>OX243827.1:30400846-30550846 GCA_945859605.1 Lumbricus rubellus
AGCCTTCCAATCACTGGCGTAGCCTACTTTGTGGACGGCCAGGAAACTGCATCACCCTTACCGGAAACGGATTTCTATGTCGTTGGGCAAAATTCGGGCTAACCTTTTCATCCTGCACGGCTGCCATTTGCAATGGAAAGATGCATGCGTTCTAAATGAATTTTCCAAATGCCAAACGTATTTCAGAATTCGGCGTTGAAGACAATAATAGAAAGATCAAACTCACACAGCGCCAATTCCACAGAATTTTTTCGTTTGTCATTTGTCCACACCCCACACGACAATACAAGAAATAAATATTTTAACCCATTAGTGCCTACAATCCCATATATGGGATGATAAAAAAAGTGCAAATATTTCTATAAACCAAGTGCAATTTAAAACATTTTTAAAACTGATTTACTAGTTGACATATTGTTCTTCAAGAAAATAATTTTAGATCTGGTAAAGGTTGTAAATTTTTTGGTGCAATGGTGTCATTTCTGGACAAATATTTGAAATTCGTGATTTCTGAAAATGGCTACGCGCCAAAAATTGGTATAATTCACTCATTTATTATTAACCAATAATAACTAAATTTTTGCTTAGCAAAATGTGTTTTTTCGAATGGGTATTTACCAGAATTGCGAGTTATGATTTTATTTTTGAAAGCTGGGGGGCAGTAGCCCGATCCCATAATTATATGGGATTGTAGGCACGAGAGACCACACCTAAATGCATGTGTGCAAATCATCATAGATATGCACTCCATCATAGGCGGAGACCTGGTCCGAACTTTGGGGGGGACGGACTAGCGGCCGAAGGACGATCGCTTAATTTAGCGCGAAGCCTAAAAAAGGTGTGACTTTTTGACGACTAAAAAGTGCATAGAAATTTTGACGACTAATTAGAGGCGCTTTATAAATGTTTTTACACAATACAATTTTTACAATACAATAATAAAAGAGTCTTCATAAATTTTGAAATTTAAAAAAAGATGTCTTTAGAATTTTTTACGACTAAAAAAGGTGTCCAGAAATTTTTATGACTAATAAAAATTCGAGAAATTTTGACATCTTAAAAAAAGATGTAATTAGAATTGTTTACGACTAAAAAAGGTGTGCTGAAATTTTTATCACTAATAGAAAGTCTTCAGAAATTTTGACATCTAAAAAAGATGTCTTTAGAGTTTTTTCGGACTAAAAAGGTGTTCAGAAATTTTGACGACTAGTAAAAAGTCTTCGTCGCAGCCGACCGTGAGGAGTGGAGAAGTCTTGGCGCCCGATGTTCCGAAAGGAATGAAAAGAACTGAGAGAGAGAGGAAAAAAACTTCATAAACTTTGACGACTAAAAAAGATTGTCTTCAGAAATTTTGATGACTTAAAAAAAGGTGTGTTCAGATATGTTGAGAGCTTAAAAAAGTAAGTTCAAAAATTTTGACAACTAAAAAAGGTGTCTTTAGATCTTTTGATGACTAAAAAAGTGTCTTCAGAAATTTAGACGACTATGTCTTTTGAAATGATGACAGCTAATAAAGGGAGTTTTCCGAAATTTTGCAACTAGTAAAAGGTTTCTGGAAATTTCAACGACTAAAAAAGGTGTCTACGGAAATTTTGAACACTACAAAAAGAGTGTCTTCAGAAATTTTGCCAACTAAAAAAGTTGTCTTCTTGTATGTTGACAGCTAAAAAAGGTGTCTTATGAAATTTTGACATCCAAAAGGTTTGTTCAGAAATTTTGATGACTAAAAAGTCTTCAAAAATTTTGACGACTATAAAATTGTCTTCATAAATTTACGATTAAAAAAGGTGTCTAGAAAAGATGACGACTAAAAAAGGTCTCTTCAAAAATTTTGACGACTTAAAAGGTGAAAAGGTGTCTCCAGTAATTGAGACAATTAAAAAAGGTGTTTTCAGATTTTTGGACGACTACAAAATGGTCGTCAGAAATTCTACGCCGAAGGAGCCCCCTCCACCAAACTCAAATCCTGGCTACGGCCTTGTGGGGGACGAACAAGATGAGAAGGATTTGATGGAAGTGGGTGAGCGAATCGAAAATTAGATGGTTTTATGATTATAATATTAATTGGTTGTAATTAACCGATCTTATCTTGTCGAATCTACACTGGCTAAGTTGAAATTAAACTCAATTCTAGATCCAGATGTTTTTCAAAGATTTGTACAATGTTTTATAATTATTTGTTGGGTAAAATTAAATTATTTGAATTCTGTAAGTTTACTACATTTATAAAGCTTCATGAAGAGAAAATTTAAAGGTGTCTAACTAAGGTTTCTCAGAAAGGCACGATGTATCCCGGTTCTGTTATGGCATCGCTCGTAAGCGTTGAACAGATTTTTTAGTATTTTGTTCGAAAATCCCCTTCTAACATTGTAACGTCGTCAGTCGCTTGCAGTGTGTTAATCAAATTTCCATGTTCTGACACTTAACGATTGGGGGGGACAAATACATGGACCGTCCCCCCCACCACAATCTTTGGAGGGGACCGTCCCCCCCTGTCCCCCCTAGGTCTCCGCCCATGCACTCCATAATGCTGTAGACGTTGCCAAAGGGTATAGTCCATTACCCCCGACCCCATTACCCCGTGCTATTACCCCCCCCCCCCACCCCCGGCTCACTACCCCTCCCCGACCATGACCCCCAGTAGAAATTACCCCCTCCCATTGCCTCCGTCTATTTGCATGAGGTCCAATGTATGTATGAATGTAAAAATGCATGCATGTATGTATGTATGTTTATGCATACTTACAGGCATACATGTATGTATGTATGTATGTATGTATGTATGTATGTATGTATGTATGTATGTATGTATGTATGTATGTATGTATGTATGTTTGTATGTATGTATGTATGTATGTATGTATATAGATAAGTATGTATGTATGCATGAATGTTTATATATACATTCATTCACATATACCTACACACATGGATACATATATACATACATAAAGAAAGTATGTATGTATGTTTGTATGCATGTATGTCTAAATGCATAGACATGCATACATATTTGCTGTATGTATGTATGTATGTATGTGTATGTATATGTATGTGTGTATATGTATGTATGCATGTATGTATGTATGTATGTATGTATGTATGCATGAATGTATATATATATATATACATTCAAACATACCTACACATATACATACTGTGCATACAGTAAGTATGTATGCATAAACGTACATACATACTTACTGTATGTATGTATGTATGTATGTATGTGTGTATTTGTGTATGTATGTATGTTTATACATACACACATGTATGTATGTACGAACATGCATACTTACATACATACATGCATACACACATACATACATACAGTATGTATGTATGTATATTTATGCGTACAGACATACATACATACAGATATACCTACATACATACATACATACATACTTACTGCATGCATGTATGTATGTTTGTAGGTATGTGTGAATGAATGTATATATGAACGTTCATTCATACATACATACATACTCATCTATATACATACATATATACATACATGCATACCTTGAAATATGTATGAACATATGTGCATACATACATACATGCATGCATACATACATAAATACATACATATATACATACATACATACAGTCATACAGACATACAGACATACATACATACAAGCACGCATACATGCATTCATACATACAATGGACTTGTTGCAAACGGACTGGGGGTAAAGGGGTGTGTGTATTCCTACAGGGGGTCATGGTCGGGGAGGGGTAATGGGCCGGGGGGTAATAGCACGGGGTAATGGGCCAGGGTGTATAATTGTCCTATACCCTTTGGGAACGTCCACAACATTATGGAATGCATGTCTATGATGATTAGAGCCCATGCATTTAGATGTGGTCCCTCGTGCCTACAATCCCATATATGGGATCGAACTTCAAAATTCCCCCAAAAATTGGGGAAGTGAAATTTTTTTAAACAAATGCAGATATGGTCTAGAGTCATTGCATATAACCCCAAATTAAAATATTTTGCAAAACAGAAAAGTTGGGCATTAATGGGTTAAATAAACACCATGCAACTTATGTTGTAGCCTATTTGGAGCGCTTCCGAGTACTGTACAGTAGACCTCTTGAATTAGCGCTATATAATGTTTTGGCTGAATTAATTAATTTGGCTAGGAAATGCAATTCATAAAATTATCCGGACCAGACAAATCGAACAGAGTCGCATTAAAGCTATAGTGAGGGACCCGGCGATGTGATTACCTCCATCAATGATTTAACCTTAGGCCTACAAGTTACAACCCATCGGTACACCTCGCACATGTTTATAACTGCGGTCCCTCGAAACTGCGAGGCCCATGTGCTGCGGCAGATTTAGCACCCACCTAAATGCGGACATGAAAGCGAAGCTGCTAGCTCATTATATATAACATGTATATTATGGTCAATCGATCGTTGTAGCTGTACCTGCAATAAGGCAGAACGGCCTTTGGTCACCTTGAGCACAGCCGCAGCGCGACCAAGCACGCAATCCGAACTACATGGAGGAATGAAGGGTCGTACATCACACCATAAGTTCATTACAATTTTACGTGGCATGTAAAATTCATCACAATAATATTACGATGGTACTTTATTAGTCGCTCATAATTATACATTGTCTGGTTTTCTCCTATAGCACCAAACGTGAACACAAAACTGTAGTAGGCCTACACTTCGTCGACTCTTCTCGAATATAATAATCCGTGAAAATCTGTGCCTCCTTTGTGCAATCACCATTCCGTTACAGTGAGTTATTTCCATACTGCAGGCACCACGAAAATTAATCAACGGTCTTGACTTCCACACAGTAACCTTTAAAAGCTGCCGGTATTCAAGCAAAGTCGAAATATCAACTGTTAGCAGCAGAGTCTTTATAACTATAAGAATCTTTCGGATATAGAGACACTCAGACACTTTGTGGGGCGCGGTGGTCTAGTGGTGGCGTCGTTGCCTTGGAGCCGGAAGGTCCGAGGTTCGAATCCACCTCCCCGCGTAAGGACCTTGGGCAAGTCCTTCACTTACAATTGCTCAGCGCTTCGGCGTGAAACTCCGATGCAGTGTCCGCTCTGCATCGGGAGCGCCTCTGAGTAGAGAGAGCTTGAAGGGGCGCTATAACAAGTGCACATACAAACAAACAGTGCTTCCCAACACCCTAGCAGTACGTAACCTCTTAAGCTTTATCTGAACTCGTGCGACAAGTAAAAATCAACTTCAGGAAAAGAGTGTCTGTCCGCAAACCTAAACATGTTTCGGGTCCAGAATAGGCCTACTCGATGCTCTCTCCAATCGCACAATACTCTCTTAAACCCTGTCTCAACTCATACAACTTGCAATAGGCCTATCAACAAGATACTGTCAGTAAAAGAGTCACTGTCCGCAAGCCTAAATATCCGAGAACGTTTCGAATCGAGAGACTTAATACTCAATGCTTTTTCCTGCCGCACAGTAGCCTCCTAAACGCCTGTCTGAACTTACATGTATATATGTAACATGACAATAAGCCTATAAACAGGATACTGTCAGTAAGAGTGCCTGTCCGCAAGCCTAAAAATTTGAGAGACTTAATACTCAATGCTTTTTCCTGCCGCACAGTAACCTCTTAAACGCCTGTCTGAACTCTCGATTAAAAATCGTGTAGATGATCGGGTTCAGTGCAGAGTTGATGTAGCCCAACCAGAAGATGAAAGCGAAAACAGCGGGTGGTACATCGAGCCCCGCGATCAGCGAAATTGGATAGAGCGAGAAGAAGGGAAGCCAGCATCCGATAAACGAAGCCATTACGATGCCGAGCACCAGCGTCGCCCTTCGCTCCTTCATCCGAGCCATCCTCCGCCGAAGCCTCTGCTGGACGTCGACACCACCCTCCGAAGACGGAGGCGCATGCCCGCGGCCGAAGGTCCTCGCCGGTCGGAAGAGCGTCCGCTGATCAGGGAGGCCCGAGTTGGGTTCCTTACCGTCCGTGTAGATTGTGATCGTTGGAATTGCGGTCGAGTTGTTGCGGTCGGCAAGTTCGAGGGGACGCGACGGGGAGTTGCGGTGGGATCGTGATTGCCAGAGGTGGCGAGCCTTGCCCGATAGGGAGGAGATGTTAGGAGGAACGAGTGTGTCGGGTGGTGGTGGTGCTCCTTCACTCCTTCCGCCAGCGTGGTGGAGACCTCCTGGAAGACTCTTGGCTCTTCTGCGCCGATGGGAGGAGGACACAGTGGGTGTAGAAGCAGTCGTTATTCCGCCGCTGGAGCTCTCAGACGCCGGTGAGTCGTTGAGCTCGTTGACAGCCGGGAGGTTGTTCCTTCTCGCGTTCGGTAGGAGGAACCTCGTCGGTGTGTCTCCCTGCGAGTCCGTGGTGTCCGACCCCGTACGATTCTGACATTGTGGCAACGTCCCATCGGAGATTCCGGTGCAGCTCAGTTGAACCGACTCCTCACGGTCCGACGTCGTCTGCGGACCGTTCTCAGCGGCGGAACTGAGTCCAGGGTCCTGGTCTGGCTCCTGCATCTGGACCGAGTTGCTCAGATCGGAGCTGATCTCCGGGATCTGACTGATCCGACTGTTATCATCGTCGTAGCATCGTCTCTGCGAGTGATTGTTTCTCGACGCATAGTTCATCATCGTTGTGTTGTTCGCCACAGAGAAATTCGACATGCCACCGTTGGCGTTCGGAACGTACTTCTTCCGGTGACGTCGCGCATGGCTCCTAGCAACCAGGTAGATCTTGAAGTAGACGATCACCATGACGACCAGCGGTAGGTAGAAGGACCCCACCGTTGAGTAGACGACGTATCCGGGCTCCTCGCTAAGGATACACAACGGGAACCCGAACTTCATCGGTTGCGGGCGCTTCCATCCGACAAGCGGTGGAAAGCATATCACCATCGATAGCAGCCAGACGACCGCGATCATGACAACGGCGCGACGTTTTGTGCGTCCGCGAACGTAGCTAACGGCCTTCGTGATCGACCAATAGCGATCGAGGCTGATCAGGACGAGGTTGAGGATAGACGCCGTGCATAAGAGGACATCCGTAGACAGCCAGAGCTGGCAGAGGACGTCGCCAAATGGCCAATAACCCATCAGCTCGTTGGCGAGCGACAGCGGCATGATGAACATCCCAACGAGGAGATCGCTGACGGCCAGGGAGGCGATGAACCAGTTCTGGGTGCCTTTGAGGTTACGGTCCACTGCCACGGCCACCATGACGAGCACATTACCCGCGACGATGACCAGCATTATGAAGGTGACGACGATGGAGGACAGCGCAATGTGGGTCATCGAGTAGAAACTTGGGTAGGGGTAACCAGCTAGGGGGTCGTCGGTGGTGTCGTAGTAGGCCGAGTCGTTGTGCCAGATCGTCATGGTAACCGGTGGTGCCAGACCACCGTCCATCTGGTTTGTGGGGAGGATTCCCCCAGATCTGCCGGTGAAGCCTGGGTCCAAAATGGATCGCGCGATATCCGGAAGTTCCGACATTGATTTCTTTAACTGAAACTATCCGCAAACATTTTTAGAGCAGCACTCTGACGCGTCTGACTCTAGCAGCAGAAAAACTAGGTCACCAAGACATCGATTTCGTTCATGATTGGTCGCCTCGTTGTGACACTATTCAGTGATTGGTCATCCTTAAAATATCACAATTCGTTGCCATGGTTTCCTGTCTTGCCTTACGCCCGGCAGCGACGTCTACTACCTTGTCAGACATGACAGAACATCATTAGCACGCACCAGAAACCACTGCATCGCGTACGACGTAATTCCTGCAATCTGACCTACTTTCTCGCTTCGTGATTGGTCAGCAATCCGCCATCTTTCGATCGTTATCGACGCAATTATTATCAATCGTCGACAAGAGATGTCGTTGGTGGTGTATGCTGTTGACGTCATCGCGTTACGACGTCATCGCCACGCCCCTCTCCGACGTCATCAATGACCGTTCGGTGATCATCGTCTGCGTCGTAGTCGTCGACTTCTTCTTTCTTGTCGTCTGCTCCGCGTTGAGCAGTGACGTCGTCGCTGATCTGAAAAGAAAAAGCAGAATGAAAAGATGGAGCGTAATAAAAATAAATTGCTGCGATAATTATCGCGTCGTTCGGCTGTCGCGAGTCTTAATCACAATCACGATTCACTGTCCGTTGAGACCCACGATCTCTGTCTGTCTGTCTGTCTGTGTGTGTCTGTATGTGTCTGTCTGTATCTAGGCTATCTGTCTGTCTGATTGCTTGCCTGTCTGTCTGCCTGTTAGTGTGCATTTGTCTTGTCTCTCTCTGTATCCGTCCCTGTCTGGCTACAGTTGTGTTTCATTCACTATTTTTCTCTGCATGGCGAATAATACTGTCTCTGCCTGTCTCTCTGCCTGCCACTGTCATCCTCTGTCTGGGTCTGTCCGTCTCTCTGCCTCATCGTGTCCGTAACTGTTTCTTGCTGTCCGTCTCTGTCTGTCTCTGTCTCTACATCTTCCTGTCCCTTTCTGTGTTTTTCTGTCTCTGTGTATTTGTCTCTGTCTCTTCTTGTCTGCCTTTGTGTTTCTCTGCCTCTCTGTTTCTGAATGTCTCACTGTCTTTGCATACAGAGACAGAGAGACCGAGAAACACAGTGGCGAACAGGAAGTCTCTGAATGTCTCTCTGTGTTTCCCTGTCTCTCTGTTTCTGAATGTCTCTCTGTCTCTGTATGTCTCTCTGTCTCTCTCTCCTCTCTGTATCTCTGTCGCCGCGTGTCTTTTCCTGTCCGCTGTTTTCCCCGTCTCTCTGTCTATGTCTGTCGCTGAATGTCTCTCTGTCTCTGTGTGTGTCTCTCTCTCCTCTCTGTATCTCTGTCTCTTCCTGTTTGCCACTGTGTTTCTCTGTCTCTCTGTCTCTGTATGTCTTTCTGTCTTTTTCTCTCTGTATCTCCGTCTCTTTTTATGTTCACCAGAAGATAGGCACGCACACTAAGTTGCTTACGGCTATCCACCGAAAGATCGACTCAACCTTTCATTCACTTAATGGTGTTGGTAATAATTATGAGTAGTAAGATGTGATGGAGCCGTGCATGGCTGCCAAATTTTAATGGTTAAATATGCGACCTCTGTTGTAAGTTGCGATTATCCATCTGAAAAATTTGAAACACGGAGTTCGTATCGTATCGAGGATGGCTGAAAACAGAACACTCATATAGACTGGCGTAGAACTATTAGAAAGGTGTCGAAATATTGCTGAAATACTCGGCTTACTTCTGATTAGATTTTAGTTGCACTATGTCGATCAGCATGAACTTAGCCTATACGGATTCATGTTTGCAATTTAAATTTCGAAAAGATTTCAATGCCCTTGATTTTTTGTCAATTTCTTATTAATTTGTTTCGTGTTTACTGGGTTTTTTCCCTAATAAAACGGCGTAGGTTATTTTCCGTTTTGTTATATTCCGTTTATAATAGGGGTTGAATAATGAATGCACCTTTTTTTTCTTTTCTCTTACATTTTAGAAACCTTTCTGACAGATATTCACTAAGCTATATAAACCAAGCTGCCACTAGCTTGGCTTATAATAATGTCTTGGTATACACTATACAGTATACAGTCAATAATATCTTAAACCTATAATTACTATAATTATTATGTCTAAATGGTTTTTAACCCTTTAGCTACCAGAAACAACAAACCACGGGACCCAAGATATCATATACAGTTATACACGGTGAACGGAAAAAACCGAACCTCTACAAGAAATAAAAAAATTAATACCAAACATGAAAAAATATTATTGAGAATGAAACTATTTTATTCCCAACTATAAACTTAACTAGTTTTTGTGATTATACGCTATTCCAATTAAAACTTGATGTCATTAAGATGTTTCAAACAGCGCGTAGAGCGACTGAACTAACGGAGGTCAACAAGCAGACACGGTTTTAGCGATCAAGGCAGTTGTTGATGCGCTATCCCGCAAACTTGATTCATTTCAAATTGCCTAGACCCGTGGACTATAAAATCTGGTCTGTATTGCAAGAAAAAGTTTACAAGAAAAGGTACGTGATGTCGGAGAACTGCGTCAGCGTATGATATAGGCAAGGGGCGAATCTGATCAAGCTGTAATAAGTGCAATTGATTCAGCAACTAGTCAGTGCGAGCGCGTCTATGTGCGTGTTTTGAGGCCGAAGGAGGATATTTGGAACACACATTATAACTAACAAGTGATAGTTATCTGATTCTTGTCCTTTAAGCTGAATTTTCTCCAAATTTTATTAAAATATACGAATTATTACACAAATTATTATCGTAGCAATAGGAGAGGTTCGGTTTTTTCCGTTCACCGTGTATATTTCAGGGTTAGAACCAAGAATCTCCCAACTAAAACACGTTCTACATGTAAGTTGTAACTCAAAGTCAAATAAGTTGGTAACCTCCAATGTAACGCTAAATTAGGGTCAAGTCCAGCTAATTGAGATTTACGAACACATTCTCTGTAAAGATATTTTAACCAATATCACCACGAAGCGAGCGTTATGAATGAACGAGTGAACAGTGTGTGTGTGTGTGTGTGTGTGTGTGTGTGTGTTGGTGTGTGTGTGTGTGTGTGTGTGTGTGTGTGTGTGTGTGTGTGTGTGTGCGTTGGGTCCATAATGTATTTATAGGATCGTAGACGCATAAGCGACAAGTTCTTCGACCGTGATTGCAACAAAATGAGGACAAATTGGGATTTACGACGGACGCTTTTACCCTTTCAAGTGACCTCAACCCGACCATATCATTGACGCATGGTTAGTACTTCCTGTTTAACGACACCCTGTCTCATAAAGAGATTATTAGTGTCGCCCTCCTCCCTTATCCTCGCTCCAGACTGGCATCGTCTGACTAGAAGCCTGCGACGCGGACAAAATTGAGAGATGATTCCCATTTAACGGTGCAGTGTCGAAAAAGATGACTGCATGGCGATGGGCTCCTCTCTTCTGCAGACTTTAGCCTGGCACTACTGTTTCATAACGTTTGAAGATTGGGCTCTCAAAGATAACCGGTCTTTATCCTGCCCATAATATAACAGCTGTGGAATTTCTCGTTTCAATACGTGACGCTGAGAAGAATATAATTAACAGCAGGAGAACTAAATCCGAACTTGACTTTGTGGTCTAATTATCTCTTCAAGATAGCGTCAACGTAATCGGAGTAGAACCATACATTGCACATACATACATACATAAATACAATACATAGTATACAATAACATAGTATTACGTGCAATGCATACATACATACATGCATAGATACATACATACATACATACATACATACATACATACATAAATACAAAACATACATAGTATTACGTGCAATGCATACATACATACATACATACATACATACATACATACATACACACACACACACACACACATACATACATACATACATACATACATACACACACACACACACACACACACATACATACATACATACATACATTCATACATACATACATACATACATACATACATACATACATACATACATACATACATACATACATACATACATACATACATACATACATACATACATACATACATACATACATACATACATACATACATACATACATACATACATACACACATAGATACATACATACATACATACATACACACCAGCAAACACACACACAAACATACAGTAGTATCTGGTGTTTCGATGCATAAAACGCTTCAGTTTCTAAATCCTTTCATCAACTAACCATCTAAATCACAGTCTCGAACCCACTCACTCACCCCTCCCCCCCACTCCTCCACCCTCAACCATCCACTTCAATATTTCCTGCACCAACTACTCATTTCGCCGCTTGGCGTCCATTTCCCATCGGGCGCCTGTCGAAATTGGAAGCCGACCTCGTTCCTATCAGCGCCATGTTGCCGGGGATAATGTCGGGCAGGGGCGGATCCAGGGGGGGCCAATCCGGCCATGGCCCCCCCCATTTCAAATCTCCATGGGACGTGGCCCCCCCCATCCATGGCGCCCGAAGAATTTTTTGCAAGGGTCAGTCATGGCAAGGAGAATTAATAATATAAAAATGAAAATAGACTATAGTCTATTAGTCAATTACATCTCACACAATTACATAGTCTTAATATGACGCAAAGAAAAGAAACAATCTTTCAGCAGTATCCGACTATCAAGCATGGCATGCAATGCATGCTGTACATGCATATATGATATATCCATAGTAAGATGCATAAGCGCGAAAGCGCGAAGCGCCGAGATGGGAATGTGCAGAGTTTCGCTAAACAATAACCAAATAGATAAACAATGACGACTATTATAGGTATACCAATTTTTGTCTATGCTGTCATAAAAGTCTTTAACCTGCTTGAATTCCAATGTCCCGCGGATCTCTAAACTAGTCTAATCAACTACAAGACAGCAGGTCGTTGATAACACTGGATTCAAAATGATGTCCTTAGACACCCGAAAAAATTGTTGATTATTCTGGAATTAAAATGATGTCTTTACACCCCAGAAAATCGTTTATAGAACTAAAATAAAAATGACGTCCCGAAATGACACCCGAAAATCGTTGATATAGTAATGGAATCAAATAGATGTCTTAGACACCAGAAAATTGTTGATATTACTAAAATCAAAAAAATGTTTTAGACACCCGAAAATTCTTGATAAAACTGGAATCAAAATTATGTCCTTGAATACCCGAAAATCGTTGATAATACTGGAATCAAAATTATGTCGTTAAATACCCGAAACTCGTTGATAATACTAGAATCAAAATTATGTCCTTAGACACCCGAATATCGCTGATAATATTGGAATCAATACAATGTCCTTAGACACCCGAAAATCATTGATAACACTAAAATTAAAATGATGTTTTTAGACACCCGAATATCGCTGATAATAATGGAATCAATACGATGTCCCTAGACACCCAAAAATCATTGATAATACTAAAATCAAAATGATGTCTTTAGACAACCGAAAATCGTTGATAATAATAGAATCAAAATGATGTCCTTAGACACCCGAATATCGCTGATAATACTAAAATCAAAATGATGTTCTTAAACACCCGAAAATCGCTGATTACACTAAAATCAAAATTATGTTCTTAGACACCCGAATATCGCTGATATTATTTGAATCAATAAGATGTTCTTATGTGGCGGACATGCCACAAGAGGTATAAGACAAAAATAACTACTTACCGAGACTTGGCTGGAGTAAGCATGACTCTCGTTGGGTAGCCTTTTGGCTATGAGTCTTGTACCTGAAACCGGTTTCGTTTTGAGACAGGTTTATAATATTAGGTTTCAGATTCTTCCTATGGAAGACCAAGTATACTTTTTAGGCCAAAGTATAGAGTGTTATCATGTATTTTACCGGTGGACTAAGACGTGCCACGCGGTGCGCTGCTTTATACGTGGAGGAAGCGTTTCCTCCATACGTGCTTAGATTGTTAAAGCGTTTTCTGCTGCGACTTTCTACAGTGATTTCGGTTGTGTTCGTCTGTCTCCTACAGTGTGGCTTGGCCACGTTCGAACGCGACTACGGCGATCCTTTGTTGAAGCAACGCTAACGTAGTGCGGATTTGCGGCAAGATCTGTCAGGGCTGTGTCTTGTCATCGATCGCTGAGATTCGAGCTGCTGAGGCTGCGTGACAGCTCAGGGAAGAATACAGTATTCGTGATACGCCTAGCGGGCGATCGCAGTATTCTGTGAAGGTTCCGTTGACTGTTGGTTACAGTCTAAGTTACGTGTTCCTTGTGTGTCGTTGTTTCTGTAGAGTTGAGGCGGGTCTCCTCTTTGAAGAACACGACGGTTGTATCCTTGTTGGTGGTACCGGGTGAGTTCGTCTGTAACTTTTGTATTGCAGGTCCTTGGTGGTGGATAATCGACTGTCTGCCAACCGACATTGGACGCTGTAATCGGTGTTACTGTTACCGGGTGTTTCTTGCGGAGTTTAGATTGTCTGTCAGCCGACATTGGACTCTCGCTGTGTTGAGAACGATCTTGGTGATCGGTTGTTTAGATTCTTCGTGTGACTCGTCACTTTCTAGAATCTGTTGCTCACCGTTGAGTAGGGAGTAAGTGGTGGACCAAGAGTCCAGGCAAGCTGAGGGCTTTGCAAGGTAGTCTTCTTTACGTTACAGTGCTAGATAAGACCAAGTGTTTTGTCAGGGACTTACCACTGAGGTCAGTAACTGTTGAGAGTAAGGGCGAAAAGCGCCATTAGAAAACCGATAAAACATTAGTCTAATTTGTAGACACGGGTTTTCCGTTTACCTGTTCCCCAGGCCTCCCGGCCTTTTATTTTTTACCTCGGATCTACCGCTGCAGAACAGCATCGCACCACGACGCTCTTGTGAGTTTCCGGCTAAGTGCCAACGGGAAAGTTACCGGCAGCGACAGTGTTTGGGCTGTGCGACTCGGAGTCGGGAGAGCGCGTGAGACAAGGGCTGTTTGGAGCCGCGCGTCAGCCCCGGTCGTCCCAAGTGGTTCACCGTCGGCCAAACTGTTGGTTCCTGCGGTCTTCTGCCAAGTCGGCGACCCGCGTTTGTCTGTTGGTCTCGGTGTCGGTTGTGAGTGTTCGTGTCGGGAGATCGGGTGAGGCGAGCACCCCGGCAAACGCCGCTGCTTCGGCGCGGGCGTCTTTGCGAGTTTCGTGTCGGTGGAGTTTACGCGCGCGGTGACGGAGGGCGACCGTCGTTGGGTTCAGTTTCCATCGGGCCTACGGACCGCCTCCGCCCGTCGGAGTGTCTGTGTGTTAATCGTCACTTGGCTATTTGTGTGCGACATGATGAGTTGGGCATCTGGTCGAGTCCTCGGGTTAAGGCCGCTGGATTGGCCCTGGTTTCAAGCGACACGGTCAGCGGGGAAGGAATCGGCAGTATTCCCCAGTGGTGGTGTTGGTTCGGTGGCGGCCCGGTACCGCGTGATAACTAAAGGAAGCGATAAGTCGGGTAAGAAGACGGAGACCGCCGTCGCGAGAAGCGGCGCCCGGCGAGGCCGCTCTGCCTGCGGGAACAAGAACCCTGTGTTGAGCGTCGGTCATCCTTGTGCTCAGGACGTCGCCTACTCGGCGACCGCGGATGAGGCAGAGAGCGGGTCTGATATAGCCGGGCGGGCCAGCCGATCGCAGGCGTCGGTTTCACGGTCGTCTTCCCCCGGGAGTGAAGTCGCTGGCGAGGACCACGCAGCGCACAGCGACCCGGGAGATTCACGGCGTCCTGGTAAGACCGAGTATCTCCCGGACGCTGAAACGGCACCGCTAAGTGATGCCATCGAACCTGAGGGCGATGGGTCGCAGCGGGGCGATAGGCGAGGTAAGGCGCCCGTAGTGTCTGTCGACTCACCCCCTGGTACGCCACAAAGTGGTACCAGAAGTGGGGTTGATTCTTTTTCTCGTTTGACTGTTGATCCTGTAACCCAGACAGAGGGTTTTGTTTCTCATACGATCTTTTCGGGTGTATCGGTTGTGCCTTTTCTCCCACTTCCTGGTATGCCACAAAGTGGTACCAGAAGTGGGGTTGATTCTTTTTCTCGTTTGACTGTTGATCCTGTAACCCAGCCCAAGTGTTTGGTTTCCCAACCAAACGTGTCTAGTGTCCATGTACGAGATTTTTGCCCACTTCCTGTTATGCTGCAAAGTGATGGCAGGGGTGGTGGTGATATTACCAGTTGTATGTCTGTTGTTAATGATGCTTCTAAAAACGTTTTCTCTTGTGAATCAGAAGCTGGTGCCTTCTTTGGAGCTCGTCCCAAAACTGTTTGGCCTGATATGAACGTAGCGGGTGGTTACGCTTCTTTTGCTGTTTCTAAACCTGTTGAGCGGGAAGTTGAAGTTATGGGTGCTCGGTGCAAAACTTCTTCTTCTGTAGCTGGTGTTGAGCACTGGTTGAACTCTGTTCCACGCGTTCCTGCGGCTGTTGAAACAGCCAGACCAATGTTTTCTGATAATCTGGTTCCCTCTTGTTCTGGTAATGACTTGTATCGCTTTCCTGATAGACGGGTTGAGGTACTTTCTGTCAAAGAAGTGCCCAGTCGAAACCGCCTGCAACCTCCTCGATTAGAGACGATTGAGAGCGTCTCGGGAAATGAAGCAGACATAGACCTACGATCGGAGATGTTGAGCCTACGACAGAGTATGGTTGCGATTCATCAAAGATTAGAGGCTATGGCATTGTCCGGTGAACGGGAACGGGCGATGGCAGCGGAACGAATGGTGCACGTTCCTGGGAATCCTGAGCAACCGGAAGTCAGGAAGGACAACGTGCCGACCATGGTGAGGTCGAGAGCACGGGAACAATCGACACGACAGGCGCCGCCTTCCGTACATCCGGATCCTCCGGAAGTCGAGAGACTGGTGCAACGGACTGTCAAGGAACGGAGCAACGTGGTCTCTTCAGATGAGATGTCCACGAAAGCTGACAAGGTACGTCATGGATCAAGGATCGGTGGGAGCAAACAGAGATATCAGGTTGATCAGCCTGAAGTAACACAGCACAAAATACGATACGGTCAAGGTGTTACTGATGTCAAGAAATCGGGAGCAACGGTGTCTGCGCACCGTACTGGTGTGTCATCGCACCAGGATACGTGTGATCGACGGGATCGTGGTCGTCAACGTAGAACAGTGATACAGGCAGAGGAAGGCGACTCCTCAAGTGAAAGTACCGGGTATCCTGTGACGTCTGGAGGGAGACGACGCGGAGGAGATATCCGCGAGCGGCAACACACGCGTGTCAGGCAACGTGTGGGAACAAGGATCGGGGATAATGACGAATCGAGCAACGGTGATGATTCGTCTGGATCCAGAGCTCCGAGTGTCAGGGTACGTCAACGGGCAGCTAATCAGTCAGGATCCAGGATTCCAGCAGACCGCGGAATCAGGATTAAGCTTGAAAAGTATGATGGAAAGACAGCTATTGCTGCTTTTCTGGCCAAGTTTGAGGTCTGTGCCAGATGCAACCATTGGAGTGATCGTGAGAAGGCTGATCAGCTGATGTGTGCTCTCACAGGGCCTGCGTCACAATTGTTGTGGGATATGGGCGCACAGCAAGACGTGTCGTGGCAAGCTTTGGTTGAAAAGCTTAAGGACAGGTATGGTTCTGATAATCAAACGAACCTATACCGAACCAAGCTACGTACCTACCGTCAAGCGCCAGGTGAAACGCTGAGTACGGTTGTTCAAGAAATCAGACGTTTGATGGTACTGGCATATCCCGGTCCGACAAATGAGGTAGTCGAATCGATTGCTTGTGATGCATTCATCGATGCCTTGTTGAATCACGAACTCGCTCAAAAGGTTCGTGAACGGGAACCAGTGGATCTTGAGGCCGCGTACAAACATGCCGTACGTTTGGAGGCCTACGGTCGTCCGTCAACGTCAGGTGGTGACATGGATCGTAGACTCGGAAGGATCAAGGCTACCAAGGAGGATCCTCCGATGTCGGGCGTCATGGATCCATCAGGTCAACGGATGTCGGATCTGGAACAGCGGATCGAGATCCTGACCAAGGAACTTGGGCGACTTACGGCAGGACACGAATCGGGTTTCCGGTCGTACAAACCAGATGTCGGATGGAATCGTTTAGATCCGATGAACGATGGTTCCGGTATAATACCTAATCAACAGATGGGTCAGCAACGAGACTTCCAGCCACGACGGTGGAATGCGGCTGACAAGATCTGTTTCCAGTGTAAGAAAAAAGGTCATATACGTATAAATTGTCCGCAGCTGAAAACGTCAGCCGGATAGAGACAAGAAAGGAGTGATCAAGACAACACTGAATCTATGTCAGGACAAGCACGGGACTCATATTGGGATTGTCGTGGTTAGAGGCTAACCAAGTTATCTGGGATTTTGCTGGTAGCTGTATTCGCTTTCGGGAGGCGATGGTGCTTTTGACAATGACGTCTGCGGATCCTGGTGGTGGGCAATCTCAGTGGATGACTTGGATGTTGACGCTTCTCCACAGCTGGTAAATGTCAAGCTACATTTTCGGTGTCTGTATCCGCATCTGAGGGATGGATACGTTTTCTGTTTCTGGCCGATACGTTTTGTTTGCCATGCATCTTGCTGCGAAGTCCACGCATGCTAGGTCTTGGGTTTTTGTACATACGTTTGTCTGTTGTTTAAGCACTCTTTTACTTTTGATTTGCTGACCACTTCTCAGTGGTGGGACTGTCGGTGTTGTTAACGGTTAACTCTTGTGCAAATGATTTTTGAGCTGACTGTCTTGGTGGATGCTTTGTAGTATTTGCGGGACAGGAGGCGTATGGTAACAGTTCTCTCTGGTTCGGATGAGAGACAAAGTGTTGAAAAGGGTTGGTAGTCTCGTTCTGCCCGGTGGGCGAGATACTAACAGAGATGGTGGTCGGTGAGCAGATTCTTACCTGGACTAGCTATCGCTACGAGTTAGCGCATGGGCGGGGTAGTTGAATTCTGTGGTAGTCACCAAGGGTCTGTGATTGAGCACCTTGGCTGTGGGTGAGTCGTCCAGATTCCTGTATACCTGTTTTTGATCTCTTTACCTGGCACTTTAATCAAACCTGGGCTAGAGTTGTTTCTGTTACGTAAAAGAAACCCTGGTCCCGAAGCCGATGTTTACATTGAAGACGATACGGTAAAGTGAGAGAACGGTACGGATAGAGTATACGTGAACTTACACTGACTCTGGGTTGTTTTGCCGGTGAGCAATCTTCCTATTTTTGGTTATTACTGTAGTTAAGTCTGTTCTCTTCTGACGTTATTAGCGACTGCTAATTGCGGAGGATCGTTTGCTATAGTAAGGATCTATCCTTGATCCGATGTGCCTCTGTGTTTGTTGTGTTAGTTGTTATTTTCAGAGTTGGTACGGAACGGGACAACCAACGACGCTGGGGAACGTCGTGATCATACGATGTGAAGACCGTGCATCTTCATTGCATTATATTGTGTTTGAGTGTGACTGGTGTGCGAATGCGATAATAAACTGAATACATGGTGTGAATGACATGTGTGTGCGTTGTTTCTGTTGATCGGGAGACAACGGAGTATGGTTGTCTCCCAGAACCTAAGTAAGTAGGTTAGCGGACGGGTCCCACGGGGATGGACGGGTCCGTGATAGTTATGTTCGATTATTTCCTACCGATGCTTCGCATCAAAAGAAAGAGGGGAAGAGTGTGGCGGACATGCCACAAGAGGTATAAGACAAAAATAACTACTTACCGAGACTTGGCTGGAGTAAGCATGACTCTCGTTGGGTAGCCTTTTGGCTATGAGTCTTGTACCTGAAACCGGTTTCGTTTTGAGACAGGTTTATAATATTAGGTTTCAGATTCTTCCTATGGAAGACCAAGTATACTTTTTAGGCCAAAGTATAGAGTGTTATCATGTATTTTACCGGTGGACTAAGACGTGCCACGCGGTGCGCTGCTTTATACGTGGAGGAAGCGTTTCCTCCATACGTGCTTAGATTGTTAAAGCGTTTTCTGCTGCGACTTTCTACAGTGATTTCGGTTGTGTTCGTCTGTCTCCTACAGTGTGGCTTGGCCACGTTCGAACGCGACTACGGCGATCCTTTGTTGAAGCAACGCTAACGTAGTGCGGATTTGCGGCAAGATCTGTCAGGGCTGTGTCTTGTCATCGATCGCTGAGATTCGAGCTGCTGAGGCTGCGTGACAGCTCAGGGAAGAATACAGTATTCGTGATACGCCTAGCGGGCGATCGCAGTATTCTGTGAAGGTTCCGTTGACTGTTGGTTACAGTCTAAGTTACGTGTTCCTTGTGTGTCGTTGTTTCTGTAGAGTTGAGGCGGGTCTCCTCTTTGAAGAACACGACGGTTGTATCCTTGTTGGTGGTACCGGGTGAGTTCGTCTGTAACTTTTGTATTGCAGGTCCTTGGTGGTGGATAATCGACTGTCTGCCAACCGACATTGGACGCTGTAATCGGTGTTACTGTTACCGGGTGTTTCTTGCGGAGTTTAGATTGTCTGTCAGCCGACATTGGACTCTCGCTGTGTTGAGAACGATCTTGGTGATCGGTTGTTTAGATTCTTCGTGTGACTCGTCACTTTCTAGAATCTGTTGCTCACCGTTGAGTAGGGAGTAAGTGGTGGACCAAGAGTCCAGGCAAGCTGAGGGCTTTGCAAGGTAGTCTTCTTTACGTTACAGTGCTAGATAAGACCAAGTGTTTTGTCAGGGACTTACCACTGAGGTCAGTAACTGTTGAGAGTAAGGGCGATAAGCGCCATTAGAAAACCGATAAAACATTAGTCTAATTTGTAGACACGGGTTTTCCGTTTACCTGTTCCCCAGGCCTTCCGGCCTTTTATTTTTACCTCGGATCTACCGCTGCAGAACAGCATCGCACCACGACGCTCTTGTGAGTTTCCGGCTAAGTGCCAACGGGAAAGTTACCGGCAGCGACAGTGTTTGGGCTGTGCGACTCGGAGTCGGGAGAGCGCGTGAGACAAGGGCTGTTTGGAGCCGCGCGTCAGCCCCGGTCGTCCCAAGTGGTTCACCGTCGGCCAAACTGTTGGTTCCTGCGGTCTTCTGCCAAGTCGGCGACCCGCGTTTGTCTGTTGGTCTCGGTGTCGGTTGTGAGTGTTCGTGTCGGGAGATCGGGTGAGGCGAGCACCCCGGCAAACGCCGCTGCTTCGGCGCGGGCGTCTTTGCGAGTTTCGTGTCGGTGGAGTTTACGCGCGCGGTGACGGAGGGCGACCGTCGTTGGGTTCAGTTTCCATCGGGCCTACGGACCGCCTCCGCCCGTCGGAGTGTCTGTGTGTTAATCGTCACTTGGCTATTTGTGTGCGACATGATGAGTTGGGCATCTGGTCGAGTCCTCGGGTTAAGGCCGCTGGATTGGCCCTGGTTTCAAGCGACACGGTCAGCGGGGAAGGAATCGGCAGTATTCCCCAGTGGTGGTGTTGGTTCGGTGGCGGCCCGGTGCCGCGTGATAACTAAAGGAAGCGATAAGTCGGGTAAGAAGACGGAGACCGCCGTCGCGAGAAGCGGCGCCCGGCGAGGCCGCTCTGCCTGCGGGAACAAGAACCCTGTGTTGAGCGTCGGTCATCCTTGTGCTCAGGACGTCGCCTACTCGGCGACCGCGGATGAGGCAGAGAGCGGGTCTGATATAGCCGGGCGGGCCAGCCGATCGCAGGCGTCGGTTTCACGGTCGTCTTCCCCCGGGAGTGAAGTCGCTGGCGAGGACCACGCAGCGCACAGCGACCCGGGAGATTCACGGCGTCCTGGTAAGACCGAGTATCTCCCGGACGCTGAAACGGCACCGCTAAGTGATGCCATCGAACCTGAGGGCGATGGGTCGCAGCGGGGCGATAGGCGAGGTAAGGCGCCCGTAGTGTCTGTCGACTCACCCCCTGGTACGCCACACTTAGACACCCGAAAATCAATGATAATACTAAAATCAAAATGATGTTTTAGACACCTGAAAATCGTTGATAATACTGGAATCAAAATTATGTCCTTGAATACCCGAAAATCGTTGATAATACTGGAATCAAAATGTTGCCCTTAGACACCCGAATATCGCTGATAATACTAAAATCAAAATGATGTTCTTAAACACCCGAAAATCGCTGATTACACTAAAATCAAAATGATGTTCTTAGACACCCGAATATCGCTGATATTATTGGAATCAATACGATGTTCCTAGACACCCGAAAATCATTGATAATACTAAAATAAAAATGATGTTTTAGACACCTGAAAATCGTTGATAGTACTGGAATCAAAATTATGTCCTTGATTACCCGAAAATCGTTGATAATACTGGAATCAAAACGTTTCCCATTAGACACCCGAATATCGCTGATAATAGTGAAATCAAAAATGATGTTCTTAAACACCCGAAAGTCGCTGCTTATACTAAAATCAAAATGATGTTCTTAGACACCCGAAAATCGATGATAATACTTCACAGATCATTAGTTGCGGGCCAGGTCTCTTTATTAGTGAAACAACATCACTACTAAATGGCTTCCCAATTCTGATGATTTGGTAGTTCTTGCTTGGTTTGTCAGCATTTTAGTAGCATAGCAATTTCATTAGGATGACAGCTTAAAATGCTGCCATTTTAGTGCGGGAATTTTAAAAAATTCTGGTTGGGGAGGGGGTACAACCCCCTCCCCAAACCCCTCCCCCTTTTCCCCACCCTCTCGGCGCTACGCGCCTCGCCGATCGGCCTTCGGCCGCTCGTCCTCCGGTCCTCATTTGGCCCCCCCCCATTTAAACCTTCTGGATCCGCCACTGATGTCGGGCACGCGTAGATCAGCGCACGTGCCACGGTGCCTGCTTAATCTTGAAACGGTCTGTACACAGTTGACCCTGATGGCTAAAGATAGTCCAGTCGTGATAATGAAAACCTGCGGGTGCCCAGCGCCACGCAGTCCAGTAAGAAAGGGAAATAGAAACTACTTATAGCTGCGGATAACCAATAATCCTGTCAGGCGAATTATACAAAGAGGTTGGTCCGTTGGGTTAGCCTCAGAGTCAGTCAGTCAGACGTAGGTATGAAGGTTCCCGGATGACTAGGAGCCCGACAATTTGGGACCGGAAAATTCGGGGCCGGACAATTCGGAGCCGGAGAGTTCGGAGTCGGACAGTTCGGAGTCGGTCAGTTCTCGTATAATATTTCAGTTTGGTTCTACTATAGGGCAAGGAACCGACTAGGCCTACAATGTTTTGTTAACCATTATACGCCTAAATCTCTTTAAATAAGCTACCAGTTGCATGTCTGGCTCAGGAAACATAAACTCTAACAACTGCAGTAGGCAATCTGGACCAGCTCACCTCGACTATGTAGCCTACTATTTAAAGCAACTTAAAATTTATGGCTTGGTGTATCATTATCTCTGGTCTAATTGAGTTTGTCTGTTGTTTTACTCCGGTTACACGCCAAAGCATTTAGTGGGCCCAGAAAGCCCTAGCTATAACGTGCTGGACTGTCAAACAAGTTGCTGGGTTGAGGCCCTCTTTATGGCAGAAACACATTCCTGTTCCGGTGGGGATTTGAAACCCGAACTCTTGTTTCACAGTCTAGCACGCGCATACACTACAACACTAAAGAGCTAATCGGACATTCGATGGTGTGGTAACCAATCAAAACTGGAAGGGTGGTGTAGGGCCGCATCTGAAAAAGTCACTGACATTTTGACCAAGGTCTGGCAAAACGGGTGCTATGGAAAAAAGTTTTCATCGATAGGCCTATGTCTCGCAGGTCACGACTTTTGTCCTTATCAGTCTGTCTGTCCCTCAGTCGCTCTGTCTGGCTGTCCCTGTCTGTCTCTGTCTTTTTCCATCTGTGTAAATCTCTTTCTCATTCTGTCTCTGTCTGTCCCACTCTCCTTTCTGTTTTCAAGTTTCTATATCTCTTCCTCACTCTGTCTGTCCGTCCGTCCGTCCGTCCGTCCGTCCGTCCGTCCGTCCGTCCGTCCGTCCGTCCGTCCGTCCGTCCGTCCGTCCGTCCGTCCGTCCGTCCGTCCGTCCGTCCGTCCGTCCGTCCGTCCGTCCGTCCGTCCGTCCGTCCGTCCGTCCGTCCGTCCGTCCGTCCGTCCGTCCGTCCGTCCGTCCGTCCGTCCGTCCGTCCGTCCATCCATTCATCCATCCATTCATCCATCCATCCTTCCCTCTCTCTCTGTCTGCATGTCTGTCTCTTTCTCTGCCTGTCTCTTTCTCTGTCTGTATGTCTCTCTCTCTCTCCCTCTCCCTCTCCTTCTCCCTATCTCCGTCGGACAAAACCTTCAATACTCTAATGGGCCATTCCGAAATACCACGGCCATAAACACCACGCTGCACCACCACCGTCTATAATAGTTACGCTCTCGAATATTCCCCCTTCCTATTCGCGGGTCGACATTATCAAAAGCATCGCGTAAATCTAACGAAAGAGATTCGACACATTCCAATTTGTTGGCGGCCGAAATATCCGCTTATTCGGCCGACAAGTTCCATTGATGTCTCTTTAGGCCGAGTCTTCGGTCCTTAGCTGTGGAAAGAAACGGTGATTTTTATATATTGAGGAAATGAGAAAGTGGGGTCTGGAGCACTAAAGGAATTTCTATTAATTATACAGACGGCTTTCATTGGCTAAGAAGAAAGTAGTGTTTATGTTGTCGGTGCATTTGATGAATTCTGGGGCGTTGTGCAACTATTATAGATGTTGCCAGGTTAATATGTAGATCCATTGTCGGGGGAATTTCCATTTCGGGTTTGTTTCGAATGAACTTGATCGCCAAATGCATAGAATTAGTTAGTATAAATTGAATATAATTTACTTCGGGAATTTGAACCTCACATGGGTACTACATGTGCCTATTTAGGCCTAATCTTGTCCTTAACCTACTCTAAGACTTTTTCAAAACTAAGTATCACAAAACCAAAACACAATAGGCCTAGCAATCGTAAGCGCAGTTTCCAAATTTCTAAAGCGCCACACAAAACCAAGCTCAGGGCACCAGCTTATTCACAAGCGCAGCGTCTAACTCTAACAACCCTGCTTACCCGCCGGGACACAAGAGAATAACCCAATGCAAAGCTGGACAGAAGGAGATCAAAGTCCGGTGGCCAGAGGACAAAAAGGGATACCCAGTATCTCAATTTGCAACTATTGTTCTGGCTTCCATGCACGCCGCGCTGCAGTAGTGGTGTCAATGCACTGTATAGCACGATGTAAGAATGCTGCATAATGTCGTGACGCTACATTTGTCAACGTTTCAATTAGGTTAAGAATGAATTGACCGCATCGTATTCCCACCGTGATTGATGAGCCACCGGCTTTTGTCACACTCTCCCCTTCCCGATTGTCTGCCACACGGTTCGTCCGTATCCAACCATGAAATCCTACGATCACTAATCTCGTCGGTTGACTTCGCCGTAGTCCGACAGTCGTGTCTTTCCTACAGGCAGTCAATCTTCATATTGCGACGTTTTCTTCTTTAGAGGTCAACACTCTCTCTGGTTCTTTGTTTCTTTTTGTCTCTCTGTCTCTGTCTTTGTCTCTGTCTATCTCTCTGTCCATCTATCTCAATGTCTGTCTAGCTCATTCTCTCTCTTCTTTGTCTGTTTGTCTGTCTCCAACCCTCTCTGTCTTCATGTGTCTATCTGTCTCACTCTATCTTACTCTGTCCCTGTCTAAATCGCAATGTCACTGTCTGTCTGTCTGTCTCTGTCTGTCTGTCTCTGTCTGTCTCTGTCTGTCTGTCTCTCTCTGTCTATATATATATATATATATATATATATATATATATATATATAATATATATCTATATAAATAAAAATGAAACTTTCCAATAGTTTATCACGCAATCACGCCGAACCTCACGCACCGATTTTTGTGAAAATTTACCAAAACCTTCCATTCTAATAGCACCGTGTCTTAGGATTTCTTTTCCACAAAAAACGCAACCTTTTCCACAAAAAGTGAACTTTGCAATCCGTTCGTCCGCCATTTGTAAATTCAACCAAACCACGCGCTTGCAAAATTTCAGAATTGTCTTCACCCGTAAAACACAGTGACGATACATCAATGAGGTTGCGTCCCGTGACGTCATAAGCGAGTCGAATATTACGAAAGCGGCCTTCTAACATTCTTGGGCTATATCCGCTGTCAGTAAAGGACGGTGTGAGGGAGGGGGACGGAGGGGGAGGGGAAGGAGAGGGAGGGGGAGGGGAGAGGGAGGGGGAGGGGAGGTCTTTTCTGCCACAGCAACGCGTGGCTGGGTACAGCTAGTATATTATAAATTCCGGCCACAAAGTCAATGGAGGAGAGCTTTAGGTGGTGCTTAGCAGTAAATCGGAGGATTTACGTGATGATCGGTATATACGTGAAACGATAGATTTACGTAATGTTCGGACGTAAATGTTTTAACGCGGATTTTCTGGATTCTCTGGGTAGTGCCTTGCGAAAGCGGACATTATGATTAACTAACCGATTCATCATCATCATCGGCGTCGTCTTCATCATCGTCATCGCCATTGTAATCAACAAATCATCATCATCAACATTGTTATAAAAAGATTGTTGTTATTATTATTATTACTAGTAGCAGCAGATCTATGCAGTAGTAATAGTCGCAGTAGTAGTGTTGGTAGCAGTAGTAGCAGCAGTAGTAGCAGTATTAGTAGCAGCAGTAGTAGCAGATGTAATGGCAGTAGTAATAGAGACCCGCTGTCTCTAACAATTCAGAGTCAGTGACCCACTTTTTCTCGACCATCAACTGAAGTGACAAGCTAACTCTAACCAACCAGCTATTGAGCAATGAGCAATCCAATTGCTCCAGCCAATCAGCTACAGCGACCCAATTGCTCCAACCAATCAGTTACACTGACCCAATTGCTCCAGCCAATCAGCACCCTCGTCCCTCAAATTGAACAAAGCGTCCGGATGATTAAGGACAGCAAACAAGAGTGTTCGGTTGATTCCATTGTTCGTTCGGGTTTCGCGTACACCACAGCAGCTGGAGACAATCAGTGGACATGCCAGGACATCTCGCGAGTTCGAGTCGGAAGCAGCAGCTCAATGAGATCTGTTATTTACCAGCGGCGGACAGAGGGACAAAGACGAGACTGACCAGAGGTCATTCTTTGAAGGAAACAGCACACATGAACTGTCTCCCTGTTCATTCTCGAATAGTTTACACACGACGTCTGCCATGGTATGTGACGCTGACCAAACACAGATGAAATGCTCGACTAGATCATATTCCCTATCCTATCCTATCCTATCCTATCCTATCCTATCCTGTCCTGTCCTGTCCCGTCCTATCCTATCCTATCCTGTCCTGTCCCGTCCTATCCTATCCTATCCTATCCTATCCTATCCTATCCTATCCTATCCTATCCTATCCTCTCCTATCCTATCCTATCCTATCCTATCGTATCCTATCGTATCCTATTCTATCCTATCCTATCCTATCCTACAATATTTTATATATCAACACATCTCTATTCATCTAGACCTATCTTAATTTGACTCATTTAATCTTATCCTATCCTACCATATCCTATCCTATTTGCCTATACCATTCCCTCATTTGCAACTGCCCTCAAAAGCTCTATCATATAATTTCTATCATATGATGTTTTCCTATTCCACCTACATGTATATTCTATCCCATTTTCTGCGATCCTATCCTCCTCTCATTATCTATCATATCATATTCCAACGGATCCTATTTCATCCTATCTTATTCTTTAATCCCTCTCATCCCTTAGATCCCATAGCTTCCTTGTGGGCATCATCCTGTTCATTGTTCAATAAATTGATCGGGTGGGAGGCTTCACCGCCTCTAGCCGTTTGAAGTGGTGCTAGATAGCTTTGGATCCTTGTGTAGTGTGTACGCCGTTACAGTTCGGACGCGCAGCACATTAATAAAAAATCCCAATACGTAGCAGCTCATAACTAATAGGTTTTTTATTGCTACAGTAAAATTAAAAGTTTGTCGAGGGACGAAAATGTGGAATCTCTGCAGTAGCAATAGAAGTTGGATCATTTGGATGAGCAAGTTAATTGCCGAAATGGAAGCTGGATTATTAAGAGCGATTAAATCATTGTTTTGACGCCGAATTATAGCGGTAAAACTAGAAGTTGGATCAGCGATAAAAATATTTATAGCGGAATTATGATTAATTTAGATATAATTTTAGGTTAGAGACGAATAATTTTATTCTAAGTTCGATGAGCCACGAAACAATGTCGTTGATGCTGAATAATTATTTCAATAAAACAGAAGCTGGAAGAGCAAAAATATCTAGAATGGAAGCAGATTGAAGTTGGAATCATTGGTTCAGTATGCGTCATATAATCTTACGACGCAGTGCGCTTTCGGATTTGCGTAAAATGGTAAGTGCTAGTGCGACTTACACGGACTAAAAACTGCTATTTTTTCATTGTCCAGCCACATCTCTCCCCCGACTAGGTGTCACGTGGAAAGTCCCCCAAATCCCAACAGGGAAGAAACTCGGACGAACAATGCATCATTGTGCCCAACATTCCTTCCCCGTCGCGTAATTTCCCTGGCGTGGTTCAACTAGAATTCGTTAGCCTAATAAAAGACAGTCTTCTGCTAGGCAGTAAGTTGTCAATACATAATATATTATTACATGCACTTGGCTCCAATAATTCAGACACACACGTAAAGATTCATACGTGCATGTAAAGAGATTCAATATTCACTTACAAGTCAAATCACCAGTTTACTAATACTAGGCTTTAGTCTTAATCGTTAGCTAACTATATCATTGTCCAAATGCTAGATCTCAGATCCACGGGATCCGGTAAAATTTAAGAATATAACCAACACATTATATTATATATATATATATATATATATATACACACTGTGTCCCAATAAATCGGGCACCCTATTTTTAATGTGAATAAAACAGGTAAATCTTAATCGATTTTCAAAATTTCAAAACTGTTTTTATCCTGAGATGATTATCTTACACTGATTCAAATATGAAGTTTCTGGCATGAATATTGACGTCACAATTACGTCATTTGCATCAGAGAATTCAAATGTTATGTACCGAACACAACAATTTTTGTTGACATTTGGTTTCGATATGTAAATTAACGACGTCATTATGACGTAATTTTTTAGTGAGGGCCGTTCATAAATTACCAATTTGTAGAGAATTATCTCAGGATAAAGACAGTTTTGAAATTTTGACAATCGATGAATATTTACCAGTTTTATTCACATTATAAAAAGGGTGCCCGATTTGTTGGGACACAGTGTATATATATATATATATATATATATATGCGTGTGTGAGCCTATACGCGCGTCCGTGTGTGACTATGGATGCACGTTTTCTTAGTCAAGATTATTTTTGATGCGTAATAATAAAGTGCTAACATCTGTAAACGTCACAAAAATGTCATGATAGCTACGCTCATCGTACTTAACATGTCAACCATCTATCACCAGAAAACGTAGGCTACATACTACATAGGTGGTCCTAACCAGCGGGACTCTGCAGTCTGCAGTTCCTTGTAAATTCCCTTTTGTGACCAAGTGATTTGTTTGTTTAGTTTGACGTGATGTTATTTCACATAGTTCTTGACTCAACAAATAATGATGATTATGGCTATGGTTGTGTGCGTCTGTGCGCGTGCGTGTGTATGTGTGTTTGTTCTTGTATCTTACTGTGGCTCTGTATCCGTTCCTTTGTCTTCCTCTCTGTCTCTCTGTGCCTGCTTCCTTCTTGTTTACTTAAAATGAAAACATTCGTGACAGCAAACGCAAAACAGACGTGACCTTTGCTCCGTCTCTGTCTGCCTGCACATCCGTCTGCCTGTCTGTGTGTGTCTGTCTGCGTGTGTCTGTCTGCAATGATTAGTATCCCTCTGTGTGACATAGCTGGATGTGGTAGATCAATGTCAAGGAGGCATTCCTCACACACAACGCTGGTGGTAAGATATACTGTAACTGGGGTCATGCAGTGCGTGCACGTATACCATGTGACCCTCTGTCTCTGTCTATCTGTCTATGTGTCTGTCTATTTGTCACTCTATGTCTGTCTATATATCTGTCTTCTTCTTGGGGTGATGTAGTACGTGTATACGTCTATTCCATTAACCCGCTGTCTATCTGTATGTTCGTCTACTTATCTGTACATTGCATTGTCTATATCTCTCTGCATCTTTCTCGGGGTGATCTAGTATACGTGTATACGTCTATTCCATAACCCTCTCTGTCTGTCTGTTTGTCCGTGTATCTGTCTGTCTATTTATCTGTCAATGTCTGTCTAAATATCTGTATCTTTCTTGGGGTGATCTAGTACGTGTAGGCCTATACGTTTATTCCATAACCCGATGCCAATCTCTGTCTGTCTGTCTGTTTATCTGTCTCTTTGTTTGCCTGTCTCACTGCACTGGTGGGGTCGTCCAGTGCATGGCTGCCAATTACGCAAAGGGTAGTAGTAGTATTCGTATGGCATTCAGCCAATGCCACCCGGCTTCCGTCATACGTTACCCTCCTGACCCGTCTCACGTGCGCACTCAAAAACACTCCCCAAATCCCCCCACCTCCCCCGAACAAGTCACCTCTGACCCACGACGTCCGCCTACCCGAACAGCGGTTCCGTGTAGTCCTAAGCACATAAATGTCTCTTTGAAAGGATCGAAGGATCAGATCCAGATCAGTCCGTGATCCGATTACCCTGTGATCTTCCGAACCAGCGATGCTCCTTTTCTTCCATTCTTCCTCAGATCTTTCGTCGCCGTCAACTGCGTTATTAATATCTGATTTTACGAGAGGAAAATGTTATCCAGAATGACGCACGATGTCAGGCACGTATACATCTGAGCACACCCGTGCTCTCAAACACGCACACACGCTCACGAAAACTGCTGAAACGAGTTTTAACGTACATGTAGAACTCTTGATATTCATTGAATATGTCGCCGCAAATTGCAATGGACGTGTCTTATATGAGATATACATCTTTCAAGATTGTACATATACATGTATATTATATATATATATATATATATTATATACACACATATATATATATATATATATATATAGGCTATATGTGTATATATATAACATTTTATTTATGTCATACTTGCACACGGCCTATTATACCTATACGTGCACTATATATATATATATATATATATATATATATATATAGTGCACGTATAGGTATAATAGGCCGTGTGCAAGTATGACATAAATAAAATGTTATATATATACACATATAGCCTATACACACTTGTGTGTAAGTATACATGCATATATATATAGGCCTATATATATATATATATAAAATTTTATACATGTATATAATTATAATCAACATTCTCCACGCCTCCTTACGCTTTCGTCGCAACACTCTCATCCCTCTAATCCTATTATGCGTTCAATACATCATCGGCGAATTCGTATAGCATAAGATGTTTCATGTTTCATGGATCATTCCAGATTTCCAGATGATACAGGCGAAGACAAAAGGCTAAGCACACAAACACACACGCAAACGCACACAAGCAGATGCAGGCAAACACACGCGGCTCGTTATAAAAGTAGGATGAATTACTGGAAGGCACCTTTTTACATGATTATTTATTTTACTTCTAAGAGACATTCTGTCACATAGTCTTTTCCCTCTTCTTCTCTACGTGTGACCTTCAGTCTCTTCGGAAGCTTCTTCGTATAAGTTCGTGGTAGCGTAGGCCTATCCCTAGATAACTGTTTCATTAGCTAAATGGCTAGGTTAAAGAATCTACAGTCTTTCACTGTTTTGTTAACCAACAACGACGACGTGTTTAACTCTTCTTATTATACTCCAAAATCCGATATAAAGTAAAACGATCAGCAACAACACAACAATGACTACACTTGCGTTATCATAACAACTACACGACTACTATCTTCATCAGTCTACTCTATCGCAACTCAACAACAACTCTTACAGCCTATCTCAACGGCTCTCAACACGCAACTCTCCTTCTTCACTTCCACTCCCTTCTTGTACAATTAACGTACGCTCGTCTAGACGTCACGTGCTGTCCAGACAATCACCTGTGCAGACGCCGCGCGGCAATTTGCACCTGGCCTACTTACGTCGCTGTACGACAATCGGCGTGCACTGATTAAATTAGCTGACATTACCTCCTTCCTTTCTTTTGAAGAGAGCTAATTAATCTTAAAAATTAGCGAACGTATAATGCTTAAACTAAATACAAACAATTCTTATACTAAATGCAATCACAAAATACCTTATACTACAATCTCGATAAGCAGTCTGCTACTACATTCAACTTTCCTTTCTTATAGTTCAACAGAATGTCAAAATTTTGCAATGATAAAGACCATCTGACTAACTTAGCAGACTTCGACATTGACTCAGTCAAATAAACTAAAGGATTATGATCAGTGAACACATTAATCTTGGAACCAATAATGATTTCTGGTGGTCCTCAGTCCAAATAATGTTCTCAGGTGTCTGCTTGCTAGTTAAATCTGTCAATGGTTTAGCAATCTCAGCAAAATTACAAATAAATTGTCTGTAGAAACCAAAGAATCCTAACATTTGCTTCACTTGCTTCTTCGTTTCAGGGTTTTTTAAATTAATCAAACTGTCAATCCTATCTGGATTCATCATCTTCTTCCCTGAACCAATGAGGTGACCGATGAATTTCACCTCACTCTTACCAAACACACATTTCTTCAAGTTCAAAGTTACATTATGCAGTCTTATTTGTTTCAAAAACAATTCTAAATGTTTCAAATGAATGTTCCAATCATCAGAATGGACTGCAATGTCATCAACATAGGGTTCAGTAAATGCATTAATCGGTTGCAAAATCATGTTTATGGCTTTTACAAAAGTCCGTCCAGAGTTAATCATTCCAAAAGGGACACGTGTAAATTCGTACAGTCCACTATGGGTAACGAATGCGGTTTTCCATTGGTCGGATCTCTTCACCGGACAAGTCCAGTAAGCACTGCGACAGTCCAAGACGGAAATAAACTTGGATTTCCCGACTTTGCTCAGCACATCGTTGACGATCGGCATGGGGTATCGACAATTTTCAGTATATGAATTCACGTACCTGTAGTCGCACGTGAGTCTCAAGGATCCGTCCTTCTTCTTGACGATGACCAGCGGACTTGTCATTCTGCTCGACGACGGCTGAATGATGTTTGCTTTCAGCATCTCTTGTATTTGTTTGTCCACTTCTGCGCGGTATATCAGCGGTATTCGATAAGCCATGAACTCTTTCTCTCGAAAGTCCGGTCTCAGCACCACTTCGTGTTCTACCAATGTACATAATCCAGGTTTGTCCGAAAATCTGTCTGCATATCGGTTCAGTACATCCAGTAGCTGTTTCTGTTGCTCGCTCGTAAGATGTCCGATCTGTTCATAGTCCAATTGCAGCGATTTCTGTGTCGTCTCTGCATGGTCTTCTTTCAATGGTAGCTCTACCACTGATCCGAATTCGTCGTCCTCTTCCACGATGAGACCACACGATAATGTTCTTGCGATGAACTTCCTCATTTTGTTGGCCTGGACGATTCGTCGGCCGTTTTCATTCATGTCCACCAGATACGAATACTTGGATCTTCTTTGTAGCACTGTACATGGACCATGCCATCGTGAGATCAATTTATTGGTTGACGTTGGATACAGGACGATGACGTTTTCTCCTGGTTCGAATTCTTTATCCTTGGCCCTCTTGTTGTATTGACTGGCGTATTGTTTTTGCTTTTCCTCTGCACAATTCTCAGCAAATATCAAAGCTTTCTCCATGTCTGCTCTTAAGTTCTTCAGGTACTTTGCTGGTTGTACTCCAATGTTTGGCGGTAGATTTATTTCTTTGGTCCAGCTTTCCTTTAAGATAGTTAATGGTCCTCTTGGCATTTTTCCATACACCAGCAGATATGGTGCCACTCCTGTCGTTGCGTTGGGAACTTCTCTCAATGCCCATACGGTAAACGGAATGATTTTATGCCACTGTCTTGGATTTTCCACAATGACATGATGCACCATCTTCTTGAACGTCTGATTCCATCTCTCAACTAATCCAGCTGCCTCAGGATGCCCTGGTGAATCGAATCGTGGACAGCATCCCATCAATTTCAAAAATTCTCTTGTGAGACTGGCTGTAAAATTTGTGCCTCTGTCGCTGGTGATCACAGACGGCACCCCCACGTCAATGAATAGCTTCATCAAAGCTTCGCACACAGCCTTAGCAGTCAATGACTTCAGCAAAAAGATTGTCGGCCATCTTGTACATGAATCCACTATGCACAAGCAATACTTATGCCCAGCTGCTGACTTCGGTTCTATTGGGCCTACCACGTCCATAGTCATCCGTCGGAATGGCACATCTTCCCTTGGAATTGGTGTAATCGGCACTCGATCCATCACCAAACTTCGTGCCTTCAGCTGACACTTCTCACAGGACTTACAAAATTTCACCACGTCTCGACGCATCTTTGGCCAGACAAAGGACAACTTGATTCTCTCTCGTGTCTTCTCTTCTCCCAAGTGTCCGCCAAATACTGACTCGTGAGCTAATTCCATTACTTGAATTCTTCTCTCTTTCGGTAACACCAACTGATACACAAGCTGATCCAGCATTTGATGCTTCTTATACAGCAATCCATTCACCACGCTAAACTCTGATCCTTGGTCTTCAGCGATCCTCCACCACGATTTCAGTGACTCGTCATTTCTCTGCTGCTCCTCGAATTTCTTCGCATCTTCCAGCTGTCTTTCATCGTTCGAATTCTCTGTGAACAAGTCCCTCATACTTGTCTCCAGTTCAGCGTCGCTTCCGGAATCTTCACTATCATTTCGTTCACATGCAGCCATCTCTTCTTCAGTTTCATTGTTCTCAGATGTTGTTCTTTCGTCATCTTGGATGCTGAGTTCATCTTCGCTTTCCGTGTCATCTTCTTGCGAACTTTCGTTTATCGTTTCATCTTCTCCGTCTTCGACTTCTGCTCTCCGACTTTGTGCTCTTGTAGTCACATTCGCTTGTAGCTCTCCTTGCAATATACTGATTGGTGGAACCTCTTTCAGTTCTGCAATTATCTCTGGATGTAGCAGGAACTTTTCTGGATTTTCTTTACACAGTTCTGCTGAAATGCTGGCACACACTAAAGTTAAATATGGCGCGATATTTATTGTCCTGTCCTCTGTAGCTGTTCCTTCGTTACGACCGCTCATCCGCACTTCGATTTTCACCAACTTAGCTGGAATCGGCTCTCCAGCTACACATTGCAAATGAACTCTGCCGATTTCTTCTACTGTCGTTCCTTTCAGTAGTTCCTCGTTGATTACTGGTATCTCGGTCCCCGAGTCAATCAACGCCTCGACTTGCACAGGCTGCCCATCAGTCCCACGTATCTCCACATTTACATGCTGCAACGATATCTTCTTTATGCGTTGACACTCCTCTTTACGTTTTGTTTCTCGACAAATTTCTGCAATGGAAGTAGTCTTTATCGCTTCTTTCTGTATGGTGAACTGCGGCGTACACTTCATTACCGACTTCACTTCTGCTTCACGATCGTCCGATTCTTCAAACTGGTCTGGTGCATTCATCACTTGTATCTGGTTTACTCGAAGATTTTCTGCACTTCTGCTAAAGTTCTTCCTCAAATTTGCCGCTCCTGGTGCTTGGCAATGTTTTATTAGGTGTTTATCAGAATTGCAATTGTGGCAACGCTTCTTGATAAAACTTCTTTGCTCCTTGTATTCCCACTTGTTGTACGGCGTGTAAGATGCATTACTTTCTGTTGGGCGTCCCAGCGGCGGAGTTCGATTGTAGGCTTGTCTGTCCCACGTTGACTGTTGTTTATCTTGCGACCACTGCTTTCCAGAATAATCATCTTTCTTTGCATCATTACTCTTGGCTTGGCTTCCGGTGTCTTTGCTATCCTTGTTCCACTTGGGTTGCTTTGGACTATTGTCCCATGCTTCAAATTTCGGTTTGTCTTGGAACATCACACCAATCCGATTGTTTACATGTATATCTGCGAGATCTGCAACATTACTAGCTTCCAAGCATTCTGTGCCCTCTTTTGCTAAGACAAACTGCAGTGGACCTGGTGGTAAACACTCTTTCAGCTTATCCGCCACTAACAAATCAAACAGCTTCTCGTAGTCTTTGTCCACTCGTCTACTTCGGACATAATAATTCAACAGGTTCTTCAGCCTAGCCGTGAACATCGTATACGTTTCTTCGGCTGTCTTCTTGGCATCTGCAAACCTTGACCTGTACTCACGAGCTGTTAACTTGAATTCCTTCAACAAGTGCTCTTTCACTGCATCGTATTTATCTAAATTCTCAAATGATAATCGATTCAATACCGTTCGTGCTCTCGGGGTCATCAATGGCAACAACAATTTCACCCAGTACTGCTTTTCCACAGCGAAGCTATTGAATGCATTCTCCACGGTCTCAAAATATAATGGCACTTCCATCATATCATACGGCATCTTAGGCAATACATGCTTCATGGCATCACCAATCTTCTTGATCTTGGACACCATTGTCTCACTTTCTCTGAGCCTAATCTGTTCTGACACTTCTCGGCTCTTACGATCATCTTCGTCTCTCTTCTTCAGTCGATCTTGATCTTCGATTCTCCGCAGTTCTTCTTGTTCTATCTTCTGCTGCAACAGTTCTAACTGCTTTCTGCGTTCTTCTTTTTCAATGGCCATTTCTTTAAGTTGAGCCTCCTTGATAGCAAGTTTCTTTTGTTCTAACTGCATCTGCTCTTCTCTTTCTCTTTCTGCTTTTTCCAAATTGTCTTTTCCAGCTTGAAATTCTTCCTGACGAATTTCTTCTGCTCTCTCCAGTTCTTGTAAACGCATCTTTTCCTTTTCTTCCTCACGAGCCTTTTTGTCTTCGATCTGCTGTTTTCGTATTTCTTCATCGCTTTTTCTTGCTTTTTCGTATTCTATCATTAACTCCATCCTTCGTCGTTCTGCTTCGTCACGATCTAATTTCATTTGTTCTAACTGAAGCTGGAACTGCTGCTTCTGCATATCTATCTCTTGCTGTCTCATCCTTTCTGCTTTTTCTATCTCTTGTTGTCGCAGTTCTTTCTCTTCTTGCTTACGTTCTTTCTCTTCTTGGCACCGTCGCTCTTCTTTCTCCTTCTCTTCTTGGCGACGTTCTTTCTCTTTCTGTCTGCGCTGCTCTTCTTTCTCTTTTTCTTCTTGTCTACTCATCATCATGAATTGTAGCAACGCCTCTATAGACATCGGTGCCTCAGGCTTCTCCACTGGCTTCTCCGCAACGCCTCCGACAGCACCTTCTTCTTCTTCTTCTTTCTTAGCCCAAACCTCGGCTAAATTTCTCATCAATTCTTCCCTAGACATCTGTTCGACTTCTTCTGCGTCTAGATCTGCTTCAATTAGCAGTTTTATCAGTCTATCAGTAGACATTTTCTTAATATTTGCTTGCTTTTTCTCCGTAAGTTTCTCCATCTTACTTCTTTACTTTACAGATGCTCGATAAATTAGTAGACTACTCTTCAAATGTTTGCAATTGAATGACTTCAATTCTTTATGCACACTTCAATAGACAAGCAAGTTTTTCTACCTTGTAGTCGTTGTGTTGTCGTTTCTCACTGTCGTACGGATGCTCGATGTATCGTTGCTTCTCCCGTGTGCTCGGCTCCTCGATAAATTCACAGCGTCCGTTCCTCCACAACGTCTGTTGATTGAATAGAATCCCTCCGTTCGTAACTTGGCACGTAGACCCACCGTTCGTAACTACGATCGTTCTCCTGCAACTTGGATCGTTATCCTGCAACTTGGATCGTTATCCCACCGCAACGACACCAAATGTCACATAGTCTTTTCCCTCTTCTTCTCTACGTGTGACCTTCAGTCTCTTCGGAAGCTTCTTCGTATAAGTTCGTGGTAGCGTAGGCCTATCCCTAGATAACTGTTTCATTAGCTAAATGGCTAGGTTAAAGAATCTACAGTCTTTCACTGTTTTGTTAACCAACAACGACGACGTGTTTAACTCTTCTTATTATACTCCAAAATCCGATATAAAGTAAAACGATCAGCAACAACACAACAATGACTACACTTGCGTTATCATAACAACTACACGACTACTATCTTCATCAGTCTACTCTATCGCAACTCAACAACAACTCTTACAGCCTATCTCAACGGCTCTCAACACGCAACTCTCCTTCTTCACTTCCACTCCCTTCTTGTACAATTAACGTACGCTCGTCTAGACGTCACGTGCTGTCCAGACAATCACCTGTGCAGACGCCACGCGGCAATTTGCACCTGGCCTACTTACGTCGCTGTACGACAATCGGCGTGCACTGATTAAATTAGCTGACACATTCCATCGACGTCTAATAATTTCATGCTGAGAAAAAAAGAAAAGAAATTCCGACATTGTTGGCTTAACAAACAGACGAACCCCGCGTTTTCGGTCTTTATTCTAGATGCCAATTAGCCGGTTTCCTAGGGCAGAGTATGTCTGCTTGTCCGCCTGTTTGTCTGTCTTTTGCAACGTCTTACGCACACTTGACATCGGCAAAGTATAGGTGGCGCTACATGCTAAGCCAGATCAGTCGGTCGGATAAGTATCTTCTTTCGGCCAGCTGTAACGTCTCGGAAAATCCGATTTAAAAAAAAACATGGCGCAGGATTTGTTAGAGATTTCTTTCAATTAAAGGAAATGTCGGATAGGGCCTACGGAAAACCGAACAGCGGCACAAAATAGCAAAAGAGCTGGACTCGACAAGAAATGCCTTAATTATTCGGTTTGGGTCCGCTATTCCGAGGGTCCAGTATTCCGAGGGTCCACTATTCCGAAGGTCCACTATTCCGAAGGTCCGCTATTCCGAAGGTCCACTATTCCGAAGATTGTACTGTTACACGCCTATTATGATAAATCAGTCAGGTGACTCAGGTTTGGGTCCATTATTTCGAAGGTCCACTATTCCGAACCCTAAACCTAACCCTAACTCACCGTAAACCTATAACCACCAAGGATACAGAACAAAATACAGTGGATATTCGGAATAGTGGACCCTGGGAATAGCGGGCCGTTACAGCAATCTCCGAACTCATGAAGCTCGGGGATTTTTAGTCGACGGAGTAATTTGAGAATGGGAGTGATAATTATGATTGTGCTTGGGTTTCCAGTCCTGATGACACCACGGGCTAGTAAGCTGTGGGTTAGTTACAGACGTTTGAGGTTTTTGGATTCGAGGTTGAGGAAAAGAGAATTGCAGTAGTCGTCCCTTGAGCAGGAATTATTATTCATCAATCTTATATATTACAAGCTGTGCCCGGCCACGCGCTGCTGTGGCTGAAAAGACCGTTCAACCCTCCCTTTCTACCTCCCTTCCTCTGCTTCCCTCACTCCCCTCTCCCTCCCTCCGTCCCCTCCCCTCCGTCTCCTCCCCTCCCTTCTCGTCCCCTTCCCTCCCGTCCCCTCCCCTCCCCTACCACCTCCCTCTCCCCTCCCTTCCTCCTCCCCTGCCCCTCCACTCGGCCGCATTCGCGAAGGCAAGGTTGTGTGAAAATTGAAATCGAAATCGATCGAATCGAATGCAAAATTGTGCGAAAAGATTGCGCTTTAAAAAAAAGCATTTACAAAAGCGATCGTATTCGAAATTGGTAAAATTTTGAAAGGAATCGGTCAAGAACGGTGAATAACTTTCCGAGATCCTTGATTTTGTACAATCGACAGCTACATAGGCCTATGTATTTGCGCTATAAAAAGACGTGCGGATATGCGCCATAAAAACGCGGCCGCGTTAAAATGCGCGTTGTGCAAATTTGATATCGAAATTGCTCGAATCGAATGCAAAGTTTTTAATTGTCGAAAAGTTTGCGCTTTTTCCAAGAAACGTTTTTACAATCCCGATCGTATGTGAACGGACAATTTGGTAAAATTTTGAAAGGAATCGGTCAAAGGCTTTCCGAGATCCTTGATTATATACAAACTTTTGCAGTTTTATTTATATACTAGCTGAACCCGGCCACGCGTTGCTGTGGCTGAAAAGAGCGTCCAACAATCCCTCCCTACCTCCATTCCACTTCCCTTCCCCGCACCATCCCGCTTACTCTCCCTCTCCTCTCTCCTCCCCTATCCTCTCCCTTCCTTTTCCCCCATCCCATCCCCTTCCCTATCCCCCCCTTCCCCTCCCTTCCCTTCCCTTCCCACCTATCCCCTTTCCATGTCCTCCCTCTCCCCTCCCTACCACCTCTTCCTCTTACATCCTCCCTTCTTCCTCTACCTCCTCCCGTACATATCCCCTCCCTTCCCTCCACCTCCCACTCCACCCTACCCATCTCCCCCTCCCAGTCCCATCTCCCTCCCTCCATTAATCCATCCATCCCTCCGTCCATTGCTCTGCCTCCCTGCATCCCTCCCTCCTCCATCCCTCCCCTCCGCTCCCTCCCCTCCCTCTTCGTCCTGCTCCCTCCCCCTACTTTCCTCCCTCACACCGAGGGTGAAGGAAGGTATATAGGAGGGAGGGAGGAGAGAAAGGGAAGGAAGGGAGGGAGAGAGGGACGGACGGACGGAGGAGGTAGGTAGGTAGGGATTGAGGGAGGGATGGAGGGAGGGATATATAACAATCTTCGGAATAGTGGACCTTCGGAATAGTGGACCTTCGGAATAGTGGACCTTCGGAATAGCGGACCTTCGGAATAGTGGACCCTCGGAATAGTGGGCCGTTACCTAATTATTCAGACCGCTGGTTATGCGCAGCTTAAGATAGCGAGTTATTTTCTTCGTCTGACGCCATTACCTACATTGAGGATTTAACCGCTTTGCTTTAGCGTCTTTTTATGGCGAATAAAGCAATTTATTGAATTGCTGCCTCTGGAAAATGTCGTAGATATTGCCGTTGCAATATAATATGTATAAACAGAAGTGGGAACATGCTTCTTGGCAATAGTTACCGTTTAAGCTTTAATGGCATAATTTACTACATTTTACGACTTGTTATGCCGTTACTTAATAAATTATAGCCTACCAATATGACATTAGGGCCTAACATATAAGAAATTATCACGTACGCCAAAAAATCGGATTTTCGACCCTACTGTTGTAACTCACATTTGTGTAACATTCTCCACGAGTACGTATAAGAAACTCCAACCTCCCTTACAAAAAATGAACTAACTAAAGCGTCATCTATAAAAAACAGTTATTTACCGTAGGCTGCTATTTATTTCTGTTGAACATTAGCCTATATTTGACCCATCTAACCAAAACCAGGTGCATATCGGATTTTGTACAGATCGAGTGCCAACCATCGTTTAAAATAATAAAGTCTCTACTTTAAAATGACACAAATCTTGTTGTTCTAGGGTACCATGTTCCTGTCCAAAGTTATGAGTAAAATGTGGTTCGACCATTCGAGATACCATTCTGAGAGCAATTATAGCCTACATTTGAAGTTTCATGGGTTCTTGTTTTTCACCCCCAGGTTCTAAGTTGACGGGAATTATCGCGTGAGGGTCGGTTAGGGCTCAGGTTATGCGTCGTGAGGGTCGGTTAGGGTTAGTTTTAGGGTTGGTGCAGTCATTCTTACAGGTGCACATACTCAACACATAGAACGGACATGGAAAGCATGGTTGGGGGTGAATTAAATTAAAAAACAAGTACCGTTTCCTGTAACTTTGGAATGCAAGATTCTTTAGCAATCATGTTCAGAATTGAATTAAATTTGCAAAAAATAAACAAATTGCATAATAGGCAGATGGTAGTCTGGGCATTTTACTCATGCCTCACTTCATTCCGATTTAGCATAAATATTAATATGTTATGCTAACCTTATTTCTTTATTCTGTTTAACGGCTAACACAAACAACCGTTCAAGTGACGCAATATATAACCTAGATGTACAAAAACAGCTATGAAATTTTCTGGGAATGCCATTCCAGGATGCCATTCCAACCCAACCCCCCACTCCTCCCCAGGAAGATGCCTAGATTAAGCACTGTAACGTTATTCTGCCTTGTAACTCTACAACATGATCTTTTCCGATAATATCATGCTTGACATTATTACTACACGTTGCCCTTCGGGGTTGCGACGTCACCGACGTGGCATGCAGGGATAGATGTGTGAAGCCATTTCCCTTCTCCGTCTGGCTTTCTGCCTGACTGGCCGACTGCCACAGAGGGCGCCGTGCTGATTAATGTCAATGCCCGAGGATTATACATCTGCGATGGGATACTAATTGAAGCAACCGTTTCTATTGACCTCAGGCCACTTCGAGGAGTCTTTCTTCTTCTTCGAGCCAAAGAAATAGTCAGCGCCTGTTCGTGTAACCGTGTGAGTCTGCCTGTCTGTTTCTGCCAGTGTGTCTGTGTGTCTGCCTGTTGATATGTTTTGAGTCTGTCTCTGTATATGTAGGCCTATGTTGGATTAGGTCTGTGAGTCTGTCTATCTCTGTTTCTCTGTGGCTCTTGCTGTCTCTCTATCTGTCTCGCACTCTCCTTATCCACAACTCTTACCTGTGTTATATGTTTCTACTCTTGCTCTGTTGGTCTGTGTTTACCTCCCAATGTACTATACTCTGTCTGACTGTCAGTCTCTCTGTCTGTCTGTCTGATGGCTGTCATACTGCCTGTCTGTTTATCTGTCTGTCTATCTGTCTGTGTATAATGTAATAATGTAGGGCTGTTTGTTATTCTGTCTATCGACGCTTGAGTGTCAAGTGCCTTGAAACACATCTGTTCTTAACGATGATAAGTTCCATTCATCCATCTATCCGTCTATTCATCCATCTATTTATCCATCTATCCGACTCACTGTTCACGTATCACGTATATTATTGGCTATCCATTTAACTGTATATCCATCCAGAAATCAATCCGTGCAAATCAATCCAGATAGCCATTCTTCCACCATCCGCCCACGATAATTATGATCCGTCCGTCCTTCCATCCACCCATCCATCCAATACGTCCACCAAACCCACAAGCAACCACTCACCCACCCATCCACCCACCCACATAACCATTGTGGCAATTTCGTGACTTCAACACCGGCTAAAAGTGAATTCGCGGGAACCGGCTGATTCACGAGCGCTTAGTCAATAAAAAATAGCGCCTAATAACCATGGAACGACTGGTTTCAACGGCGCAAAGCATTGCATCCATTTTGTCGACCTGCGTCTTTTCTGTGTTTTCAGTGCCATCTCTAATAGCCTACGTGGTTGTTACTTTAAAGACAGAGCGACAATATAGAAGAAGCGAAAGTGATGAAGCAAGGAAAGCTTGTATTAGAGGTCGTAATGAAGACTTAAGTATAATTATGCATGTCCAACTGCTGGAAATAGAGGCTTGCAATGCTCGTCTTGCATGTGGGGCTGTCTTAGGGATAGCTTTTTTTGTCACTGATAGCTTTTTCCACCGGAACGCTGAGCAATTGTGAGGAAGGAGTTGCCCAAGGTCCTTACGACGCGAGGTGAATTTGAACCTCGAACCTTCCGGCTTCAAGGCAACGACGTCACCACTACACCACCGCGCCCCACAATGTCAATTTAGGCCTACTACATTACAATAATATTCTGTTCAGATATAAACAGTAGGCTACTCGATAACAATTAGGCTATAGGCCCTACTTATTTCTAACAATTACTATGTCTAACAAAGTAAACAGAAGTCTACCGTAAAATACATGTTTTATAGCCGACTCTGGCTAATTAACTTTGGTAAGGGTGGAGGAGAGGCGTTGAAAAGCTTATTTAATTATAAATTATTATGCTCACTGCCATAGTTGTATTATGCTCTTTGGTTCAGGAAAATAATAAATAATAATAAACAATCTGTGTGCGTATGTATGCGTGAAAAGTAGGCATACACAACGTGCACAAGGTATTACATAGAAATTAGGCCGAACTGCGATGCAGGTTGGATAAAAACGGAGTTATTTTGCATTATGTTTGCTACATATACTTCATCGCCTGTAATGTGATATTTAACCGAAAGTTGGCAACACCGAATGTCGACAATCTCAAGTATCAGATGCTCTTGACGTTGCGCCTCGTCGCACCTCTACAATAGTGTTCTTTGCATTTGCTTTTTCTCTTCTGCCTTCGAGCGTTATAAAGCACTCAAAATCGACATACCTCGGCTCCGCTGGAACATGATACAGTCGTTGTTGTAGTATGAATTCCCGTCTAGAGACAGAGACGCAAAAGCCGACGAGATATTGAAGCGACGCTGCCGTTGTACGACGTATACGCTCCGTCGTCGTTGTCTCGCTTGTTCAATAACAGCAGCAGCGCGGCGTTGAGACGGTGCCACGTCCAATTGAGACGACTGCCACGCACGCGTTGCAATAGAGAGAGGGAAGTGCACGGCTCTAGTATCTCGCTGTCTCTATCACTGTCTCTGTCTCTGTCTATCTTTCCCTATGTCTGTCTGTTTCTCCCTCCCTCCCTCCCTCCCTCCCTCCCTCCCTCCCTCCCTCCCTCCCTCCCTCCCTCCCTCCCTCCCTCCCTCCCTCCCTCCCTCCCTCCCTCCCTCCCTCCCTCCCTCCCTCCCTCCCTCCCTCCCTCCCTCCCTCCCTCCCTCCCTCCCTCCCTCCCTCCCTCCCTCCCTCCCTCCCTCCCTCCCTCCCTCCCTCCCTCCCTCCCTCCCTCCCTCCCTCCCTCCCTCCCTCCCTCCCTCCCTCCCTCCCTCCCTCCCTCCCTCCCTCCCTCCCTCCCTCCCTCTTTTTCACTCAGTGTCTCCATGATCCTTTCAGATGGATGCATGCGCGTTTGTTCCCATGTGCCTTTGCGTGTGTGTGTTTTTTTGTGTGTGCGTCAGTGTGGCATATGGAGCAGCGTGCACAAGTGTTGCGAGAACACTGCATTTCAGTGATAACATGCTTCAATCATGGACCTTGCATGATGTAACATGATTCTGGCATGATATAGGCCTAACATGATTCTGACATGATATAGGACTAACATGATTTTGGCATGATGTAACATGATTAGGCTAGAGGTTGCAGAACAAAATATGCATGAATAAGGAAACAATTGTATGCAAAGATAATAGTGACAATACAAGAATGAAAAATAGCACAACTAATCTAAACAAATGTGATTTTGTATAACATAACTTGCAATACCGCTATGTAACATGTTAGCATAACATAACATAGGGCCTAACATGAAGATTTTAAGTTGTTAGGCTAATGACTTAACATTGTATAACATGACGTAACATTCTTATCAATATGGCTATAAAACACAACATTATGCGTTAGAACCATTTGAAGTTAACCTGTGATGTTTAATTGTCAAATTTTCATAGCTTTCTCTATAAAAATCTCTTTTTTACCCAGTGAGACAGTACTTTTCATCCTCCCCAATCCACAAGTCTACAACTCTTGCACCGAATAACCGTCGCATTAACCTTTCCCCATTAACTCAATAAATAATTTACTTATGATTTTTTGCTTGATGCCAATTCAAAGAACATCCGCTGCCATTACACTGCCTCCATCCAGTGATAAATCTTGTGGGCTTATTAGGTCTTTTCTGTTCCTTTCTCTAATTGTCTGTATGTCTCTCTGTCTGTCTCTGATGAGCACTGCTAGACCGCACCTCGCAAATCTTTCTTGACAGGACAGGTTCAAGAACGCTCCTGAAACTAGAACTGTTCTTGGTGAACTATTTTTTTAAATTGCTGGATCCAGGTTTTGGAATTCTCTTGTAGCCTATCTGCCTGTTCTATACCTACATCCCGTCTACATCTAATCATTCTAATGCAATATAAGAATGTAATTTATGGGGCCCGCTGGTATACCTATAGTTGGTGTGTTCGTTGCCTTCTAGCCGGAGATTTTCAGGTTCGAATCCGCCTCAAGCAGCCGCGTAGAGATCTTGGGCAAGTCCTCACTCGCAATTGCTCAGCGCTTCGGCGCTGTAGTCGGGAGCGCTTCTAAGTAGGCATCTTGAAGAGGCGCTATAACAAGTGCACACACATGCATCTCTGTCCTTTCTGCATCTCTGTCTTTTCTGCTTGATTTTTCTCCTAGTTGATTAATGTATTTTTCTGCTTCTATTCATTCTACCCGATATCCATCTGCTTAAAATGTCCTTTCTGATAAATAATTGATGTATCTTAATATACTGCATCCGTCCTATCTGCTTAATAATCCATAATTTTTTCCGTTTTGCTCGATGTCTCACTCCATGTAGCTTCTGTACGTTTTGCTTGCTATCTCTGTCGCTTTATATCTGATCGTACTGCGATTCCAGCTACTAAATTTGCCCTCTCCGTAGTTTCGTGTGACCCTAAATCTATTACCATTTGGCTTTCTTCGGCGTCAACTGGTTCAAACCCCTAAACAAATAATTTTGGAATCTTTAAAAAATGATATTTATCTTTTTACTACGATGTCTACTGGAAGCCTGGAAATGGAAAAATTCATGAGAAATATATTTCCTTTCTACATCGGTCCATATATACTTTAAACAGTTGCTTCACTGGTTTTGCTTTGCTCAATACTCAAGAGTTCTAGAGTGACACTTACGAATTACGCTTTATTTGAAAGTGACGCTTAGAAAATTCAATATGAAATTACAATCACAGATTTACGACTGAAATTACAACAACAGATTATAAAATATGATTGCAAATTGCAATTAGATACTATGAATAAAAATTACGATTGCAAACCATAGATTTCAATTATGAATTTTATTTACAAATGACAACTACAAAACTATTAGATCTATAATGACTAGCCTACAAGTCACAATTACAAATTATAAATTACAGAAAATAATTATAATTACGAATTACATTAACAAACGATAAATTACAATTAGCCTACAAATTATGATTACGAATAACAGAAATTACAAATTATGATTACAAATTGGACGTGCAATATCAAGTTCATTCAGTCGCTTGCTGTGATGTGCGTTTGTTACGGTTCATAGAACTATAGAATTGTCTGGTGTTTCGCGACACTGTTCCATAGCCACACAAAAAGTTTAATCTTTTCAGACATCACTCCTAAGAGCGTGTGTATACAGTCGGTGCACAATGCACATGCGTGTTTGTTCGTGTGCTTGTATTCATCTGCGCGTTTTCCTTTTTCTGTATGTGTATTTTTAACAACATTTTATGTGTGTGCACTGTGCATGCGTATTTGCACGTGCATGTAGGTGTTTGTATGTTTGTTTCTGTGTGTGCATTTGTTTGTATGCCATCATGTCTATGTTTGTATGTCTTCGCATCTATCTATAGATGTTTGTTTGTCTTTTGCCCTTCTGCTCATCGGCAGCCGCCGTTTTTTCTGCCTCGGCCGATGCACCCACTTAGTAAAAACGCACTGAGAAACGGATTGAATTAGATGCCGGCTGTCTCTGAGCAAATTGAGCAGAGTGAGCACGCGAGTGAGTAAGTGAGTTGGAATGGAGCTATTTTGGCGCGATGGTGCGTTTCATCCCGCGCGCGGCAAATTGCGGACGTAATGGAGAGACGCGAATCGTCTGTTGATATGATGAGAGCAGACGACCAGCGAGAGGGACGGGCAGAGATATGGAGGGACGGTCACTAAAGAAGAGAGAAGGGGAGAGAAAGAGAGAGACAGACAGAGGGAGAGACAGAGACAGGGACAGAGAGGCAGAGAGACAGAGAGGCAGAGCGAGAAAGAGAGAAAGAAAGAGACAGACATGCAGACAGAGACAGAGACAGGGATAAAGAGACAGAGAGGCAGAGCGAGAAAGAGAGAGAGATAGAGCTAGATAGGTAGACAGACAGAGGCAGAGGCAGAGACAAACACGGAGACAGGGACAGAGAGACAGAGAGACAGAGAGGCAGAGCGAGAAAGAGAGAAAGAAAGAGACAGAGACAGAGACAGGGATAAAGAGACAGAGAGGCAGAGCGAGAAAGAGAGAGAGATAGAGCTAGATAGGTAGACAGACAGAGGCAGAGGCAGAGGCAGAGACAAACACGGAGACAGGGACAGAGAAACAGAGAGGCAGAGCGAGAAAGAGAGATAGATAGATAGATGAATAGATAGATAGATAGATAGAGAGATAGATAGACAGAGACAGATACAGTCAAAGACAGAGACAGAGGCGGACAGATACACAGATAGACAGACATACACAGAAAGGATGGAAAAATAGACAAGCAGATGGAATAACAGATGAACATGCAGACAGACATACAGATATAATTAGACAGATAATTATATAGATAAACAAACAGACATGCACGCAGATAGACAGATTGTCCTAACAAGCAGGCACACAGACAGTCAGACAGACAGACAGAGACATACAGACAGACAGACAGACAGACAGATATACATATGGACAGACAGGATTGCATTCAGATTGACAACTTAAACATACATGGCAGATATAATTAGCCAAACACACATGCATGCGTATAAAGTATAAACAGACAGACAGACAGACGGATATACATATGGACAGACAGGATTGCATTCAGATAGACAAACATACATGGCAGATATAATTAACCAAACACACATGCATGCCTATAAAGTATAAACAAACCGTCAGACAGAAACATGCAGATAGATTAAAGAACAGACGGATTGATTGACAGATTGCAGACAAAGATATATTATATAGGCATAGACACACATACAGCTATAGGCAAATAGATTGATTGACAGATTGTCCAGCAGACAGATACAGACAGATATAGAGATAGGCAGACAGACATGCAGATAAAATATTATTTAAATAGATAAACCAACAAAATATTGATAGATAGATTGAACACCAAACAGATAGACAAATACAGATAGACGGACATACAGATAGGCAAACAGGCACATGGTGGACAGATTTGCCGGTAGGCGGGCATATAGACAGACATGCATACAAATAGACAGACTGGAAGTAGATTTGTAAACACAACCGAAAGGCAGGAAGATATGTAGGCAAACAAGAAGACTGACAGAGGATAGGAGGAAGGCGGTCACAATGTAAAGATGTCAGATAGTAAGAAAAATCTCTGACTCCAGAATTTTGGCGTCAGACACGTTCACTTCTCATTCTGTCTCCTTGTACTTCTCTCTGTCTGTCTGTCTGTCTCTCTCTCTCTGTCTCTCTCTCACTATCTCTGTCTCTGTCTCTCTCTCACTTTTCTCTCTCTCTGTTTCTCTGGTATATATAGGCTACAGTGGTACCCCGTCTCTACATAAATGTTTCTCCTTATCTCTCTCCTTCTCTATGCGTGTATAGATCTCTGCCTTTGTCTCTCAGTCTCTGTCTCTCTCACTGTCTCTCCTACTGTTTCTCTCTCTTTCTCTCTCTCTCTCTCTCACACACACACACACACACACACACACACACACACACACACACACACACACACACACACACACACACACTCTATCATTCTGTATGTTGCTGTTCCTGCATCTACATGTCTCTCTCACTCTGTTTCTTTCAGTCGCTCTACTAAACAACAGACAGACAGACAGACAGACAGACAGACAGACACACAAGCTCACACAACACAGAAAGACACTGACACAGAGACATACAGCCAGAACAGCAGCCATAAATCTAGACAGATGGCTATTTAACGACTCCTAATTCTGGCGATCGGCGGCTTACATCCGTTACTATCGGATAGAAGATAATGAAAACTACGCCAACAGTCAGAACAAAGACATGAAACAATTAGAGCGTCTCTCAAAACAAATTAGCATTCCAATGATCATATTGTATGTACACGCACTGCACATAATCAATGAACAAGTGAAAAACATTTATTATAAGACATTTTTATGAATTCCGAAAAATTATACACAACTTCTAGTCTCGTATGACAGCGACGCGAATGCTACAGGCCTGTAGGCTGTAGCCAGCATTGTACAGTAACGAAGTTACAGAAACGCGTTACTATTAGGCTATTATAGGACTTAATACGACAACAAAGACCGTGGCCGTCGACATAAAATTTTGTTTGACACATTATTAAAGTTAGTCAAAACACAACACGGTAAACATAATTAATTAAAATAACTTACGGTTCGTTGACGGTAGCCTATTATAATATTCAGCGTGCAGTAGCCTATCCTTGCGATACCGTGATGTAACGACAATGTAATCCAAATAGTATACCTAAAAGCAAAGGTAAGAGTAATCTTAATAGTAATCCTGAAGTAGGGTAACATCAATTATATAGTAGGCTAATCCTAATAGTGATCGTAGCCTCGACTTTCCTTCGCAAGTGTAAAATTAAATACTCCGTTACACTGTGTTGATTAAAGCTAGGTGTGTCCCAGTCACGGAAGCAAATCCCTCATAAAAGCCTCACCTACATGTACGTCTAAACATAGACGTAATTATTACACTGGAACAGGATTTTGTCAAGCAGAGAGTCAAGAAGAAAGAAGTAATATGAAGCAGACTGTCATGTAGACAGACGCAACAGGATGCAGACAAATTCAACCAGCCATCAAAACCAACTTCATGGGCGCCGCAGATAATTCTAGAGGCAGTTGTTAAAGTGGTTTGGGTGAGCAGTGCGAACGCCGACAACAAATTTTCTTGGAACGCACCAGGGTACTTGTCGGTTAATTCACCGCCACACACAGAAACCCTATATACGAAATTTTACATGAAGAAATTAATTCACCGCCAAACGCAGATTGTTATTCCAGTCTATTAGGCTACCGTTTCTTTCGCAATTTCCAGTTCACACTCGCAAAAACGAATGCTCGTCATTTCTTTGGACCAGCAATATACGAACAAGATAGATTTGTCGGTAAGTTAGACGCGATCCTTGTAGCCACGTGCCTTGTCGCAGTGGGATGTTTTGCCTACAGTTACGCTTATATTAAGACATCTCCATTTGTCTTGCCGATCCTTAAACATAGAACCATTGGGGGCTTAGTTATAGTTAGCGGGTCCTGATGATGTTGATTAGGTTCAGGTTTAGGCATCGTCAGGGTCGGTTAGGGTTAGGGATGGGCCCGGTTAGTGCAGTCATTCATTGGGTGATTGTTAGCACGCTGTCTCGCAGCATTGCTACTGCAAGAAATTAACGCTACTTTGTTTATCGTGAAAAAAGCCGAAATTCTTAAGAAATTCATGGCGTTCATGACGGCGTCAAAAAATAAACACGTGCTATCGGATGTCACCATTACATTACGTCACTAAAAACCAGTGCGTAAATATTATGCCGTGCGTAAATATACGGCAAACTGTGGCGGTGAACTAACCGACAAGGTAGACAGACGAAACCTGTGGCGGTGAATTAACCGACAAGTACCCGCACCAGTCTATAAATTATGTGTTTCAAAGGTTTCATGCATGGTGAGCAGTCTGTAGAAACCAAAGAATATCAATCAATTAGTTAGCAAATGTTAGGATTCTTCGGGTTCAGCACCACTTCGTGTTCTACCAATGTACATAATCCAGGTTTGTCCGAAATTCTGTCTGCATAACAGTTCAGTACATCCAGTAGCTGTTTCTGTTGCTCGCTCGTAAGATGTCCGATCTGTTCATAGTCCAATTGCAGCGATTTCTGTGTCGTCTCTGCATGGTCTTCTTTCAATGGTAGCTCTACCACTGATCCGAATTCGTCGTCCTCTTCCACGATGAGACCACACGATAATGTTCTTGCGATGAACTTCCTCATTTTGTTGGCATGGACGATTCGTCGGCCGTTTTCATTCATGTCCACCAGATACGAATACTTGGATCTTCTTTGTAGCACTGTACATGGACCATGCCATCGTGAGATCAATTTATTGGTTGACGTTGGATACAGGACGATGACGTTTTCTCCTGGTTCGAATTCTTTATCCTTGGCCCTCTTGTTGTATTGACTGGCGTATTGTTTTTGCTTTTCCTCTGCACAATTCTCAGCAAATATCAAAGCTTTCTCCATGTCTGCTCTTAAGTTCTTCAGGTACTTTGCTGGTTGTACTCCAATGTTTGGCGGTAGATTTATTTCTTTGGTCCAGCTTTCCTTTAAGATAGTTAATGGTCCTCTTGGCATTTTTCCATACACCAGCAGATATGGTGCCACTCCTGTCGTTGCGTTAGGAACTTCTCTCAATGCCCATACGGTAAACGGAATGATTTTATGCCACTGTCTTGGATTTTCCACAATGACATGATGTACCATCTTCTTGAACGTCTGGTTCCATCTCTCGACTAATCCGGCTGCCTCTGGATGCCCCGGTGAATCGAATCGTGGACAGCATCCCATCAATTTCAAAAATTCTCTTGTAAGACTGGCTGTAAAATTCGTGCCTCTGTCGCTGGTGATCACAGACGGCACCCCCACGTCAATGAATAGCTTCATCAAAGCTTCGCACACAGCCTTAGCAGTCAATGACTTCAGCAAAAAGATTGTCGGCCATCTTGTACATGAATCCACTATGCACAAGCAATACTTATGCCCTGCTGCTGACTTCGGTTCTATTGGGCCTACCACGTCCATAGTCATCCGTCGGAATGGAACATCTTCCCTTGGAATTGGTGTAATCGGCACTCGATCCATCACCAAACTTCGTGCCTTCAGCTGACACTTCTCACAGGACTTACAAAATTTCACCACGTCTCGACGCATCTTTGGCCAGACAAAGGACAACTTGATTCTCTCTCGTGTCTTCTCTTCTCCCAAGTGTCCGCCAAATACTGACTCGTGAGCTAATTCCATTACTTGAATTCTTCTCTCTTTCGGTAACACCAACTGATACACAAGCTGATCCAGCATTTGATGCTTCTTATACAGCAATCCATTCACCACGATAAACTCTGATCCTTGGTCTTCAGCGATCCTCCACCACGATTTCAGTGACTCGTCATTTCTCTGCTGCTCCTCGAATTTCTTCGCATCTTCCAGCTGTCTTTCATCGTTCGAATTCTCTGTGAACAAGTCCCTCATACTTGTCTCCAGTTCAGCGTCGCTTCCGGAATCTTCACTATCATTTCGTTCACATGCAGCCATCTCTTCTTCAGTTTCATTGTTCTCAGATGTTGTTCTTTCGTCATCTTGGATGCTGAGTTCATCTTCGCTTTCCGTGTCATCTTCTTGCGAACTTTCGTTTATCGTTTCATCTTCTCCGTCTTCGACTTCTGCTCTCCGACTTTGTGCTCTTGTAGTCACATTCGCTTGTAGCTCTCCTTGCAATATACTGATTGGTGGAACCTCTTTCAGTTCTGCAATTATCTCTGGATGTAGCAGGAACTTTTCTGGATTTTCTTTACACAGTTCTGCTGAAATGCTGGCACACACTAAAGTTAAATATGGCGCGATATTTATTGTCCTGTCCTCTGTAGCTGCTCCTTCGTTACGACCGCTCATCCGCACTTCGATTTTCACCAACTTAGCTGGAATCGGCTCTCCAGCTACACATTGCAAATGAACTCTGCCGATTTCTTCTACTGTCGTTCCTTTCAGTAGTTCCTCGTTGATTACTGGTATCTCGGTCCCCGAGTCAATCAACGCCTCGACTTGCACAGGCTGCCCATCAGTCCCACGTATCTCCACATTTACATGCTGCAACGATATCTTCTTTATGCGTTGACACTCCTCTTTACTTTTTGTTTCTCGACAACTTTCTGCAATGGAAGTAGTCTTTATCGCTTCTTTCAGTATGGTGAACTGCGGCGTACACTTCATCACTGACTTTACTTCTGTTTCTTGGTTGCATTGTTCTTCCCAACCAGGAGGTGCATTTATCACTTGTATCTGGTTTACTCGAAGATTTTCTGCACTTCTGCTAAAGTTCTTCCTCAGATTTGCCGCTCCTGGTGCTTGGCAATGTTTTATTAGGTGTTTATCAGAATTGCAATTGTGGCAACGCTTCTTGATAAAACTTCTTTGCTCCTTGTTCTCCCACTTGTTGTACGGCGTGTAAGATGCATTACTTTCTGTTGGGCGTCCCAGCGGCGGAGTTCGATTGTAGGCTTGTCTGTCCCACGTTGACTGTTGTTTATCTTGCGACCACTGCTTTCCAGAATAATCATCTTTCTTTGCATCATTACTCTTGGCTTGGCTTCCGGTGTCTTTGCTATCCTTGTTCCACTTGGGTTGCTTTGGACTATTGTCCCATGCTTCAAATTTCGGTTTGTCTTGGAACATCACACCAATCCGATTGTTTACATGTATATCTGCGAGATCTGCAACATTACTAGCTTCCAAGCATTCTGTGCCCTCTTTTGCTAAGACAAACTGCAGTGGACCTGGTGGTAAACATTCTTTCAGCTTATCCGCCACTAACAAATCAAACAGCTTCTCGTAGTCTTTGTCCACTCGTCTACTTCGGACATAATAATTCAACAGGTTCTTCAGCCTAGCCGTGAACATCGTATACGTTTCTTCGGCTGTCTTCTTGGCATCTGCAAACCTTGACCTGTACTCACGAGCTGTTAACTTGAATTCCTTCAACAAGTGCTCTTTCACTGCATCGTATTTATCTAAATTCTCAAATGACAATCGATTCAATACCGTTCGCGCTCTCGGGGTCATCAATGGCAACAACAATTTCACCCAATATTGCTTTTCCACAGCGAAGCTATTGAATGCATTTTCAACTGTTTCAAAATATAATGGCACTTCCATCATATCATACGGCATCTTCGGTAACACATGCTTCATTGCGTCACCTATCTTCTTAATCTTGGACACCATTGTCTCACTTTCTCTGAGCCTAATCTGTTCTGATACTTCCCGGCTCTTACGATCATCTTCGTCTCTCTTCTTCAGTCGATCTTGATCTTCGATTCTCCGCAGTTCTTCTTGTTCTATCTTCTGTTGTAATAGTTCTAACTGCTTTCTGCGTTCTTCTTTTTCAATGGCCATTTCTTTAAGTTGAGCCTCCTTGATAGCAAGTTTCTTTTGTTCTAACTGCATCTGCTCTTCTCTTTCTCTTTCTGCTTTTTCCAAATTGTCTTTTCCGGCTTGAAATTCTTCCTGACGAATTTCTTCTGCTCTCTCCAGTTCTTGTAAACGCATCTTTTCTTTTTCTTCCTCGCGAGCCTTTTTGTCCTCAATCTGCTGCTTTCGTATTTCTTCATCGCTTTTTCTTGCTTTTTCGTACTCTATCATTAACTCCGTCCGTCTCCGTTCTGATTCATCACGATCGAGTCTCATTTGTTCTAGTTGTATCTGGAACTGCTGCCTCTGCATGTCTATCTCTTGTTGTCGCAATTCTTTCTCTTCTTGCTTACGTTCTTTCTCCTCTTGTCTGCGCTGCTCTTCTTTCTCTTTTTCTTCTTGTTTACGCTCTTTCTCCTCTTGTCTGCGCTGCTCTTCTTTCTCTTTTTCTTCTTGTTTACGCTCTTTCTCCTCTTGTTTACGCTGCTCCTCTTTCATTATCATGAATTGCAGCAACGCCTCCATAGACATCGGTGCCTCAGGCTTCTCCACTGGCTTCTCCGCAGCGCCTCCGACAGCACCTTCTTCTTCTTCTTCTTTCTTAGCCCAAACCTCGGCTAAATTTCTCATCAATTCTTCCCTCGACATCTGTTCAACTTCTTCTGCGTCTACGCCTGCTTCAATTAATAATTTTACTAGTCTCTCCGAAGACATCTTCTTAATAGCCGCTTGCTTTTGCTCCGTAAGTTTCTCCATCTTACTTCTTTACTTTACAGATGCTCGATAAAATAGTAGGCTACTCTTCAAATGTTTGCAATTGACTGACTTCAATTCTTTAAGCAAACTTCAATAGACAAGCAAGTTTTTCTACCTTGTAGTCGTTGTGTTGTCGTTTCTCACTGACGTACGGATGCTCGATGTATCGTTGCTTCTCCCGTGTGCTCGGCTCCTCGATAAATTCACAGCGTCCGTTCCTCCACAACGTCTGTTGATTGAATAGAATCCCTCCGTTCGTAACTACGATCGTTCTCCTGCAACTTGGATCGTTATCCTGCAACTTGGATCGTTATCCCACCGCTGCCACCAAATGTCACATGTCTTTTCCCTCTTCTCTCTACGTGTGACCTTCAGTCTCTTCGGAAGCTTCTTCGTATAAGTTCGTGGTAGCGTAGGCCTATCCCTAGATAACTGTTTCATTAGCTAAATGGCTAGGTTAAAGAATCTACAGTCTTTCACTGTTTTGTTAACCAACAACGACGACGTGTTTAACTCTTCTTATTATACTCCAAAATCCGATATAAAGTAAAACGATCAGCAACAACACAACAATGACTACACTTGCGTTATCATAACAACTACACGACTACTATCTTCATCAGTCTACTCTATCGCAACTCAACAACAACTCTTACAGCCTATCTCAACGGCTCTCAACACACAACTCTTACAGCCTATCTCAACGACTCTCAACACGCAACTCTCCTTTTTCACTTCCACTCCCTTCTTGTACAATTAACGTACGCTCGTCTAGACGTCACGTGCTGTCCAGACAATCACCTGTGCAGACGCCGCGCGGCAATTTGCACCTGGCCTACTTACGTCGCTGTACGACAATCGGCGTACACTGATTAAATTAGCTGACATGTAGTATATAATTATATATTATATATATAATATATATACCTATGTAAATACGGAAGTGTAATGCATAAATATGAAAATATGCATTTATATATAAGTATTATGCTGATAATAATGTGTTACGGCGTCGTTTGTATAATGTGTGTGTGTAAATTTATTGTGGCCGAGAAAGAACGGCGGTTGCCATTTACGAGGATAGTGTTTGATATCATCGGACCTTCTTTCGTCATTCGCATCAACGCGTCTTAATATTACTTTTCTCTCCACTGGCTGCTTCGATACCAACGTCCAGCCGACTCCAATGTAATGATAACCAGCAGCATTCCTTTTCAGCCTCTTCTTCTTCCTCTTCCACTTCCTCGTCGTCGACTTCCTGCTTTTACTCCACCTCTCCTCCCCTTTCTCTCTCTTCTTCCTCGTCTTCCTCGTCTTCCTCGTCCTCCTCCTCCTCGTCCTCCTCGTCCTCGTCCTCGTCCTCGTCCTCCTCCTCGTCCTCCTCCTCCTCCTCGTCCTCGTCCTCCTCGTCCTCGTCCTCGTCCTCCTCCTCCTCCTCCTCGTCCTTCTCCTCCTCCTCCTCCTCCTCCTCCTCCTCCTCATCCTTCTCCATCATCTTATTCCGCCGCCTCCCCTCCTCGTCTTTTCCTCTTGTTTTTCCTCTTATTCTCTCATCATCGCCTATTATTCTTTTTCAAATTTTGCTTCCTCATTTTATTGTTAAAATGCCTTTTCTTTTCCTCTTCCTCTCCTTCTGAAGTCTGTTACTAATTTATCCTTTCTGCTTTTCTTCCACGTTTCCCGTTCGCTTTTTCATTCTCATTCTTCCTTCTCAACTTTCTCATACTGAGAAAAATTAGTAGTTAACTCTCCGCTAGGCCTATTTCATTCTTGTTTTTCCTTCTCAACTTTCAAATGGTGAGAAAATTAATTGTCAACTCTTTTTCAAAGCACAGTAGATTTATTATCGTTTAGCAATGCCTTGTCTTTTTTAATAGCGTGGCCCCATCCTTTCTTCATGATTTTGACTGGCACCGCCATAGCACCAGTAGTGGCCCTCTTTAATCGAGGGAGCAATAATTATTGCGCTCGGCGCGTTAGTAGAAAGACTTAATGGCGAGAACCGTGAATGGTTGCGCTGATATGAACATTGGACGAAATTGGCTAAATACATAGCAGCTGTTGATTCTTTTCTAAAGGTGTGGTACGAGACACGAATTTGTTTCGCCTGGATGTCGATAAGATTCTAAATATGCCTGTAGTTTTATTATTTAACGCTGAATTAAGAGCGTTTATGGTTAAAACTGAGTCAATCCTTAGTGAGAATTTTCATATACAATATTGTTTTGGTGAGGTTCTTATGACTTGTGTCTAATGATGTCATAGTTGGTTTGTTTGTCATTTTATTATAATTAAGACAAAGATGGAGAACTCTTTGATGTCTCCAAGCATTTGACTAGTGGTATCTGGCGCCACCTGGCCATGAGTATATTGGTGGAGTTATCCCATATTAAGGAATTGCGCCAACCGAGTATGTTGTGAGGTTACACACCTGTTTAAAGGATATACAAATTACTATATAGTTCATGTGTTTCGACGTACTTGTTTCGCCATTTCAATCCTACTACTTAAAAAATGTGTAGAGAAAAAAGTGGAATGTAGTGTTAAAAATATATTCTCTATTCAAGATATTTATCTTGAAGCTTATAATATACTTATGACCATAACTAATGGAAAAATTATGTAAGAAGTATTGCATGTGAATTATAATTTTAGTTGTATTTGTTTGCTTTTTTTAGTGCGGTTTGTGTGTGTATGTGGGTATGTGTGTGTGTATGTTAACTAATTCTGTAATAGATTAAATAGGCATTGAATCAAACGATTTTTGATATTATTGTTTAAGCTTATAGATGATGGCTGAATGATTTGATTTTCATATTAATGTTGAATATCTAATCTATTTGCTTATATATGTATTAATTAAAAATAAATGAAAATTAAAATCAGAAAATGAATGTATATTTAAATATATGCATGTTTATGCATGTATGTTAAATGGTGACACTAAATAATGACAAATGCATCAAAGAGGACCTACAGCAACCACCTTATGAACTCTGTCGACATGGAAATACAAATCCCAGAAGAAGAACAATGAAAAGAGAGAGAGAGAAAAAAGATAGACATTATAGACAGAAACTGCGGAACATTTAAACAACAGTGAACTGAAATACATTGATACTGTAACTTTAAAGACGTCAACAGCCTTTGTTGCTATAAGATGTCGTTAAACTGTTGAATAATAATAAAAGTACTTGTTTCGTCACTGTTTGCACACGAGCAGTACCAGTTCCAGGCCTGGATAAAGGAAGAGGGTGGCGAGGGTAGTGATCCTTGTAAAAACTGGTGATCCTTCTTATTACAAAGTGCCGTTAATTCGACACTAACTAACTGCTTACCGTCCCATCATTATTATTATCGTCTGGGATTCGATGAAATTAGTCGAAAAAAATCCCGATCAATGAATCTATAGGACAGGTTAAGACGAATTTAAGGGTGTCTACGCGTAGCTCCATTTCAGCGTCGCACTTTATCTGCAATTCACTTATATTTGTCCAGGTGATCACAAACGTATATTTGTAGGATGCAAAATTAAATGATCGTTTTAAATGGTGGAATCGGTCTTATTACAAAGACAGACACCCAATATCGCCCAATAGTAAATAGAGCAGCGGTGTATAAATTATGAAAATATGTTTGGTTCCATAACCATACATATCCTGAAAGTAAATTCTAACTACATGTAAGTTATAAATTGAAAAATATCACTTTAGATTAAGTTGACTAAAGATAAACGTGTTACTGTTGCTCATAAGTTTAGCGACAGCCAATTGGACGAGGCTTTGTTTTCGTGCAGTAGGCCTACCACATAACTATGTGTATTTGATTCTATTGCATGCCTAGACCCTAAAATCTAACTTAAGAGTCTGAAATCGTGTCACTATCACATACAGTAATTTACCTAAAGCCATTTTAGTAATTGGTCGCCATTTTGTCCACCATCTTGTCTTCTCATGCAACCGCTAGCAATTTAGCTTACTATAATCGCGATTTTCGTTTTCAGGAGATTCAAATTAGTCCAGAAACGTATGTTAGCAAATTGTTACATTATTTGCTTCTAATAGTGTAATTTTCAGATTCCAAGCCTTGTTTAATTGGCGGCCAATTAAGTTTTAATTAAAGAAAATCTTTTCCACCGTGACCAGTCTCATAGTTCTGAAGGGCAACATTCAAAGGGTGTTTAAGTGACGCCATGAATTTACTCGTTTTCTCATTAACAAGCTGCATTCAAATGACGTTATTTAATAATACAATAAGAGAAATCCCATGGTTTCTGCACACAGGAGAACGTGGGAATCTGGTCCCACCGTCTTGAATATTCGCTGCCTTCAGAGAGTAACAATATTATCGTTATTTTCGCACTGCAGCGAAGTTGTTTGTTATGTTGCGAAGTTGCTTCTTACATGTATAATAACAGTTTTCATTGTCCACTCTTAGACAATCTGTTCTTATCTGATGTTCTCGGAGCATGTTTACAGGCGGTTCAATAGGGCACACATGTAGTTGCTCTAGCCAACTAGCTAATTAGCCAACTAACCTTCCAACTAACTAACCAACTTTTTAATTATCTAACTGACTGACCAACCAATCAAACTCTCCAATTTCACATTCTGCTTCTTCATCCAATTCTGCTCCATCATTTTATTTCTAACATGCTATTCCTTTTCCTCTTTCTTTCCTTCTGGTCATCTCATTCTGCTGTTATATCCACCTCAAATCCATTAATCTGCTTCTTCAACTTTTCTCTAGTGGATCCTCCAACTGGTTCCTCCTCGTCCCACTCGTTCTTGTTTTTCCATCCTCCTTCCATTCCTCGTTTCCCACGTCCTCTAATTATTTAATTCTCATTCTTCATTTCCAACTTTCTCAAATTGCTCGTTGTCAACTCTTTTCAAAGCACAGCAGTTTGGGTGCCGTTTAATAACTCTCTATCCGTGACCAGGGTGAGTAGCGTTCCCCTCCTCCTTTCTCCAAATGTGGGACTGGCACAGTGACAGAGTACCAGCAGTGAAGCTCTTTCAAAGAAGTACTAATTGCGCTCGGATTTATTACGATTTTTAAAAAATTCATAGTCGTGTCAATAATCACGGTTGATCAAATAAAATATTTGTAGCGTTGACTGACAATGTCTTAAAGGTGTGGAACGAGGTTTTAACGGCGATCAGATTCTATTGCTTGCAATTCCGTTTTAAACGATGAAGTAAGAGCGTCAAAACAAATGTTTAATAGAGTCGATCTTAGATGTGTTAAAGGTTTCATTGGAAATTGTGGTGAAGTATTTGGCCATCTAATTGTAAATCAGGTCTGTTGATTTTTGCGAATAATCATTAATCGAGTTATCGTTATAAATTTCAGGAGATTAATTTCCGTCTTGTTCCACCAAATTTAGATTACTTTTAAGAAACCTTCTTTTATGATGTCAGTCGGACATTTTAGAAATAACAGAATGACAAACGTTGATAATGAAACACTACGAAGTACAAAGTAGGCTATCATAATATTTTTTATATTATGATTTTGAAGTGAAAACCTGATGGAAAATCCAAGATGGCGACAAACTCAAATTCTTTCTTTGCATTGAAACTTTCGATTAAAGTTATTTTATAGAGTGATTGGTAACTAACTTGGCGTCTTCATTTCGACAGTTTACGCTTTTGTCTAATTCAGACCAAATAAAGCGATTTCAATCGATTGAACGCAATTAAATTTGGGAGCTTAATTGAAATTCTATTGTATTTTTAAAAATTCATTTCTGAAGTGCCTTAATGGCGTGCATATTAAAAGTATTAAAACCAGCAAAAAATTTTTATTTATAGCAAAATTTTACAAATTTTAAAAGGTGTCTAAAATTTAATGACTTATGCTGCTCAATATGATCCCAACAAATCGATTGTGGACAATTGGCTCTGTGCTATTCATTATTAATTCATTATGGTATTTATATAGCCCCTCATCAAGGTTACTACTCAGGAGTGCTCCAAATATGACTCAGGTCTTATATACCGTCAAATATATCGCTATAAATATGATTACCGTCATATACCGTCAAATATACCGATGCAAACATGATTACCGTCAACCTCATCGTTATCTATGCTTTGTTTGGACTTGGACTCTTGTCAGAATACAGACGGTTGAAGAAACGAAGCTGGACATCCAGGTGTTACATTTCGATATCTGAATGGAGACAATTTCATAGCAATCGACGGAAGCGACCCATTTATTCAAATATCTGGATCCCTCTAGCGAACACAACGAACATTAGTGCGCTCTTTCCTGCCCGACCGATACCATTACCCTAAGTCATAATAATTATATTTACAGGCTCCTTGAGACATCGGCCTATTTGCATCACTGTGGTTGGACTGGGAACACAACTGAGCGGGCATCTTGGAGGAGAGCAATATGAAATGAATAGATGAACAAATATTATCTATAATATTTAGTACGGGCGTATGTGTGTGTTTGTGTAATACTGTATATATATATATATATATACATATATTAAAAAATAATGGTATACCTAATTAAAGCCTATAGTATAATAATCTATGATGTGTCAGACGCCAACACTCAATCTTCAATTATATCCATGCATATTAATAGATTACATAACGAAACACGCCGCACTCTTTTCTGTACTAGCACTACATAGTAAAGCCATGGGTCCATAATTGACTCCACCTATCGATCGCTCTGTATCGTTGATAAATGCCGTCTGTCTGTATGTCTGTGTGTCTGCCTCTACATGTAGGTATGTCTATCCTCATCACTCTGCCTAACAATCACAGGCCTTCAGTTGTTCGGTGGACCATGCACGAAAGCAGCCTGGAATATCTTCTCCGTTGCTGCGTGTAGTGTATCAACTCGATCTGTCTATAATGTCTATCTATCTGTCTGCCTGTCTACATGTATATCTCTGTCTGTCTGTGTGTGTGTCTGTCTGTCTGTCTATATATACATGTCTATATGTCTATCTATCTGGCTGCCTGTCTCCTTTCTCTGTATGTCTGTCTGTCTGTGCGAACAATGTGCAAATTCGTGTCTGTAGTTTTTTTCCCCATTCCGTCTGTTATCGATAGTCTGTCTGTATGTCTGTCTGTCTGTCTGTCTGTCTCTGTCTCTGTTTGCATCTATTACTCTGCTTGCAAATCTGTTTCTCTATCAAATGTCTGTCTGTCTGTCAATGCACATGCCCACCTCTATCTGTGTGCCTGTCTGTCTGTTTGCCTCTTGTCTCGTCGATACAATATCCATCTGCTTGTGGGGTGCGGTGGTGTAGTAGGTATGTTCGTTGCCCTACAACCGGATGGTTGCTGGTTCGAATCCACCTCAAGTCGCCGCGCAGGGACCCTGAGCAAGTCTTTCACACGCAATATTATTGCCGAGGCACTTCGGCGTGAAACTTCGATGCAATGTTCGCGCTGTAGTCGGGAGCGCCTCTGATTAGAAAGCTTGAAGGGGCGCGGTGGTGTAGTGGTGGCGTCGTTGCCTTGGAGCCGGAAGGTTCGAGGTTCGAATCCACCTCACTGCGTAAGGACCTTGGGCAAGTCCTTCACTCACAATTGCTCAGCGCTTCGGCATGAAACTCCGATGCAGTGTCCGCTCTGCATTCGGGAGCGCCTCTGAGTAGGGAGAGCTTAAAGGGGCGCTATAACAAGTGCACATACCAACATTGAAGGGGCGATATAACAAGTGCGCACACTAGTCTTGCATGCCCGTATGGACATCAATTCTTTCACTCAACCAATCCACCAGAGAATCCTGAGATATGCGTTAATGTGCAGAACAAAACGAGTTGTTTACGATACAATTACGTGGATGAAGTAGAACGACGAATTGAAAAACCTCTTTAAATCTGTATTCGCACGCAATCCGATGATAAATAAGAATAATCGATCTTTCTATAGAATACTCTGAGCCGAGACTAATAATTAATGAGACGGCCTTAACTACATTTTGGCCTATATAGTATAGACCTCCATGACTGTATACCTGATAACAATTAATTTTCATTTCTGGTTTGCACTCTTTTATAATACTGATACCATACCATCCGATTCTGTTGGTTCTGTCATATTTGTTATAAATGCGATTACGTTTTTTAATATATAGAAATAATTAGAAGCAGCTTAGAGGTGTCTAAAATGCTGCGTGAGCATTGCTTGCTATTCAATGGTTTAAGTTAACTAATCGTTTGACAGCAAAAGCCGTTGACGATATTTTGACAGGAAATATGCGTGAATTACAATCAAGCGAGACTACAGGGTGCGGCAAAAAAAGACCCCCCTAGGTTTTTTGGAAATATCTTAGCCAAAAGTAAGAATTTCCAGATGAAATTTTTCAGTCTTAAAGACAATTCATATTTACACGTGATGGGCAGGTTTGATCAAAATATTTCAAACTGAACAAAAGTTATGCCACTTTTAGGGAGGTCACCCATCGTTTTTTGACGATTCAAAAACGAAGCGCATCAAAAACAAGGTTTTTTGGCCAATATCTTGGCGAAAAGTAAGAATTTCAAAATGAAATTTTACAGGCCTAAAGACAATTCATATTTACACATGATGGCCAGATTTAATCAAAATAGGTCATACACAACAAAAGTTATACCACTTTTAGTAAGACCACCCACCGTTTTTGACGATTCAGAAACGAAACGCAGCAAAAAGTAACAAAAACACGATTTTATTAAGTCTCACGATCTCATCTCAAATAACTGTTGTCAAATGAACTTGGTAGTGCTTCACAACTTGTGTGCAATGTGCCCACCACCAGTGCAAACACTTCTTTTGAGTATCTTTGCAAAGTTCTTGATGGACGTGTTGATTAATATGACAGATTCTTTATTTACCAATTTGATTGTCATCTTTATAAGTGACTTCTCAGTGACGCGCAGCTACGCTGGTACCCTGTTTATTTTTTAAAATAGTAATTATAATGATTATCTGGGAACATTAAGGCTATTTGATAACAATATTATTTGAAATGAGAAAAAATCGTGTTTTTTGTTACTTTTTGTTGCATTTCGCCTTTGAATCGTCAGAAAACGGCGGGTGGCCTCCCTAAAAGTGGTATAACTTTTATTCTCTTTGGAATATTTTGATGAAATCTGACCATCATGTGCATATATGAATTGTCTTTAAGCCTGTAAAATTTCAGTTTGATATTCTTACTTTTGGCCAAGATATTGGCCAAAATAATTAGATTGTTTTATTTTTACTTTTTGTTGCGTCGCGTTTTTGAATCGTCAAAAAACGGTGGGTGACCTTACTATAAGTTGTGTAACTTTTGTTGTGTTCGAAATATTTTAATGAAATCTGGCCATCTGGTGTAAATATGAATTGTCTTTAAGACTGTAAAATTTCATTTCAAAATTCTCACTTTTGGTCAAGATATTGGCAAAAAGCTTAGGGGGGTCTTTTTTTGCCGCACCCTGTAGATGGGTTTAGATGCTGCTTAATAACACAGTGCATGCTACGATAGAGTTGAGCATGGTTGACTGTAACGAACTCTAACCTCGTTACGGGGATGGGTTTTTGCTCTGTAGTGGATTAGGGCAGCTGGCGTTTAAGGCGGGCTGATAGTTTAATCGCTAGAGGGCGTATGCAGTATAAAAGATTGAGCTCAGCTTGGAACGAGGGGAGAAGAGACTTGAATCTGGACGGCGAGGGCAGAGTTGTCTTTGAAACGGAACGAGAAGGTCGTCACGTGACTGTGGAACCGGGAAGAAAGTCTTGTGCAACTGCGAAGTTAGGCTTCGATAATTTACGCCGAGTAATAGCTTTATGGTCGAAACCACGGTGGAAGAAGAAACCACGAAAGACGGTTCCTGCAACGGAAGAAACAGCGGTGGCAGTAGAATTCCTTTGGTCGAGTTTCGTTCGTCATGCGTCTGGAGGAGTGACGGGAACCGCCCCTTTTCGAACGGGTAGTAATTAGAACTTTATTCATTTGTGAGAAAAGAGATATTTAATTGTAGGCCTCTGCTTAATTAAGGACTAAAATATTGTCTGGGTTCTAGGGTGTTTCCGTGCAGAAGCTATGGCTTTTGTGCATTTAATATCACTTCACTACTTTATGTTGAATGAGTGTTATTTGCAAGTGTAATCACATGTACTTGAACTATTGTATATTCGCTCTGCTACTATAGGCTGAATGAATGAATGATATTTGAGAGTTATGGTTACTTGTACTATGTAATATTAGTCTCGTGAATATTAGACGAACGGCTAGAGAACCGTCTAGCACCTTAAGTGGACTGTTCGTAACAATTGTTGTGACTTTACGAGCATTTTCTTAGATAGTTATGACTTTGATATATTAATCTAGAGTAGGTAGTTTCTTCTATTTAGTTTAGTGGTTCACATCAGTGGCGGATCCAGAAGGTTTAAATGGGGGGGGGCAAATGAGGACGAGCGGCCGAAGGCCGATCGCCGAGGCGCGTAGCGCCGAGAGGGTGGGGGGAGAGGGGAAGGAGTTTGGGGAGGGGGTTGTACCCCCTCCCCAACCAGATTTTTTTTTAATTCTTGCACTGCAGTGGCAGAATTTTAAGCTGTCATCTTAATGAAATTGCTATGATACTCAAATGCTGACAAACCAAACAAGAACTACCAAAATCATCAGAATTGGGAAGCCATTTAGTAGTGATGTTGATTCACTAATAAAATAAAATAAAATTTATTGATCTCATCCATGGGCTGAGACCTAGGGAAGACAGGGGAGAGAGACGGTCCCTCTTAATGAATGTGGTGGGGGACGGTCCCTGTATTTGTTCCCCCAATCGTTAAGTGTCAGGACATATACACTGGATGAACACACTGCAGGAGACTGACGACATTACAATGCTAGAAGGAGATTTTCGAACAAATTACTAAAAAAATGCAATAAGAGCGGTGCCATAATAGAACCGAGATACATCGTCCCATTTTGAAAACACCCCACTTGGACACCAATAAATTTTTTCTTGATGGACCTATATAATTGCAGTAAACTTACCGAATTCAAACAATTTGGTTTTATCCATCAAATTATTAGAAAACATTTAACAAATCTTCGAAAAAACCTCTCGATCTAATCATGAACTGAGTTTAATTTCAACTTAACCATTGCAGCTTCGACAAGAAAAGATCGGTTTAATTCAGAAAACGAAGTATGGCAGTCTGTTACAGTATCCGTACCATAGAATTATTCATATTAATGTGCAAAAAGCAGATTGGCAGACTGCAACCTGGGACATTGAGACAAACTAAAAGATAGAAGGAGTAATCATTCAGTTATTAGTAAATATCACATTACTACAGTATTGTCACCTTGAGGTGAAGTTCTAAGCATTATTTTGTTATGGAGATTTAAAGTTTTGCATTATTTTGCTCTCTGATCAAGAGACCTGGCCCGCGACTAATGATCTGTGAAGTATTATCATCGATTTTCGGGTGTCTAAGAACACCATTTTGATTTTAGTATAATCAATGATTTTCGGGTGTCTAAGCACATCGTATTGATTCCAATATTATATTTGATTATAGTATTATCAACGATTTTCGGGTATTTAAGGACATAATTTTGATTCTAGTATTATCAACGATTTTCGGGTGTCTAAGAACATAATTTTGATTTTAGTATTATCAATGATTTTCGGGTGTCTAAGGACATCGTATTGATCACAATATTATCAGCGATATTCGGGTGTCTAAGGACATCATTTTGATTCTAGTATTATCAACGATTTTTGGGTATTTAAGAACATAATTTTGATTCCAGTATTATCAACGATTTTCGGGTGTCTAAGACTTCGTTTTATTTCAAGTTCTATCAACGATTTTCCGCTCTCTAAAACATCATTAATTATTTTTGATTCCAGAATAATCAACGACTTTTGTGGTCCTTTTGACTCAAGTATCATCAAAGATTTTCAAGTGTCTAAGGACATCGTTTTGATTCATTAACAACAATTTTCTGGTGTGTAAGGACATTATTTGGAATCCTGTATAATCAACGATTTTCGGGTGTCTAAGACATCATTTTGATTTCAGAATTATCAACAATTTTCGGGTGTCCAATGACATCACTTTGATTAAAGAATAATCAACGATTTTCTGGTGTCTAAGACATCTATTTGATTCCAGTACTATATCAACGATTTTCGGGTGTCTAAGGACGTCATTTTTATTTTAGTTTTATAAACGATTTTCTGGGGTGTAAAGACATCATTTTGATTCCATTATTATCAACAATTTTTTAGACTATTTTTGAGATCCGCGGGACATTGGAATTCCAGCAGGTTAAAGACTTTTATGACAGCATAGACAAAAATTGGTATGCCTGTAATAGTCGTCATTGTATATCTATTTGGTTATTGCTTAGCGAAACTCTGCACATTCCCATCTCGGCGCTTCGCGTTTTCGCTCGTGGGCATACCCAAACGCACTAAGGGCGATTTATGATTTAGCTTCTTCCACCCCAAGAGCTGAGAAAAATCTTTGCCTGTGAGTGTTATCAGCGATTTTCGGGTGTCTGAGGACATCTTTTGATTCCGGTGTTATCAAGGATTTTCGGGTGTCTAAAAGACATAATTTTGATTACAGTTTTACCAACGATTTTCGGGTGTCTAGGAAATTTTTATTCTCATTCCAATGTTATCAAAGATTTTCGGGTGTCTAAGGACATCATTTTGATTCCAGTGTTGTCAATGACCTGCTGTTTTGAAGTTGACTTGACTAATATAGAGATCCGCGGAACATTGATTTAGCCCCACACCCCCAAGAGCTGAGACCAAATTCCGCCCATGCCCACAAGACCGTAGCCATTATTTTGATTCTGTGGGGAGAGGTGCTTCTTCGGCGCAGGATTTCTGACGACCATTTTGTAGTCGTCCAAATTTCTGAAAACACCTTTTTTAGTTGTCACAATTTCTGGAGAAACCTTTTCACCTTTTTTAGTCGTCAAAATTTTGCCATACATGATAGTCGGATACTGTTGAAAGATTGTTTCTTTTCTTTGCGTTATATTAAGACAATGTAATTGTGTGAGATGTAATTGACTAATAGACTATATTCTATTTTCATTCATGACTGACCCCTGCAAAAATCCTTCGGGCGCCATGGATGGGGGGGGGGCCACGTCCCATGGGGATTTTAAATGGGGGGGCCATGGCCGGATTGGCCCCCCCCCCTGGATCCGCCCCTGATTCACATTATATTGTTCTTCTGTGCTAATTAGGCGTAGCCATTGCATTGCCACGTCTGTTCCTTTGATTACATTATCATAAAGCAATGGCTTCTTCTTCCCTAACCTTAATGATTAATGAGAGGAATTCGAACTCGGAAGAAGAGGAAGAAGAAGGGAATATTTCCCCTGAAGTGGTCCTCGACCCTCTTGGCTCCCAACTGGGGAAAATGAAGGCCCAATTGGAGGAAATGTTGGAAGACATGACAGAAACCAGGAAGGACAGAAAAGAGTTACGGACTGAGGTTTTGGAGTTGAGACAGACCCTGACTGAGGTGACTGGTAGACGAGACGAGGAGAAGGAGGAAAGAAGGAAATTGGAAGAAAGGGTAGAAAGATGGGAGGAAACAAATATTAGGACGCTCACAATAGGTGCCCCAACGAACCCAGATACTTCGGACTCTGGTCCGGAGGTTGTCTACCGACCAGTGACCGTGCCTAGGCCCTCGAACACCTCGATCAACTTTGGCACTTTTCCTCTCCGTAGAGAAATAAACCCGAACACGGGAGCGAGACCAAAGGAATTTGGTCTGACCGGTTCATTTGCCCCAGGTCCAACGCACCTATTAGAAAGTATGGCCACCTCTCCACGGCAACGATCGGGAGTAGCGCCCCGATCGGGAGAAAGGTGGGCCTACGAGCGTTACATGACCCCTACTTCGTCTAGGTTTGTTACTGGCACCACCAATGGGACTCGGTGATGTATAGTGGGTATGTTCGTTGCCTTGCAGCCGGAGCGTTGCAGGTTCGAATCCACCTCAGGTCGCCGCGTAGGCAAGTCCTTCACTTGCAATAAATTGCTCAGCGCTTCGGCGTGCAATCTCGATGCAGTGTCCGCGCTGCATCCGGGAGCGCTTCTGAGTAGCGAGCTTGAAGGGGCGCTATAACAAGTGCACAATCATGCAAATAATCATGAATGAATTAATCGATAAAATATAATATGCAACAATTTTTTCCAAGAACCTATTATAATCGTTAATCACACAAATATGTTGAGTTTGTAGCCGTTTTAAAGGTAGTAAAGTCGAGCTGTTTGGATGATTATTTTTATCATGGTCGAAAGTTTAACGTCGTCCTACGACATGGAAAGTGGCTGACGTAAAACAAGAAGGAGTTGGATTTGAGTAGGCCTAGTATCATGCAACTTATAGTATCGGTATAACTAACACCACCAACAAATAAACAAACAAACTATCGCAGGTTGGGTAGTGACGAAGATAAAGATGACTGACAAGAAATTGAGAACGACGTAATTATACAGAAATTTTGGTTTACATAACGACGCCGTGATAATTTTTTTCAATGGATCAAGAGCACTTTCCCCCATTTTGATCTAATGCACTGCGAGCGCCTTTGATAGGTCCGCACTGTGAGCAGGGGCGGAAACCTGGTCCGAACTTTGGGGGGGACGGACGAGCGGCCGAAAGTCGATTGCTGAGGCGCGAAACGCCGAGTTGGGAGGGGTGAAGGAAGGCTGTTTTTTAATGTTCACATCTAATTGTAGCATTTTAGCTGTCATCCAAAATCAAAAAATTGTCCATTTTCTCAGTCCCGATAGAAGTTGTTCAAACTCTAATTTGTTATTGAAAACGATCGGAGACCATATTTTATTAGACACCTCTTTAAAGGTTATAATATGATTTTATAAAATGATGGAATTTGCCAAATTTCACACAATTGCTTTGCAAAAAACATTCGAAGCATTTAACATAGACACCTCTGTAATGTATGAAATCAACGATATATATAAGAAAAACATACTATATACTGAATTTTAGTCAAATTCATGACAAAATTCTTTGTGTTAATTTTTTAATGCAAATTATGTTTAATAGAAAGAATGGAAAAGAAACACTGATAGAAATGAAAACCTACTCGTGTCTATAATTATTAATATACCTGCTATCAGAGCATTTCAAAGAAAGTTTCAGAACTGTATGACACTTTCTCAATCTTTCGATATTCCCTAGTAGAAAACTGCCAATCACATGACAATGGTTTTTAAAAACTATTTTTTGCTGCGAGGATGCGATTTTATAACTATCTGGTAGTCTAAAGTTGCGCATTTGCTCCCTGATCACGAGACCTGGCTTGTGACTTGTGATCTGTGAAGTATTACCAGCGATTTTCGGGTGTCTAAGAACAATATTTTGATTCTCGTACTATCAACAATGTTCGGGTGTCTAAGAACAACATTATTGATTTAAGTATTATTAACGATTTTCGGGTGTCTAAGGACAACATATTAGATTTAGTTATTATCAACGATTTTGGGTCGTCTAAGGACATCAGTTTGATTCCAGTATTATCAACGATTTTCTGGTGTCTAAGGACATTATTTTGACTTTCGTACTATCCATGATTTTCGGGTGTGTAAGGATATTTTTTTTCCAGTTTTATCAACAATTTTCGAGTGTATAAGGACATCATTTTGATTCCAGAATTATTGAGGATTTTCAAATGTGTAAGGATATCACTTTGATTCCAGTATTATCAACATTTTTCGGGTGTGTAAAATTGTAAAAACATAATTTTGATTTTGGTTTTATCAACAATTTCGAGGAAAGTAGTTTTTTAACGACCGTGTTTGACCAAAGGGCCTTTACAGTCGGAGGCAGAGAACAACCTCTTACTCCACGTTTATATTGCGACCGAGCCACCCGCAGTAAAGATCCGAGAAATTAATCTCTGACCGGGAATCGAACCCGGGCCGCCGGCGCGGCGAGCGGGCTACAACCCACTCGGCCAAGCATGATCTCTAACGATTTCGATTGTGTAAGGACATCAATTTGAATCATGTATTACCAACGATTTTCGGGTGTGTAAAGACATCATATTGATTCCAGTATAATCAGTTTGCTTACCACAGTCTCTATGTCAAGTCCTCCTCGATCTTCTCTTCCACCTAAACGTGTAACTGGTTACTCCCTTATGCCCCACTGCATAATCTGCAGATTCAACGATGTGAATCGTTGTTTGAAAATGGATTTATCACCAGAATTCTATAAAGTTAACTTGTTTGACGATGATAGTTTAGATTAGTAACTATTCAACTTGCAAATTAATTCGTACGTTTTTATTGCCTATTTCTACTTCGATATATAATAATGATGTTCTATGTCCCATTGTTCTTTTTCAAGAGGAGTAATATACAAATACTTACTTACTAACTTATCTACTTTCCATATTATTTTCGATGTTGAACATGACGCTGATTCGAGCCTGAAGGAAAGATGAAAGAAATGTAGCAGAAACCCGATATATGACTTTTTGCGACGTTGGGTGTTGGCAATGTTATTATAATAATTGGTTGTAAGTTAAAAGAGGTGTCTTATCTATACAGTATAATGTTCGCAATCTATCCAACGTGGGACTTAATAACTTTTGGTTAGTACCTGGATTGCCCTGAAATTCATATCATTATAAATATTTACTTCATCTGCTAAACTTTTTTTCTCTAGTTCCCTACTGAAGATTGTGTACATGTCCTAACGCTTAAACATTGGGGGGGGGACAAATGCATGGGCCGTCCCCCCCAACGTCTTTATTGGGGGGGACCGTCCCCCCTGTCCCCCCCTAGGTTTCCGCCCCTGACTGTGAGAGACGCTATATAAAATACATTGGAGAAAATACAATGCAATACAATACGGTACATTGCAGTGCAGTACATTACAATACAAAACAATGCAATTCAAAACAATACAATACAATAAAATACAACACAATACAGTACTGTACTGTGCTGTGCTACGCTATGCTAAGCTGTGCTGTGCTATGCTATGCTATGCTATGCTAAGCTGTGCTGTGCTGTGCTGTGCTATGCTATGCTATGCTGTGCTGTACTGTACTGTACTGTACTGTACTGTACTATACTATACTATACTATACTATACTATACTATACTATACTATACTATACTATACTATACTATACTATACTATACTATACTATACTATACTATACTATACTATACTATACTATACTATACTATACTATACTATACTATACTATACTATACTATACTATACTATACTATACTATACTATACTATACTATACTATACTATACTACTATACTAATATACTATACTATACTGTACTGTACTGTACCGTACCGTACTGTACTGTACTGTACTGTACTGTACTGTACGATACCATACCATACCATACCATACCATACCATACCATACCATACCATACCATACCATACCATACCATACCATACCATACCATACCATACCATACCATACCATACCATACCATACCATACTATACTATACTATACTATACTATACTATACTATACTATGCAATACAATACTCCTTCAGTCATTCGTGGCACTAATGCTTTCGGATTATGAAAAGTGGCGAAATGCTTAAAATCATATTTATTTATGGCTCAAGATTATTTATAATTTTGTATAAAAATCAGTTAAAGGTGTTCAAGGACAATCTTTGATTTGGAGCCTATAAAGACAAAAAATATTCTAATTTCTTCTGTACGGTAGCTTTAATTACAAAATTATTGCATTGTTATTATTTGTCACGGTATTGCATTATTTGGAAGATTCTTACAATGTTACCCATCACTTCTTATAGCAATTGGTCGATTAAATAAACGTTTAAAGTACCAGGGCTCCTTATTTCGGAAACGTTGGGTCGCGAGATAACGTTGAAAAGTCGCTCAACAGTCGCGAGATAAGGTGCTAAAGAAAGAAAATAGCAAATTGTTGCTATAAAAATTAAAACGTACTTTATTGGTTTCGTTAGGTGCGTGAAAAGACATGTTAGGATACAATCGGCGTGAAATTGGGATAGCAAACTAGTCCGTTTCTACGCCATGGAGCATGAATTTGTTACTAAGTTAGACTTACGATTACGACGTATGAATAGTAGCTAGTAAAGGTCACCTAGTAACCTACATACACGAGTGACGGCGATCGGACCCCTACAAATTTAGCTGCTCTTTATGGCTTTTTTTGTTACTGTTAATTTCTGAAACTGTATGTATATTTTGCAAGCTATGCATTTAAGTATGTGCATTGGTTAAGTAAGTATCAGCATGTGTTAGGCGCCTTGCATTGCTTATGACAGTTAAACTCAACCACATTAACAACTTGTGATCATTCGTTCATGCTATGAATAATTGTAATGATTATGCGGTCTGTTAGATTGAATTTAAAACGAAGATATTATTTTGTCCGAACTGTTATTTATACCCCTCTTTTACGGTGAGACTCGTTTCTATAAGTAAACCGACAGTCTTTGGTATTTAGCCTGCAGCAAACTTCCGCGAGATCACATTGAAGTGTCACCCAAAAGTCGAAAGATGAACACAAAAATAATATTAGAAAAATTTTACTAAGCAAATTAAAAAGTGCTTTATTGGTTTTGTAAGGTGCGTGAAAAGACACGTTAGGTACTTACGATACAATCGACGCAAAATTTACATAGCAGAAGGCCTAGCTCTTACCATAGACTAGACCGTATGATTATAATTTTATTATATACGCCATGAAGCATGAATATTTATTTATTACTAAGCTATAAATAGTAGCTAGTAAAGGTCACCAATAGTAACCAATAGCTGTCAAATTAAGAGAATTCACAATGTCATCCTCGCCAACGCGAGAATTTTAAAAAGTAGCCCAAAATGTCGCGAGGCCGCGAAGACGAAATTTTCTAACGAGATCACTTTGAAAAGGAGCCCAACTCGCGACGATCTGGCAACCCTGCAAAGCACGCCGAGCGCCACATGAAATATTGTAGCGCATTTTCATCGTCACCTAATTTTAGCCGGCGAAGAGCGACCAGTCTTAGCTAGCGTTGCCAATCCTTGGATTTTTTCCCCAAGATCTTGGGGTTTTTTGATCCGAACTTGGGAAATTTTTTTTGAAGAACTTGGGTTTCTCCTTAGTTTTTCTTCGACAAAAAATCATGGGTTTTTCGATCTGAACTTGGGAAATGGGAATTTTTCGGGAAGAACTTTGGATTTTTGCTAAAAATGCTGGAATTGCGGACATTTCGGAAAGATTTGGTCCGGATGACAAAAAGGTCATCAGAATTTTTTCGGACGGGAAATCTTTGGACATTTTCTGGCGATTTGGGCAACTTGGTTTTTCTTGGGTTTTTTCGACGCTGCAACTTGTTTTTTTAATTTTTCAGAGAGGCAACGCTGGTCCTAGCATACGTTGACTGGCATCATTGACCGCTACAGTAACTGACTTCCACGATGATTCGAGGCCACGGTGAGGTCATCGCGTGGCGTACTCTGGCGACGAGTAACGATCTCCTCTCAATCTAGTGACGTCTGGCGTTCGATTGATTTCCAGTGGTCCAGAAATGAACCAATCATTATTCTCGCTCGAATAAATTGGACCGGAAGTCTGCTGGTGCTGATAAATCTCGACGAAGAAGAAGAACTGAAAATTAATTGAATTGAAGACATTGGAAAGACGTTTCTATCAGCGTTCAACTCTGACCCGCCACTCCATGCGGACGTATGTTGTATATGTGGGTAGTAGGCCTACAGCACACATATAGACAGATAAATGTGAATGTAGGCTATAGGAGCAGTGATGTGACCTTTGGTACATTACAATGTCAAACAAAATAGTACATAGAACAAGGCTCTTTTACACCAGTATCTAAGCTTACATGTACATTGAAGTAAACAAATAAATTTAAATACAAAAGCAAAATTTAAGTAAATGAGAGCACCATTATGTCAGCTCCTATTCATAGAATAAACCAAATTCGATTGAAAATAATATGTGTTGGTTATTGAATGTAGGACGCTCTGGTCGATTTGACAGAGGCCCGTATTAGACACCTTCAAAACAATTTCTACTGCTGTTACTTTTATGTGGACGACACAAAATTATGATTGAATTCTGTGTGATCTATATTTAAACATTTAAGATTAACGCTTGAGTAATAAATTATTATTATTGAGCTTACAATTACGATGTTTACCCCACGACTTTTTACAACATTCGCTCTGCCATTCGTCTTTCTCTCGTCTAAAAACTTGCCTTTTTCTCGGAGTTCAACACACTGGGAGCGCTTCTGAAAGGCTCTTGCAGTGAGAAGCGCTTTATAAATGGCCAGATACTATTTCTATTTCTATTTCTATTTTTGGATTTATAAAGCGCCTCTCACAGTACAACCTAATCAGAGGCGCTCCCAGTGCGAAGAACTCCAGGAAAAAGTCTTAAGACATCTGTCAGAAAAGTAAAACCTCCAGATAAAATCTTAGCACGAATAATAGTAGGAAGGCCATTCCACAATACCATACAATACAATACAATACAATACAATCCAATACAATACAATACAATACAATACAATACAATACAATACAATACAATACAATACAATACAATACAATACAATACAATACAATACAATACAATACAATGCAATACCAGAAATTCACATAATATGCACACACACATACACACTCAGATGGACGCATAAACAAGCATACATACAAGCAATACTGACACATACCCAAACGCATGCACACGTACACACAATAATTATAGTCGAGCACAGCTTTTGATCATCAAAGGCATTTGTCAATGGACATCTCCTACTAATCGCTAGGTGGCCAATGCGTCTGAACCACTTTCGCCATCTACCGAATGTGATCGTATAACTCGTCGACTTCAATGGCGCCATAATGACCTTCTTGTCCGGTCAATTTCCGGTCAAGATGTCACTGACCTCTGCGCTCACTTCCGGTCAATCCGTCAGTCGAGCAGACGATCAATCAGTGACGTCACAAGCGTTTAGTCGTCTTGCTTTATGTAGCTCAAGCATTTTGATCAACGGAGGTCGGCAAGGAATGACCAGGTTTCAATTCATGGGCGGAGACTGGGGTGGGGGGGGGGGTCGAACGAGTGGCGCCGACGGAAGGACGCGAGATTTTGGGATGACGAATGACTGAGCCGCAGACAAATTTTTCACTTTTGCCGACCAAAATTTCTGACGACCTTTTTTGACTGAAATTTTATGGAAAAATACCCAATTTCCCGTCAAAATGTCGATGACCTTTATTTTTTGTTGGGGGGGGGGGGGTGAGAGGGGCAAATACATACCTGGGCCGTTCCCCCCCCCCAACACATTCATTGAGGGGGACCGTCCCCCCTGAAGAAATCGGTGACAAGTATGTAATGTTGGGGGGGGAAGCAGCGTAATTGTATGCATGTGCACTTGTTATAGGCCTCTTCAGTATTTATACTCAGAAGCGCTTGCGACTACAGCGCGGATACTGAATCGGAGTTTCAGACCGAAGCGCTGAGCAATTACGAGTTAAGTACTTGGTGTGTTGCATTATTCGTCTGTGCTTTCGTCAAGATGACTGACTGAGGATAGGGAGCGTTTGAGGAACATTGTACATGATGCGGCCGACCCTCGGATCGATGATGGCTGAGAACAGAACGGCTTTCGTCAACTGCAGCTGATCTAATAAGTGATCAGAGTAAGTAAATATCCTTAATAAAACCATGTAAGGTAGACGTCAACAATACGATACCGTGAAACTGATAACTGTCGCAAGAATGATGTCGTTGAACTCGAATAATTATTACGCAATGCAACAATTAGACACCTCTAAAATAATTATCATAAATTCTATATAATATTAGCAGCTGCTTTTGTATTTAGTTATCATACATGAGCAGCATCTTGTGCTGATTGCTCCGTTAATAGAACCACATTCAGGGGTGTACCTTTATATCAATGATCACAAAAGCTATATATTATAAGCAGCTGCTTCTGTCTGTAATTATCATGAATAAGCAGTTTCCTGTGCTGATTGCTACGTTAATAGGGTCTATAACCGCATCGGTGGTGTAGGCTACCTTTATATCAGTCATCCTCTTATAAGTTCGTCCAAATCATCATCACTCCGGTGCCAAAGGTAAAGCATCCTAAGGAGGTTAGTGACTATCGTCCTATTTCCGTGACACCTGTCTTGAATTCCAGTGGAAGGCCAAGTCAAGATAGATGGATAGATGGACGGATGGATGGACGGATGGATGGATGGACGGATGGACGGATGGACGTATGGACGGATGAATGGACGACGTGCGAACGACTCATGAATTGAGACTGCCACAGTGAATTAGAGGCATCATGGTCACACTTTGAATGAGTCTGTGTTATCTTTATGTGATAGCTGCAGCGCCTCTGTCGGCAAGTAAGGAAAGTCAACAGCACAAGTCGAACGTATCGATCTCATTTAGAGCAAATGAAGCCTGTCGAAGCAGCGACCTGTTGGGGGGGGGGGCGACATAGGTGCAATCACGATCTAAAAGTTGGGGGGACCATAATGAATCACGTCCTAAAAGTTGGGGGACCATAATAATAAAGTTAGGGGACCACCCAAAAGTTGGGGGGACGCATCCCGTGGGTCCCATAGGGTGGTTGCACCTATGGTGGGCGACGCTAGCTTTGTCTTGCATGTGAACCTAGTTTTTTGCAGGAGAAGCGGCTCGTTCGTTCTGCTAATCACACGATTCAGATTAAGTAGCGCAGTTTTGTGCCCTTGAAATTAAACTCAACTACATGTACCATCTGCTCCGGTAGTGCCACAAGCAGTCTATATAGTTAAAAAGGTGGTTAGCTATTAAGCGACTCCAGCCATAATTATTAATTTATAATTATAATAGATATATATATATATATATATATTTATATATTAATTAATTATTGGAATTGACAAAGAAGTATTGGCATTTAAACAACAGTTATTGTTCACAATAATAATTCCAGGGGTAAGCCAAGTCCTGGGCACGACGTTAAACTGCATCCATCCTCTGCCACAAGGAGCCAACAAAATCCCTGTGCCGGTCCTAAGCCCGGACAAAGGAGGAAGGTTTGCCAGATGGGTGGGGATACGCTGGCAGTAAAGTACCAAGACGATTGAAATCCGCAAAAACCATGCATGACACAAGTGACATAGCGACCCAGATGCTTCAGCCTTCAAGGTGTCATGATGTGGAGCAGACATGCACAGGTCGGTCAGGACAGACCGGTGGAGAGGGTCGGGGGGAGAGAGCGTGGGACGGTGGGACACAACGGGCATTGACCCACGTTGTCCTTTATGCCTCTTTTTCACGATTCTCTTCAATCAGACAAGGTGGTCTAACTGCTTCAAGATGTTAATGGTATGGAGCAGACCTGCTGACCGGTCCGGTTGAAGCTGGGCAACATGACGCGAGACAGGCTCAGACAGAGAGTGGCGTCGGACACCTACGGGTCTTGAGCCTAAGGATGTTGACGATGATGATATTGTTTACACCGCAAATGACACCTAAATGCGTAAGTAGCTTGCCGTTTATATAATGTTTGAGTCACCCTTAAAAAAGGTTTCAAACTGAAAACTCGCTTCTCGTTTTCTATTAAGGCAATCATTAATAGCTTTTAGTCTTTAAACAGCGCGTAGCTTGAATCGCACGCTAGTTACGGCCGTTCATGTAATTTTGGAAATAACATTAAAAGAGGTGTCGAAAATAGACTTTGCAGCCCGTTTATAATCATGTTTGTTAAGAGCCATAGTCATCATAACAGCAACTTACCCAACATAATATATGAAAAATCGATTGGAATAAAGTTTCTTCTGCCCCTAATTAGTTACATGTGAAAATTACTGTACGATAATGCTAATTTAATTAACATCGGATGAACTTTGTGTCCCCTAAACATTGACTCATAATGAGACCGTAAAGCTCCATTTAGAAATCGGTTGCCGGTGTTGTTAGGAGGCTATAAGTTTCTTTTGCCGCTCTTTGCCGCACTGTACACTTGACTGTATTTTCGTCAACGGCCTTAGTTGTCATGGGGTGACGTTAAACTTTGGAATAAAAAACTTTGACTATGCGACACCTCCCAAACTGTTCTCAGGTTGGCAAACTGTTGAAGACCATTGCTTTGCCTAATCTCGGCCGGGAGCGCCTCTGAGCTTTGAGTAGCTATCCTAAAATGCCGCTATATGAATTCTGATTGATTGATACCGGTATATTATTATTATTATTATTATTATTATTATTATTATATTTTGCGCCTCTGATTAGGTTGTACTGTGAGATGCGCTTTATAAATCCAAAATAGAATAGAATAGAATTTTGTATTTGCAGGAACGTATGCGGTATACAAGCGTTTCACTATATAATTATCTATTTGCAATTTGTAATAATACTGACTTTTATAATTGTCTCAATGTATAGATCGGATTTTCACAAATTAAAGGTGTCAATCGGATGCTATCACATTAATTTGGATCCATTTCAATGTATTTCCTTCTGTGTCAGTGGCCACTGGTGTCATAAGTAATTTAACAAGTAAATAATTATAGGCCTATCCTTTACTTAGCCAATTGCATATTATACGCCTTAATAACAATCAACTATCGGCACGAGTACAACATTATATTGTGGGTCGCGGTGGTGTTGTGGTGGCGTCGTTGCCTTGGAGTCGGAGGGTTCGAAGTTAGAATCCACCTCGCCGCGTAAGGACCTTGGGCAAGTCCTTCACTCACAATTGCTCAGCGCTTCGGCGTGAAACTCCGATGCAGTGTCCGCTCTGCATTCGGAAGCGCCTCTGAGTAGTGGAAGCTTGAATGGGCGCTTTAACAAGTGCACATACAAACAAATTATAGATGTTGCAGCCATAAGCACCGCCATGAGACGACCTTAAACGTTGAGAACTTGGATGTTAAATAAGTGTTATAGTGCGTTCTTCTAATTCTGCTTTTAAGTGAGGTAGACGTCAATATCAAAAGACCAAGACCATAGAAATCCGCAAAAACCACGACACAAGTGACATAGCGACCCAGATGCTTCAAAGTGTCATGATGTGGAGCAGACATGCACAGGCCGGTCAGGACAGACCGGTGGAGAGAGTCGAAGGAGAGAGCATACGTGGGTCACATACGGCCACATATTCTCTTCAATCGGACAAGGTGGTCTAGCGGCTCCAAGATGTTAATGGTATGGAGCGGACCTGCTGACCGGACCGGTTGAAGCTGGGAAGCATGATGCGAGACACACTCGGACAGAGAGTGGCGTCGGACACCTACGGGTTGTTAACCTAGGGATAACGATGATGATGATGATGATGATGATGATGATGATGATGATGATGATGATGATGATGACGAGACGTCAACTTACGCCAACTATCAGATGACGTCCAACAGTTAAAACATAGTGAATGTCATTATGTTTAATCTATTTTAGTGCCAGTCAAAACAGAGGCGAATGCTCCTGAAAAGTATTCTGGTTTCGAGAAAGTGACCTGAGGTCAAGGTCCAGGCAACCACAAGATGTCGATAATTAATCGCGGCGGAATTACGCCATGCAGCTATTAGACACCTTTAAAACCTTAAATCCAGCTGTATATTTACTATTTACTGATTAATTTTTGGTCTCAATGTGCTGGTTACGCAACGATGAGCGAAAAACGGTGGAGCCATAATATCTTTGTGATGCTTGTCTTATGTGGATTATTAAAGAATCCATCGTACATCGATTCTTCCGTTCAAGGACCATTGTTTTGTTGTCATTCGTTCAGAAAATGACACGACTCAGACTAAATAAGCATCGCAGCACACAGCTTAGATATTAAACTCCACCACATGCAGTATGCCCTGGTATAATGCCATGACCATCTTGCAAAAAGGAAGGATGATCCAGGGTTTAACGACAGCAGCTTATGACAACAGTTACGATGAGCTGCAACCAATACGAATTGTCTTGTAGTACATATTCCAACATTGATGCAAACGCATCCTGCACCTTATATAAAACTTCTTTATACTTTAAAAGAGGTATACAAATTAACTTCAGAACCCTTGCACTCTAAATAGACGATGTACTATCCCATTATTGATGCAAACGCATCCTGCACCTTATATGAAACTTCTTTATACTTTAAAAGAGGGATTCAAATTAACTTCAGAACCCTTGCACTCTAAACAGACGATGTACCATCCCATTATTGATGCGAACGCATCCTGCACCTTATATAAAACTTCTTTATACTTTAAAAGAGGTATACAAATTAACTTCAGAACCCTTGCACTCTAAATATAGACGATGTACCATCCCATTATTGATGCAAACGCATCCTGCACCTTATATGAAACTTCTTTATACTTTAAAAGAGGTGTACAATTTAACTTCAGAACCCTTGCACTCTAAACTGACGATGTACCATCCCATTATTGATGCAAACGCATCCTGCACCTTATATGAAACGTCTTTATACTTTAAAAGAGGGATTCAAATTAACTTCAGAACCCTTGCACTCTAAACAGACGATGTACCATCCCATTATTGATGCAAACGCATCCTGCACCTTATATAAAACTTCTTTATACTTTAAAAGAGGGATTCAAATTAACTTTAGAACCCTTGCACTCTACAGTAAAATAGACGATATTCCATCTTATTATTGATGCATACGCATCCTGCACTTTATATAAAACTGCTGTATACTTTAAACGAGGTGTACAAATCAACTCTCCACAGTACCAGCCCGAACAAGGGCGTCACTAATCATTTTCGTTATCACACAGAACCGCGGTTCTTAACCTTTTTATACTCACTGTACTCACGGGCCATTTGCAAAGTTCGATACACGGTCACAGACCAGCGCTGAAATTTTTGCACCGTTGGTGCACTATCGTGAATGGGCAACCATAGATAATAGTATGCATGGATACTCCTATTGTATGTATTTATAAATTTGTCATAAGTCAGCGTATTATTAGTTTCATGTAGCCACTTAAAAAATATAATATTGAAAATTTGACAAAAATTTTACCTGTTTCCATGTTTGCAATAAGGAAACAGAATTATATTTCAAGACGTGCTCGCGGTCAACCACGCAGATGGTCGTGGACCCGCAGTGGTCCGCGGAGCCCCGATTGGCTTTCAAGTAGTGCTTTAGAAATCTCGAGATTACGATCAGAAAGAACGGTGACGTGGATGGAAATTCGAGACGGCAGCGCAAAAGCTGCGCAATTATGTAGCGCCTCCATGGATTGCTATCGTTTAACGATACCTTCACGCACCACTGTCCGCTGTTACTGTTGGAGAAACATTGTACATCACTTCTTATCATAAAACACAAAATTGGTTGGCTTACATCTGGGTTTAACCCTCGAGTGCCCAAGGGGGGGGGGGGTCCGACCGGACCCCAGGCCTGTTTTCCCCGGATAACTTTTTAAAGGCTATAGATCCGCAGAAATGCTTTTAGGTATTCCTAGACCTACCATTTGGGCATAGAATGGTATATTTTTCGTGAGTATTGTCCTACCCTGTACCCCACAACCACAGCATATACTAAGGGTACCGCAAGATATGCAGCTGATATTCATACAATCGTATAGGATTCCTTCGGTAAATAACGCAAGCAAGCATAAAATGTGTCACGAGATTATTACGCTATTATTTTACACCAGGTGGTGCAATTATAATATAAGATACACCAATCGATTGCAAATTCATTTGGGATTACATAGAACCAAATTCTGTTACGATATTCCAATCCCTTCTCAGTAAATTAGCATGAAAACGCTGGGGTCCGCGCGGACCCCCTCCTTGGGCTTTCGTGTACCAAACAATACCTTGGGCACTCAAGTGTTAATAAGGCACCAAAGCAAATAAAGGTGAAGACGCAACCGCATATCAAAATTATCTGTAATTTCGCATATTTATATAGTAGAGTTTATCCTATTTTAAAGGTGTCTACTTCCGCCAAACAATTAATTATATTATAACTTATTTTAGCCTTTGGTATAGTAACCTACGATGAAGTCAAGAGGATTGTAACAATAATGAACAGATTATCAGAAATTATAACAATATATCCTGTTTAACTTAAATTTCGTCTTTACCATAATTAATTAGACTCTTAATTACAAACAATTTCGGTATTGTTCGTCTAGGTTACTGCCGTGACTATTAGCTTATAGTAGTTGCTGTTTCAATCAAGCGACACTCATAGGAAACACATTCGCGTTGTGCAGCCCTCCTCCCGTGTCATAGCTTGGGACTGGCACTGCCACAGAACAAGAAGTGGCTGCATTTATTAACTCGCTGCTCGTAAACGGAATGTACGTGAGTTTATTACAGAATCCTATTAGTCAGCTCATTTACACGGCACCAATTTATTTTGCACGTTTTATTGCCAATTATTGCGCAGATGCATTATACTGATGTTTCATGTTCCATTACTGATTGCAAGTGGAGTAGTAAAGAAAATATATACTTACTTACTTATTTACTTACTTTCCTAAAACAATTATAGCTAACTTCCTTTTAAACACCTTTAAATGTGTTTTCATTGGGTTTTTATATACAAATACAATCGCCATACATTAGTCATATGATTTTTAGTGACTTCTACCCAAAAAGCCTTCACCCCAAAATGGCGCTTAACCTTCAGGCAACCAAGCTTTTTTGTAACATGAACTACCAAGGGGGATGGTTACCACCTCCCTGAATTTTGGGTTTGGTTTAAGATTATCATAACTTGCAATACACCAATGGATTCAGCATTCATATATGCACAAAATGGTATATTTAGGTTTAAAATATATGAAAGCACCTCGAAATTACCCATCGATTCCACAAAATGCATACTTTCGCATAGACAAAATATTAGATTCTGGGTGTTTTTAACATAATTTGTTTATACAAGAATTATAGTTTACATATAATAAAGTCCAATGTTCAACTACAAAAACTAGTAATAAGTCTGTAGATAAATGGGCAGCAGCAGTCATTTCAGTTTAACGATAATATAACAGAGATCATTGGAATCCCCTCCACCTGAATCCCGACTTGGGACTGGCACTGCCAAAGTGCAAGCAGTGGTGGAGTGCATTCATACAAATGGACAGTGGCCGTAGTTTCAGTATTAACAAAACAATGTGGCAATAAATATCATTGTGGGACGCGGTGGTGCAGTGGGTGTGTTCGTTACTTTGCAGCCAGAGGGATGCAGGTTCGAATCCACCTCAATCCGCCGCTTAGATACCTTGGGCAAGTCCTTCACTCGCAATTGCTCAACGCTTTGGTGCAAAACTTGGATTCAGTGTCCGCGCTGTAGTCGGGAGCGCTTCTGAGTAGAAATCTTGAATGGACGCTGTAACAAGTGCACATGCATACATTATACCGTCACCCTCCTTCTTTATCCATGCTTGTGAATGGCACGAGCAGAGTACAACGGCAGAATGTAAAATGACGTTAGCGATGTTAAAGAACGGCATTAAAATACTAACATTGACATTAAATATTGATGGTAAATTCACCTTTAATTGATGTTGATGTTTGACACCGATGTTAAAATTTTTATTGTTTAATTGATGTTGACAATAACCGTCGATGTTAATCTTAAAGTTTCTTTGTTGTTACCTTGACGGCGATAATTGGAACTGAAGAAATCTGCGAATGATGAATTTAACAATGACATGAGAAAGAGAATTAAGGTGTCTAATTTGTAACAAGTTTTCTTAACAAAATATCATTCAACGGTGATACACCGTAATGCTACATCAAAGGCCGCTCACTTCAATTTGAGTAAAATTTATACACTTAAGCCAACAATGCAGCGTGTTTACAATGGATTTCTGAGTTACAGTTCAACAACACTGTGTCACAGTTTGCATGTGCACTTGCTATAGCGCCCCTTCAAACTCAGAGGCGCTCCAGACTACAGCGCGAACACCGAATTGGAGTTTCACGCCGAAGCACTGAGCAATTGCAAGTGAAGGGCTTGCCTAAGGTCCCTATGCGGCGACTTGAGGTGGATTCGAACCAGCAACCCTTCGGCTGCATTTGAGATCTCTAAACAACCCAATTTAATTATAGATAAACACATGATCACATGTTATTGACCCAGGAAGAAGATAACTGAACATAATATGCAGAGTTCTCATCGTTATAAAGGTGTATAGATTTAAACGAAGTCATATTGTGGTTCTTTTAGTTTTGCGATATCATAATAATTATTATGACAACACACGAAGTCATCTGAAAGTTACAACGCGACTTTAATTAAAGGCATCTGACGTTGTAAGTAATCAATATCGTAATTGTGACTCTAAAAGCAACACATCTTAATTACATAAAATCACAACGAAGTGTCGCCATCTTTCCTCGACTTCAACTGCATATTATATATATATATATATACACCGTGATTCAAAGAAAACTAAGCCAAACTGTTTTTCATATATCTTTAATGCCTGATAACATAGCACGCTAACATTTTCCAAATATTTAGAGAAGTGGACCAAGAATATGATCCCAAAGTTTCATGAGATAAAGTTGAACGGATAAAAAGATATGAATATTTAAACTTCACATAACGAAATTGCAGTTTACAAGCAATTTTCTGTCAGATTCAATAAAAATGTTTCCCTATTATCTCTAATGCCTGATGATTAATCATTCTAAAATTTTCCAGATATGTAGAGAATTGAACTAACAATATGATTCCAACAGTATGGTTTCATTATTTAATTAAATAACATGCTCTAAATGTCCTCCTCCTGCTTGCACGCAAACCTGGGGGCTCTGGCGCCATGCATTGGGAAACGGCATCGTCGATTATCCTCTGGTTCCTGCCATCTCACACTTCCAACAAGCGCTGCTTCAGATCGTTTATATCATGGACTGTTGTCTGGCAGACTCGGTCGTGCATCACGATCCATACTTTATAGTCGGAAGGACTCAAATCTGGGCTGTTCGGAGGCCATAATGTGGAAGAAATTAAGTCTAGCGTCTAAGAGAGTCAGCATTTCGATGGTTTCCTTGGCTCTGTGGGCTAGCGCTGTTCTGTTGAAAAAGAAAACAGCTTTCTGGGGCTATAGATTTCTGATAACAGGTGGAAGATGTTGTGACAGCAGAACATTGCGATAATACACTCCGTTAATTTTACTCCAGGAACCCTGAAGACGAAAATTTGTCAACTATCAAGCATCGAACCGCAACGAACACCATAACAGATACGCTGAAAACTGATAATTCTGGTGACGAAGTTTAAATATTCATATCTTTCTATCCGTTAAAATTTATGACATGATATGTTGGAATCCTATTCTTGGTTCAATACTCTAAATATCTGGAAATTGTAAGTGTGATTGATTATCAGAAATTGGAGATATAAGAAAAACAGTTTAGCTTACTTTTTTACTGAATCTGACAGAAAATTGCTTGTAAACTGCAATTTCGGCATACGAAGTTTAAAAATTCATATCTTTTTATCCGTTCAAATTTATTTCATGAAATTTTGGAATCATATTCTTGGTCCACTTCTCTAAATATTTGGAAAATTTTTAGCGTGATATGTTGTCAGCCATTAGAGATATATGAAAAACAGTTTGGCTTAGTTTTTTTTGAATCACGGTGTATATAATCATGTGGAGAAAGACAATTTCAAGCCTTGTACCACATATATATATACCACATCCCGAAGACTTTTACACAACTGGTTTTGTATCGCCAGGCGATTCGATATTGTTTGTGTCAAGACAATTCTCCATGACTACGTCTTGGAATCGGACTTTTTCATTTTATTGCAATCATGATGAAGATTACTTGACAAGCGTTCCTGTGGTACTGTTTATTAAAGGTGCATGCACAAATTAAAGTTGACGAATGGAACATAAAATTGCAGATCAGGATTTGATTCGCTATCCTGCTTATCATTATGTAGCTGTATTCCTGCTTGGAATAGCTGATAAGCTGATTAGTTGAAGAACTGCTTATATGAAAAGATTTACTGGAAGTGTGTTGCTTCTCATGCACACGATATGTTGTTTTAGATTTCCAAATAAACTACAAACCATATCATTATGGTGTTTCTTCAGTGGGCTCTTTGATTTTTCAGATCTTCACATTAAACGGGTAAAATAATAATAATTTCTGACATAACTGATATTTTGTTTGGTTTCTCTCCAGTATGGGTACTCATGTGGATTTTTAGAGTACCGTCATGAGCGAATGATTTCTGACATAACTGTCATGTGTATGATTTCTCTCTAGTATGGGTCCTCATGTGGCTTTTCAGATAACCACATTGGGCAAATGATTTCTGACATAACTGACATTGGTATGGTCTCTCTCCAGAATGGGTTTTAATGTGTCTTTTCAGAGTACCAGCTTCAGTAAATGATTTTTGACATGTCCAACACATGTATGGTTTCTCTCCAGTATGGGCTTTCAAGTGTGCATGCAGATGACCGCATAGAGAAAATGATTTCTGACATAACTCACATATGTATGGTTTCTCGCCAGAGTGGGTACTTATGTGTGTCTTCAGAGTACCACTTTGAGAAAATAATTTCTGACATAACTGACACTTGTATGGTTTCTCTCCAGTATGGATTCTCAAATGCTTTTTCAGAACACTAGCTGCAGCAAGTGATTTCTGACAAAACTGACATTTATATGGTTTCTCTCCAGTATGGGTTCTCACGTGTCTTTTCAGAGCACCAGATTCAGTAAATGATTTCTGACATAGCTGACATTTAAATGGTTTCTCTCCAGTATGAGATCTCATGTGAATTTTCAGACTACCACCTTGGGTAAATGATTTCTGGCATAGCTGACATTTGTGTGATTTCTCTCCAGTATGGGTTTTAATGTGTTTTTTCAGTGCAAAAGCACCAGAAAATGATTTCTGACATAACCAACACATGTATGGTTTATCTCCAGGATGGGCTTTCAAGTGTACATGCAGATGATCACATCGAGCAAATGATTTCTGACATAACTCACATTCGTATGGTTTCTCACCAGAGTGGGTACTTATGTGTGTCTTCAGAGTACAACTTTGAGAAAATAATTTCTGACATAACTGACACTTGTATGGTTTCTCTCCAGTATGGATTCTCAAATGCTTTTTCAGAACACCACATTCGGCAAATGATTTCTGACACAACTGACATTTGTATGGTTTCTCTCCAGTATGGGTTCTCACATGTCTTTTCAGAGCACCAGATTCAGTAAATGATTTCTGACATAGCTGACATTTGTGTGATTTCTCTCCAGTATGGGTTTTAATGTGTTTTTTCAGTGCAAAAGCACCAGAAAATGATTTCTGACATAACCAACACATGTATGGTTTATCTCCAGTATGGGCTTTCAAGTGTACATGCAGATGATCACATCGAGCAAATGATTTCTGACATAACTCACATTCGTATGGTTTCTCACCAGAGTGGGTACTTATGTGTGTCTTCAGAGTACAACTTTGAGAAAATAATTTCTGACATAACTGACACTTGTATGGTTTCTCTCCAGTATGGATTCTCAAATGCTTTTTCAGATAACCACATTCGGCAAATGATTTCTGACACAACTGACATTTGTATGGTTTCTCTCCAGTATGGGTTCTCGTGTGTCTTTTCAGAGCACCAGATTCAGTAAATGATTTCTGACATAGCTGACATTTAAATGGTTTCTCTCCAGTATGATATCTCATGTGACTTTTCAGATTACCACCTTGGGTAAATGATTTCTGGCAAAACTGACATTTGTGTGGTTTCTCTCCAGTATGGGTTCCCATGTGTGCTCTGAGACCACCAGCATCAATAAATGAGTTCTGACATAATCGACACTTGTATGGTTTCTCTCCAGTATGGGACCTCATGTGACTTTTCAGATCAACACCTTGAGTAAATGATTTTTGACATAACTGACATTTGTATGGTATCTCTCCTGTATGGGTCCTCATGTGTTTTTTCAGAACACCACCTGCAGTACATGATTTCTGGCATAACTGACACTTAAACGGTTTCTTTCCAGTATGGGATCTCATTTCACTTTTCATATCACCATCTTGAGTAAATATTTTCTGGCATAAATAACATTTGTATGGCTTCTCTCCAGTATTGGCTCTCATGTGTGGTTTCAGATTACAGCCTGCAAAAAATTCTTTATAGGACATAACTGACCTCTCTATGATCTCTCTCAAGAATAAATTTGCAGTCTTTTTCAAGCCACCATAATCAAGAAAAAATTCCTTATATAACTGACATTTATGTTGTTTAACTTGAATATGGGTTCTCTTATGTCTGCTCAGAGCAGTTCATGATTTCTGATATAAGTTACATTTGATAGTTTCTGTCTCCAGTACGCACCTTATGATCGCCACATGAAGTACATGATATCTGACATAACTACATGTTGCATGGTTTCTTAGCAGTATGAACTGCCACAAGTCCTATCAGTTCACCACTGTAAGTCATTTCTGACATGTTAACAAGAATTTACATGGTTGCTCTCCAGAAAGCTTTCTTATAGTCGCTCTGAGCATTGACCTTTGAGCATACGATTTATGACACACAAAAAATGATGCCTCTGCAGTTTTTCATCAAGAACTGGTTCTTATGTGGCCTTTTAAGCATCCGAATGTGCAATGACTCAATGGATTTCTATTACATTTTTCAGCTTGAATAGTATCCGTTTGACAGAAGATGTATTTTTATAGACTTTCTGCTCTGTTTGATGTACTTACAACTGGTCGTGTGTTTGATTCATAAATAACAGAACTTTCCTTTGCGGTAAAATAAGAAATTGTCCAACGAGGAACAGTAACTGTTAACCTTGGGGTCAAATACGGAAGACATCGATTTATGCAGAAATCATACTCTTTTTGTTCTCCTTCCGTATCAATGTTAAATGACCACAATAGTGTTGCCTTTGATAAAGGTCAATGAGATGCAAGGCTTTCTCAAATTATGACCGCACTGAGACTTTAAACATAAAGCTTTTTGTCTTCATGCACTTATTAAAGGAACTTCCCGAATCTATTAAGATAAAGAACAGTTCTAACACATCAGTAACAGACTGTTAAATGACATTAAAACTATTTCATCACTGTTCAAACCGATTGCTAATTAATATCAGTTTCACTAAGGTCAGACTAATTTATATCCTCATATAAATGAAGAGTTGATGCATGCAGTACTTGCAGGAAGAGTTTCACTTCTCAATATTATGTCATAAATGCATTCCTGGTAGAATCATTTGTTGGCACTCCTCCGAAGTCCGGTCCCAAATTATTTCGCATCCATGGCTTATCACATGGATATGCTTCTCCAATGCTTACTTAACCACCCTTAAATAGAATGACGTCATTATTGAGGCCATTTTGTTTACCAGTACATTTTTTGACAGATTTCCAAAGTTTCAATATGCATCCAGCTTCTACTTCAGATCTAAAAATACCTTCGTCCAGCTTCTATTTCTCGCTCGTTATTTTCGTCAATCCAGCTTCTAATTCAAATATAAAATACCCTCATCCAGCTTCCATTACTTAAGCGTTTCTTCATCAATCCGGCTTCTATTAGACATACCTTCATCCAGCTTTAATTTCTCATGTGTTACCTTTGTCAATCCAACTTCTATTTCACTGTAAAAAAACATCATCTAGATTCCATTTCTCTTGCGTTTTTTCATCAATCCAACCTTCATTTCACCTGTAAACAACTTTCAATAAGGCTCCAACTTCCATTTCTCAAGCGATAATTCTGGTTAAATTTAAGATGTAAGTGGAGGTGAATTAATTTTGCATGTAAATTTTCGTATAATGGGTCTCAGTGTGTGGCGGTTAATTAACCGACAAGTAGGCCTACCAAGTTTTCTTCAACGTAGTGGATCCGCTCACGCCCCGAGCGTTAGCGGAAACCATGTGCTACATTCACGCCCGTAACATTATTGGTCGCACTGGCTACGGACGGTGGGCTAACACCCGTCGGCCAATCAGGTTAGCGGAAAACAATGTGGAAGAGTCGAATACCGTAGGGGAGGAGGTTGTCGAGTACAATTTATGCCCAATGCCCATCCTTTGTAAACCCTACTGTCAGCAGCACGTGCTGCGTGTCGCAGGGTCTTACAATTTTAGACGAATTGCAATGTAAAACGTTTAAAATGTCTTACAAATGACCCTACGTATGGAGGAACATTTTGCACAGGTAATTATGCGCTCTTTATCGTTAAATTTAAGCATGGTTATAACATAGAAGACCTAGGTGTCGTTCGCGTATAGGGTATAAGGTTTCGCGTCGTGAGGGTCGGTTAGGGTTAGTGTCGTCATTAGATTCTTAAGATTTTTGCGTCGTGAGGGTCGGTTAGGGTTAGTGTTAGGGTTAGTGTCGTCATTAGATTCTTAAGATTTTTGCGTTGGTTGTTTAGCAGTTGTTGGCCAACCTAGCCTAATAGCTTGACCATCAACTGCTAACATCAACTACCTTCTCCCCCCCTGCGGTCTTCGCCTCTTCCAGATGGTTCACGTGACGGGCGTGAGCGGATCCACGACCTTTCTTCAATCATGTGAACGGTTTGTAAAGTGACGGTGAGACAAATGCTGTGAAATAATTTGGGACCGGACTTCGGAGGAGTGCCCATTTGTTTATATTGCTAAATTATCTTAATATCTTCATTGTCATGCCTGACTTTGGTAAGCAAGCAATGTCCATCATAACTTTAACCAATCCACCTTCATGAAGGAAAATGTTTTTCTTCCAAATTAAATTCTGATTAAGAAGGAATGATTATCATCAATCCAACTTATATTTATACACAACGTTAACTACGACTTTGATGAAATTCCAACTATCATGTTATAGTTAGTCAGTTAATCAGTTCTTGGCATGAAACGGCATCTATGTCTAACGGACTTTCAACTATTATCGCCCAGCACTGATTCAAACTTTAAGTTCTATCATATTAGCAACGACAACACTGACCGATATTTGCATTGGAAACGTGTGAGAAGACTTTAAGGCAAACCTGCACAAAGTGAATAATAAAAATTAACCAGTTGTCGCATGATAAATTCTATTTAAAACGAAACCTGACGCAAAGTCTGATCGTACAAAATGGCGAGCGATATGAGACAGGGTTGCCAGACTTCGGAAAAACTTTGTCGCGATATCTTGCTAAAAAGTCGCCCCAAATCGTGAGGTGAACAGTAAACGAAATTTCTGACGACATTTCTTTAGTCATACAGGCCTACAGGCCAGATCATGTGAAAATGTCAACAATTTTCAGCTCGAGAAAAACTGATGACTCTTTTAGTCATTCGCTCTGAATTCTATTAAAAAATACACATAAATACGATAATAATAGTGTGCAGTGGTCAATTTGTTCAGAATTTAGAATATCGCCGTTGAGACCACGTGACAAGTCAGAGGAGCCCAAATATCGCGAGGTCGCGAGGACGAAAATTTTTGAACCATTACTTTGAAAAGGAGCCCAACTCGAGCCTCTCGCGACGACCTGACAACTCTGATACGAGATCCGCACAGGGATGTCACTCTGAATTTTAAAAAGGTCAGGTCCGATTTAAAAAGGGCCAGAAAAGGCTAGATTGACAATTCCCTCTGAAAAATACATGGATTTTTTTCGACTTGAAATTTCTGACGACATTCTTTGCAGTCATCCGATGATCAAAATTTTCTCTCTTTTCCATCCCGATAAAATATCTGATGACCGTTAATTTTTTAGTCTTTCGCTCCAACATTTACAATTTTTGGTCCAAATTCACAATATTATAGACTTCCTCAGAATTCGCCAGGATGGGGATAAAGCGCTGTGAGACCTGTCTATTTTAGTTCCATATAATACATGCTATCACGAATAAAATGGTTTCTAGAAGTGCCTCGTCCGTATCTATAAGAAAACTTAACAAAATTTTAAAGGTGTCCTATGCGAACATGTTAACCCAACGTATAGTAGTTTCCCAATATTCTTTTAAAACATAATCATAATACTGGCCTAGTTAGCTACACCGGTAAGCGAGAGCGGCATACATCTGTTGGTCGCAACGGACTACGGTTCAAGCCTCGGGCTGGAAGTTGACATTCAGAGATTTAGATATCTCGGGCTAGCACGTGTGGAACGCAGGGGTGCAAGCTCCGGCGGAGCGACCTTGGGCATGTTGCTTACCCATCATTGTCTGTGGGGAAGCCAACGGGAAACCACCTCACTTATCTCATCTCCATGGGCGTAAAGCCAACAAACCTTCCTTCGGGCAGAGAACCATCATCATCATGGGCGCCGACTTTGCGAGGCCCGTGAGTGCTCAGCACCACCAGAAATTGGCCATGCGAGGCCCTCCTATGCATGGGCACCGCCTGAAATCAGCCGGCAAGATGTGCTTTTAAGATATTTTTCTCTGTTGGGATTGCTTATCTATAAAATCATTCCATCTTTAATATACTTTTTTAAATACAATACCTTACAATTAGCCTACTCCAGTTTTACGGTTTTACCCCATGCATCTGGTAGTCTGAACTCCCATTGGTCCTCAGCCGATCAGCGATCACGAGGAAACCTCGAAATCCTGCTTATTCGATCCGCTTCCGTCATTTTTTTTATTACGGACGAAGGCGACGATTTGAATGACATTGTTTCTTTAGGCCTATTATTGCATGCATGCTTAATAATGTTCATCACTGCTCGAGAGTCACCTCCCAGCATCAGAAAAGCGAGATATTGTTTTGTCTTTCAAAACTACTTGAAAGACTATTTGAAAAACTACTCCACAGTGTTAATATTGGCTCACTAAATAGTGGCTAATTGTTTGAGTTCTTGTGCAAAATTTGAGTCTGTTGACCTAATGGGAGGGGGGAAGAGTGCTCCAAAACGCCCATGAAAACAAAGATTGTGTTTTTCTTCTGTGTGGATTCCAAGAGAAATAGGCTACATGAAATACAAAGAATGATGAAAAAAATTAAATTGGGAAGAACATTATTTTATTTAAGTTTTAAATCATGTCTTTAAGCAATGAGATAATAGGAAAATTGACAAAGATGTCATGACATCGCAGTGTGGCAAGAAAAAAAATCGAAAATGGGGAGGAGCACATCCCCTTCCAAAACCACTTCCCTGCTCGGCGCTGTGCTTCTCGGCGATCCTCCTTTGGGCGCAAGTTCGTTCCTTCAAACCAGGACCAAGTTTTCGCCTATGAGCAGTGCTGATTTCAATAAGTCTCCTATAAAAAAGGGTCAAAAAATTATCGCGCGCTCACGCGCGCGTATTTTCACACTCTTTTGGGCACCCCCACTCTTTGCGTCAACTCGGCGCCTATGATCATCATCATCATAAACACCTTGAAAAGAGAAATACATGCAGTTATATAAGGCTTGGAACTCTAATCGAGAATCATCAGCATGCAAAAACATTTTTCCAACGGTAACGGCCTCTGTTGTCATAAGCTATCATTAAACAATGGACTCCTCGCTCTCCTTCTTGCCCTCCTCGTGCTCCTCGTGCTCCTGCTCCTCCTGCTCCTCCTGCTCCTGCTCCAGCTCCTGGTCCTGCTCCTCCTGCTCCTGCTCCTGTTCCTGTTCCTGCTCCTGCTCCTGCTCCTGCTCCTGCTCCTGCTCCTCCTCCTCCTCCTGCTCCTCATTTTTCCTCCTTCTCCTCCTCCTCCTCCTCCTCCTCCTCCTCCTCCTCATTTTACACATAATATTGTTATATAGTCGATAGTTTCGAATTCTTTCAGATTTTCTATCTCATTTTTTTAAAATTAAATCTCCATACGTGGCGTAAGGCTATCATTTTTCTCTCATGGCTAATCCCATACCCTCAGTTCTTCGAATCGAGGTCAAAACTGTCTGAAGCACACGAATAAAACAATGAATGCAAGAGTGCTTCTGTTGGACACCCTTAAAAAGCTGTAAACGATGCTTTAGATACTCCTTATCTAAAACGGCGATTACATGTAAAAATAAACATTACACCGTGAGTCAAAAAAAAGTAAGCCAAATTGTTTTTCATATATCTCTAATGCCTGATAACATATCACGCTAAACTTTTCAAAAAATTTAGAAAATTGGACCAAGAATTTGATTCCAAAATTTTATGAGATAAAGTTGAACGAATAAAAAGGGTTCTAGGACGTTTCATCCCAGGACGATTCATCCCCGGACGATTCATCCCGGACGATTCATCCAGTGGACGTTTCATCCCCGGACGGTTCATCCCCGGACGGTTCATCCAGTGGACGGTTCATCCAGTGGACTGTTCATCCCAGGACGGTTCATCCAGTGGACGGTTCATCCCCGGACGGTTCATCCCCGGACGGTTCATCCCCGGACAATAAATAGAGAGAATAATATGATACATTAGTCGAACCTAAAGTAGGTCCCGATAAATTTTTACCATGAAAATGGTATTTTATCCCGGGCTTATCCCCCCTAGAAAGCACTAGCCCGTTTTTACATGATATCTATTTTACTCCTAGTTTTTTTAAATTATCTAGATTTTATTGCATGTTTTATAGGCTTATGTTTTCTAATATGATCTCTATTAATTTTTTATTCAAAATATATGAAACTATTTATATCTACTTAATCGCAGGTTATACGGGCTTGTGTGTTCTTTTATGATTTAATTGCATGTTATATAGGCTTATGTGTTCTTATGTGATATCTATTTTATTCAAAGTATTTTTTGACTTTTTAGATCTATTATAATTAGATTGATATTTTATAGGATTATGTGTTCTTTAGTACCTTTGGCTTGTGTGTTCTTTTATGATATTTAATTACTGACGATTCATTCTGTTATATAGGCTTATGTGCTCTTATATGAAAGCTATTTTATTGCAAGTATTTGTGCCTTTTTATATCAATTACAGTAAAAAAAATTATAGGATTAAATTGCTAAAATTTCCGTCCATTGGGATGAAACACCCTTGGATGAAACGTCCTGGGATGAAACGTCCATTGGGATGAAACGTCCGGGGATGAAATGGCCTGGGATGAAACGTCCCCTGGATGAAACGTCCTGGGATGAAACGTCCGCTGGATGAAACGTCCACTGGATGAACCGTCCGGGGATGAACCGTCCGGGGATGAAACGTCCACTGGATGAATCGTCCGGGATGAACCGTCCGGGGATGAATCGTCCGAGGATGAAACGTCCGGATACCAATAAAAAGATATGAATCTTTAAACTTCATATGCCGAAATTGCCGTTTACAAGCAATTTTCTGTCAGATTCAGTAAAATGTAAGTCAAACTTTTTCTCATATCTCTAATGCCTGATGATCAATCATTCTAAAATTTTCCAGATATGTAGATAATTGAACTAGCAATATGACCCCAACAGTACGATTTGATTATTTAATTAAATAAGATGCTCAAAATGTCATCCTTCAGCTTGCACGCAAGCCTTGAGGCGCAGGCGCCATTAGGCAACAGCATCGTCGATTATCCTCTGGTCCAGGCCATCCCACACTTCCAACAAGCGTTGCTTCAGATCGTTTATATCATGGATTGTTGTCTGGTAGACTCGGTCTTTCATTATGCACGCTCCACACTTTATATTCCGCAAAATTTTACTCCAGTATCACTGAAGACCAAAATTGGGAATTATCAGGCATCAAAACTGCAGCGAACACCATAACAGATTTGCTGAAAACTGAAATTTCGGAGATGAAGTTCAAATATTCATATCTTTCTATCCGTTCAAATTCATTACATGATATTTTGGAATCCTATTCTAGGTTCAATCCTCGAAATATCTGGAAAGTTTTAGCATGATTAATTAGCTGGCATTGGAGATATAATAAAAACAGTTTAGCTTACTTTTTATTGAATCTGACAAAAAAATTGCTTGTAAGCGGCAATTTCGGCATATGAAGTTTACAGATTCATATCTTTTTTATCCGTTCAATTTTATCTCATGAAATTTTGGAATCATATTCTTGGTCCAATTCTCTAAATATTTGAAAATTTTTAGCGTGATATGTTATCAGGCATTAGAGATATATGAAAAACAATTTGGCTTACTTTTTTTTGACTCACGGTGTAGAATAGACTCATCTGTCAACTTTTAATTAATTTACGATTCTTACCAACCATCCCACACTTTCTTCAGTGCCAGTCCCATGCCAGGAGACTGGAGGAGGGTGACACTAACCAGTAGGGTGGAGTGAAAAAACCGAAAATCAGAATTCTGAAAAGTAATGGCAACCAAACGTTGCCCAATGACATGGGGTCAAAAAATGTGTAAAACGTTTTTAAAAATATTGATGTCTTCAGCCCCCATAAGTGGGCCAAAGTTCCAAAAAATTGCATTTTTTGGACAAAATTGCCGGTTTTCTCATGAAATATTATTTGTGCAAAATAATTAAATCCCATTCAATATACCGTTGGAAAGAGCAATTAAAACTGAATAAAATGATGTATTATTTTTTAGAATAGTCCCATATTTGTAGAAGATATTAACTTTCTAACCATAGCCCCTCTTCGCAACATGTCGCGAACCCTAAAACAGTTAAACACTAGTAACGTTTTTATTCTTTGAGATATTTCGATGCATGATATGTCATTCGCTTCAGTTCAGGACCAGTTTTCTAAGGGTGCAATGTAAGGCAAGGTTGTTTAATGTTTATATTGTTTGTTGTCATAAAGTTCCATATGTGTAGAAGTTATTCACTTTTGCATTACCCACGATCGCAGGATGTCGCTATTAGCCTGAGAACGGTAAAACGCTATTAACTTTTTGATCTATCGAGATATTTCAACCGCTTTCATTTGTGACTGCGTCTTTAATAGTATGTTGTGAAGGTGAGATTGTTTGACGGACACGTTTGTTTTAAATCTGTTTACCGTTTCTGCAATCTTTCATTTATTCCGTTTTCACGGAAACTGAATTCGCATCTTGTCCAATGTAAATTTCTTATCATAATCAAGGAGAAATGGCCAAACATAAAAATGCGATGCTTACTCGATCTAAAACAGACTTTTCGTTGTTCGGACATGGGCGGGAACTACACCAGACTGTCTTACCTACTTATGAAGATGTAATTAAGTGCTATCTTCTCGTCGAAAGCAATATTAAGCAAGAACGTTCAGGTAAACAGCCATCCATATTCGAAATAACTGAAAGAGTTGCACAACAGCTGGAACAACTATGGAACAAAGCATCAATTCCTATTGTGTCGCATAACAGAATAATCCAGAGAATCAGGCAGTATATTGGCAAGTACAGGAGAGTCACTTATTTCCCCAAGTCACAACAACTTACAAGTAGCTATAGAGTGAAGGCGAAATTATTCAAGGACGAATCTAAACAGCTGTTTGATATAGCGTCATGTAAGTGCGACTTCAGTTTGTGTAAATGCAATAAAGTGCATCGCGTTCCTTTGCAAGAACAGCCGTTTCTCTCCGATCAAAGAGGTGCACGTTTGATGTCTATTGGATCGGTCGACATTTTGACCACACGGAAAATTAAACGAAAATTGCAAAGAAGGTCAAAGACAGATGGTAGAATAACTACTGAAACTACGTGTATGGAACCCCCTCTAACACACTCTTCATTTCCCGAATCATCGAGTTCTTGTACATCTGCATCGGACTCAGAGATTGATTATCAACCAGCACGCAAGAAGAGTTGCAATAGAGCATCAGCAAGTTATTCACCAACAAGAGCACCAACTCAAAATAGATTGCATCTGCCATCTTTGGCGAAATTATCTGACAGGTATGGTGTGTCAGACCGAGCGGTTGCGGCATTGGCTTCATCCGTGCTGGAGGATGTTGGAGCAATACAATCACGAGATGCATCATTGGTAGTTGACAGGAGTAAAGTAAGGCGTGAGCGAAATAAAACCAGAAACGAAATTGTTGAACAATCGCAAAGTGTTCACTTGCATGGGTTATATTTCGATGGTCGCAAAGACAGAACACTAATTAACAAAAAGGAAGGGCTTAAATTTCATCGCAGAACACTGGCAGAGGAACACATAACACTAATCCAGCAACCAGAAGGTAATTACCTTGGCCATATAGCACCTAACACAGGTTCAGCAGCTAGCATTGCTTCTGGTATTACTGAATTTCTATCTACACATAATACTGAAAAGCTAGTTGCTTTGGGATGTGATGGAACTGTCATTAACACTGGACAAAAAGGAGGTGTTATTAGGTTGATAGAGCTAAGCTTCGAAAGGCCATTGCAATGGTTTATTTGTCAGTTACATGCTAACGAGTTGTTGCTTAGACATTTCGTTCAGCATGTTGATGGAAGTAAGACAACTGGACCTAAAACTTACTCTGGGGTTATTGGCAAACAACTAGAAAATTGTGAGCAGCTCAATGTTGTTGCGTTCGAATCCATTGAAAGCGAAATGCCAGACGTTGGCTGTAGCGGTCTAAGTACAGATCAGAAATACCTGCTTGACATATGCAACGCAGTTCGATCCGGTCACTGTTCTGAAGATCTTGCACATAAAGAGCCTGGGAAGATGTCTCATGCACGGTGGCTGACAACGGCTAATCGAGTACTTAGACTTTATGTGGCAACTTTAAAGCCAACAACACAATTGAAACTTCTCGCGGAATTTGTAGTCAAAGTTTATGCCAGGATGTGGTTTTGTATCAAAACGAAACCGTCGTGCAGATATGGAGGCCTTCATGTTTGGCAGATGATACACTTCTCAAGGTATCTTGGTGATTCACTGAAAGCAGTATTGGATCCCGTGATTCAGCGAAATGCTTACTTTGCACATCCAGAAAATTTGCTGCTGTGCATGATCGTTGATGAGCGACCTCGTGTAAGATAACTTGGTCTTAGAAGAATCCTGAAAGCTAAAATGGATAAAAGAAAGCTATCTGTGCGGGGCTTCCAAATCCCACCCTTGAATTTTGATTCGACAGATTATGTGGACTTAATAAACTGGAATGATTGCAGAGTCACCGTTCCACCAATTTTATCCGACATATCTGAAGAACAGCTGAAAACTCTTGTTACTGGTCATTCTCCACCAGCAATAGACTTTGAGAATTTTCCATGTCATACTCAGAGCGTTGAAAGGTGTGTTAAAATAGTCACTGAAGCGGCTGCATCCGTATGTGGTGCAAACAATAGAGATGGTTTTATTCGAGCACGGTTAAAATCGCGAGAACTGATGCCGATATTTGAAACCAAAAAGAACTACTGCTGCCACTCAAAGTGACAGTGCTTCACAGAAACTATTTAGAATCATATTGATGATAACTCTTTGATTGAAATGATGATTCAAGCGAGTCTTCAGGCAATTTGTATATCATTTTATAACTTTACACTACTCTGAATGCAATGTGATTTCAAAGATGCTTGTTGGAAGTGTTAAAGTGTAGGCTTATATTAGATAGCATCCTAAAATTAGACAAGCAGTAAACAATCTCATATTTCAGAACACTGTTAGAAAACTGGTCCTGAACTGAAGCGAATGACATATCATGCATCGAAATATCTCAAAGAATAAAAAAGTTACTAGTGTTTAACTGTTTTAGGGTTCGCGACATGTTGCGAAGAGGGGCTATGGTTAGAAAGTTAATATCTTCTACAAATATGGGACTATTCTAAAAAATAATACATCATTTTATTCAGTTTTAATTGCTCTTTCCAACGGTATATTGAATGGGATTTAATTATTTTGCACAAATAATATTTCATGAGAAAACCGGCAATTTTGTCCAAAAAATGCAATTTTTTGGAACTTTGGCCCACTTATGGGGGCTGAAGACATCAATATTTTTTAAAACTTTTTACACATTTTTTGACCCCATGTCATTGGGCAACTTTTGGTTGCCATTACTTTTCAGAATTCTGATTTTCGGTTTTTTCACTCCACCCTACTAACCAGTTCTATGTTAACATATTGCTGTAATACAGCAACTAACCAACCATAATCTACCCCACTCTGTATAATAAAGATGAAGGATAATAAAGGCTATATTTACTTACTTTACACCGTTTATCATGAAAACTTCGATAATTAGCGACCACCTTAATATTAAGGTCCTCTTTATAATCGATCTCTGTGCATTCGTGATCAAAGAGGAGGAATTCTTCTTCTTTTCAGCGATTAGATCTTTTCCTTGTTAAATCACTCAAAGGGCGTTTCAGAGTACAATACATAACCTGAGTTACATTCGAATTTAACCCTTATAGGGTCACCGGGGGGTAAAAAAATACCCCCAGCTCGGTTTTTCACGGAAATTTTTTTCCCTGAAAATAGTTGAAGAAATCGCTTTTGTGACTTTTCCTAAATATGTTTTATGCACAGAATGCATCAAGTTTTATTATCTATCCATGCACCCAAATCAGCTATAAAGTACGAAAATGCACCACTTCGTAGCTATTTTAGACAGGAATTCATAAACATAGCATTATGCATGCGTTACACGTGAGTGTCTTGATGTCTCCTTATCAGTATCTGAACATTATAATTATAGTATCATTCGTTCATTCAAGTATTTATATAGGGCCTCTTAGTAGATGCAGAATGGATTAGCTAGCTGATTTTAAAGAAGCCTGATATTGAAGAAACAATCAGCTAAAACCCAATTAACAATCTTGGTAGGAGCTACGGTAATGGTGATCAACGCTGATGCAAAACAACTGCAGAATACGGTATATGACTCACAGCAGATGCGAACAGACCCTTTGTTCGTGAGCGCTTAGTACATAATTATGGTCTATTACAACAACAACCTGACTGGGAGCGAGACAAAGCAGTCGACGTCTCTCAGATGCATAATTAATTACTTAGCTACCTTTTAAGAAATCTGATATTGAAGATAAATTAAGTTTAAATGGTGCTAAAGGATAATCTGGGGGTGTTTTCCATTGAAGAAACAATCAGCTAATAAACCAGTTAAAAGTCTTAGTCTTTTGTGTAAGCTAGAAACCAGTTAAAAATCAAGGTCGTAAGAATACTGCCGAAAAGTCTCTAGCTAATATATTTAGTGCGATGTGTGAATAAGCGAATATCTCGAGAAAATCGGTATTGGATACGAAAATTATGCAACTACCGGTTGAATTGTTAAACGCAGCTCCCGTTCCCCCTCCGCCCGCAATTTGCATGTAATTCGCCCCATTTCTATACAGGTAGACGTTACCAGGAGCGGTACTACTGTTACCAAATTCTATGTACGTCGAAACGAAATAGTATCCGGCTTTACCGGGAGTGAAACGGGTCAGTCCCGCACTTATGACACCATCGGTTTTGAATCTTACACTATCGAAAGTAACTCTTGTGTGAGTTTTAGCGATTAAGAATTGCCAAGTTAAAGAATGAATGCTAAGCGCGGGACCGATTGAGATAGAATCTACATACTGCTTCGTAGCTGCATCGCTGGCGTTGTTGGGTTCGTGTAGCCCTGTAATGTAAGCATCATGCATAAAGATGGACTTATACACATTTATTTTAGACGGAGGAGTGCCATCGAGTGACTTAACCATCTCTAACATGATTTCATTGTTTATTCTAAAACGAAATCCATCCATCGATTGTAATGTAATAGGATTGTTTAACGAACATTGTAGTTTATTTCGTATACTACCTAAGAAAATAGTGAATTCTTTATTATCTCCTCTCAAGTCCTTACAACCCATTGAACGCAGACGATCGGAGCCAACGTTTAAGATTAGATCACCAGTCATGGTATCACCAGTTTTAGACACCTTCAATGTAACTTGTTCATCAACGTATTTCTTATTCGTCAAATGATTATCGTTGGACGGAGAATCGTCGTGATTCGTTATCAAATCAATGGCTTGACCCCAACTTAAGGCCTCATCCATTCCTGCTGTCAAAGGCTTCGTTGTGGGCAGTCCTTTAATTTTGTGACCACCCATTTTTAGATTTCCAGTCGCGATGTTTGCTCCATCCAATCGAAGAAAACTAGCATTTACTTGACTAAGAGTGACACCTCCAGCGATTACTCTTTGTGATGAACCAACATCGGTGTGACCGAATTTATCGACAGGCATTTTATATATAATAATAATTTTTAATGCAGATTAGTCATCGTATACATATAATTGCATTACCTGAATCCCTCGTGGAAGATCGTTATCCTTTGCCAGTACTCTAACTCTGTAATATTGATACGCATCCGTAGTAGAAATATTAAAAAATGTCGGAATAGTCTCTGAAGGAGTTGAAGATGTATGTAAGTGTGCAAACACTGCTCCATCATTGCTAGCGGATAAATTCCAATAAGATACAGATACGGTTTTCAACGCAATTCTCCAAATTTTAACTGGCTCAGGACATTTAATTTGTAACCAAACAGTTTCATCTTCACCCGAAACCCAAGCTGCGTTAACATCGTCAGTGAGATTAGTGAAAGCATGGTAGGCTTTGCTTCCGGCAAAACAAGAACTGGCGCTAGCAACGAATCCTGTTACACTTACATCAGCTTCCAAGGGAGGAATATACCCAGCACGACACTTTTTCAGAGATTTATCGACGTACTTTGTAACTTGTTCATCAACGTATTTCTTATTCGTCAAATGATTATCGTTGGACGGAGAATCGTTGTGATTCGTTATCAAATCAATGGCTTGCCCCCTACTTAAAGCTTCATCCATTCCGGCAGTCGAAGTATTCGTTACTGGGAGACCTTTTATCACATGTCCATTCATTTTTAAATTTCCAGTCGGCAGATTTGTCCCATCCAATCGAAGAAAATTAGCATTTACTTGGCTAAGAGTAACACCTCCAGCGATTACTCTTCGTGATGTTCCTCCAGCAGCGGTGTGACCAAATTTATCGATAGGCATTTTATATATATATTTATATATAATAATTTTTAATGCAAGCCATTTATAACTTCTTGAAATTTACAACCATCGTTCATCGTCTTCTTTAAGACGTACAGACACAAATGACCACAAAATACTTCGTTATCGGGTTGTATTCGCTCGCTGTTATATAACACTGGACGGCGTAAATACTTTATCAGTTCCAGAGGGGGAGGAAGGCCGTAACTATCGAAATATATTTTCTCATTACCGTTCTTTAAGAAAGAGCACCAATGCTGACCGGTTCCTTTAGAATCGTCTAGATTCAATATCCCACATTCAATCCGTCTAGGTTTATTCGGCAGCTCGTCTCGCACGAAAACGCCTCTAAAATTCGGAATATTCAGCTTCTTCGCGGCATCCAATAATTCAAAATTCGTTAACGGATGATTTGGAAGAACTACGCCTTCGACATCGATGTTTTTCACAGTTGCAGAACTCATTTTATATTTCATCTAAATGTTTTAAAAAGTAATTCGATTTTACTTCCTGCATTACATATAACCAGCGATCTATTTTGTTCGCTTTTTGCATATTTTTAACCGGTAGCAGTGGACGAATATTCTTCCAATTCATAGCTTTGAGAAGTTCTTCTTCGTCTAGCAAGTTGAACGACGATAATGGCAAAACATGATCGAGATGCCAAACCGAACCGTAATTTTCCATAGTCATTCCTTCTTCTAACTGAAATTCAATCCATTTAGTAAATATTTCAAAGTCAACACCGATATGTTGGCGCGTCATTTGTGATTTCGATTTACCTCTTAATGATTCACTAAGCCTACTCCTCATATTTTTAAGTAGTTTAAACTCAGGATCATATTGCTTTCGAGCTTCAGAATACGAGTGATTATATTTATATTTACATTCCTTACATTCATTATCTCTCCCATCTTTACGACATCTATTTTTTACATATTCTAAAATGTTCTTTTCTTTCCTACATCGACAGCAAACTTTTTTATCTTTTATTTCCCTAGTCTCTAGTATCGAGTATTTTTGCCTAAGTTCCTTCACTTTGGAATTTTTACACGTTTTACAACTAGTATAATAACCGCTCTTATTACATTTATCTTTATGAAATTCGTTTAAGTTTTTTTCCATCCTACATTTGGTACACACTTTAGAGTCATCCATTATATATATATATTTTTCTTTAAATAGTTTTCAACGAGTAGTGACCATATGCCAAAGTATGAATTCCATCCTCCATTATTACCCGTTTATCGTCATCTGCAGATAATGCAACTTTATTAATTTCTTCTGTATAAATATCGTGATGATAAGATCTAATAACATTCATCGTTCGTTGTTGTTCTTTTTTAGTAAATAAGCAATCTTTATAATCTTCGTGAGTAATAGTTTTCTGGACAACATTCTTCTTAATACCTTTACATTTCTTGTGCTCATCTCCAGCAGCCATCTTATAAGAATACAACTTTGCTCTGAGTCCAATAAATTCTTTTATCTGTTTCCCACTAGCTTCATCCTTGAACATTCCAATAACTTTTTTATTTACTCCAACCTCAATACCAGATGGATGATCTCTCGGGTATTCACTCGTGTCGAATCGAGTCTTAATATCGCCTGCGATATCTGAGTAAAAGTCTTCAGTTTTAATTTCGTATGTCAAAGAATCTGTATCGGTAAATAATAATTTAGCTCTATTTCCGTATTTATCCTTGATGTAATTGTAATGAAATTCATACATCAACGTTTTGCTCAAGTCTAATATACACATGCCAAGATATATAGGTTTATTATAGTACAATTTAGTTTTTTTCATGTGAACGGCTATTAGATTTTCATCGAAAATAGTACATCTCTCATAATTAGGTTTAGCGGCTAGTTCAATAGCCCTCTCCTCTTGACACACTAACTCTACATCAACACGATTTTCAATGTTCTCACAAGTTTTTCCAAAGACACTGTTATTCATTAACTTGAAAAAGTCTTTCTCAAAGTCATTAGTAGCTTTCGTTCTAAGAGCTGTATTTAAATCGATATACTTTTTCAACCAATCACTTTCTTCGAATAGTACACCTCTATGCACTTTTGTTATTTTCAAACCCAAGCTCTCATACAGCTTCAGATTATCGTAGTGCAGCACATACTTCTTTTTATGGTTTAAGTTTGGAATTAACTTTTTGACTTTGTTAATCTCAATGCTTTCGGGGGCTAACGGAAAATCGTTATGCAGGTCGTGTAACTCTTTAGGATATTCCAAATCAACTTCCAATATGCATGGAATACTTCTCCAATTATTTAATTCATCTTCGTTCATCCATTTGAACCCGTGAGTAGGTAAATTTTTGATCATAGCCCATCCATATAGATTATTCGCATCCAGGTAAGTAATAAATGTAGAATTTTCGTTACTATTGAAATCGCTCATATATTTATTATTCGCTTTCCCGTAACGATTTGATATTGTGCTCACTCCTCCTCTCATCCCTTGCCTAAGCATCAGAATCATATCATAATCACTCAATAACTCCAATTTCACGCCTGTCAATTTTAAAGCGGCATCCCAAGCTAAACCAGGAGATGTAAAATACCATGCAGGGTCAAGCGTATAGTTCTTCATACACACATCTCTAAAGTTTTCGAAAACATCGGCAAGTAACAGAACATCCGAAACGTTGTATAAATCGTGATATTCTCTGAATGTTTTGCATCCAAATTCCTTCCATACCGTTTTTGCATGCTCGTAGTCTTCATCGCTAATATTCGAATCATTTAGCTTAGAATAGAATGCGGATTTTGGTGGTAGTTCGGTTTCATTAAAGGTAGTAAATGAATCGACGTAGTCATAAGGATATATGCCTTTTCTCAGCAAAAGATCGAGCTTCTTTCCAGTATATCGTTTCCCAATATTTTTACACTGGTCTTTGCTTAGGTTCCTCGATAAAGCATCAAGACTAGAAGCCATAAATTTAAAACTGTCGATAAAACGCAGTTGTCGCTTGACGGTAATCTCTTTTCCCTCTTTATTTACAAACTTATCAACAACGACCTCTCTGCTAAAAGATATATACTTTTCCTCGTTATTAGGTATGCAATTAATTTTCTCTCCATTATTACCTCTCAGTTTCTTAATGAACAGATGACAATCGTACCCGGAAAGATTATGAAACACTACAGGGAAAAACTTGGGGACTTTATAGTCTAAATTACAAATGTTATGAGCAGCCCCTCTAAATTTACCGCTAAGATGACAGTGATCTCTCACTCGGTCTTCGCCCAACGGTTTTTCACAGATATGGCATATAGTAGCTCCATCAAAACACTTCTTGTCCTCTTCTGTAAATATCATCTTCTTAGGGAATTTAAATTGATTATATATTTGTTTTATATTCTCTTCTAGTTTATCTACAAATATTTGACCAACATCATCATCTTCGCTTTCAGCCGTAAACGTCACAGGATCTTGAGAATATACACTATCGTCGAAACATTTTATGTGGTAACAAAAGGAGCTAGGAGTATGCTTTTGATATTTATTAGTGTACGACAACTCTGGATTTGGTTGGCATGTATCGATCGGTTTTACAAAAGACTCAAAATCTGCGTAGACTATAAACGGAACCCTCATAGAATTGTTATAATTTTTAAAACTTAGCATAGTTCCTGGTGGTGGCATTTCTATTTTTTGTGCGTTATGGAGTTTGCAGTACTCATTATGGTTTTTAAGCGCTCCTGTCGTTGTGAAACCATTCATACACCTTTTGCAATAATACATCGAATGAGTCCTCAATCTCATCATTCTGTTAAAATTCTTGATCCAGCAATAATGTTTCCTTTCTCCGTTGGAAATAAGCAATAGATCTACATAAATACTACTTTCACACTTAGACAGATAAAGCGGGTATACTTCTTTTTCATAACCGAATACATTAACATTAACATTATTATTTCTCTCGAATTTACCTATCACATTAGCATCAACAGCAACTGGAAACTCAATACCACTCCAATTAAGTTTTTTAGACTGTTCGTTCAAAGCTTTCGTTATTATCTCCGAATTTTTCACAACCGGATTCAAAGCTCTAGTGATACACCATTTGAAACATTCTTCGTCATCGTTTTTCATATTTATGATAGCCTTTTTATTAGCTAAAAAGTCGGGAAGTGGAATGTAAGAACTACCTCTTAAGGGTGTATACTTTACCGTATTTATATCTAATTTTACAACAGCTTTAAATCTCCAATTACTTCCTTGCATCTGAAAACTAGCAATAGACTCCATGATTTTATCCTTCTTTCTGCTGTATATTTCATTCAAGTCGGTTGCTTCTAAAATAACTTCTGCCCTGGAAACGAATGGTATATCCTCAGAAGTCACTATTCCAGATTTCATATCTACGCGTTCCATAGTACAAGTAAGAACTAAATTAGTCTTTGTCTGGCGATTACTCGACAACAGATTAACTACCTGCAGTCTGACGAAATCAAGAAACGACGAGGCATCCATTCCATTAATTCCATCTATTCTATATTGCTTGGTGAATCCTTTAATAGCTGACGCTGTTTCTCGAATTTTATGTTTATCAAATATCCTGGAAACAGTTAACTTCAATGATTCCAGTTTTCCATTAACTGCTTTATTATCTCGTTCAGGTACATAACTAAGTAACCAATCCGCAAAATCATTTAATTTAGCTCTAACCCTATTTTTGTATTTTCTCTTAGGCGCTACTGGTTTGTACTTACCAGGTGTGGGTGTAAGCGTAGGAATCTTAATGTCAGGAACCGGCGAGTCGAGCAAGTGTTCAACATGGTTCATGTTTCTTAAACTACTTTTCTTTAAATCCATTTTATCTTACCACGCAAAAATATTAAAATCCATAATCCACTTATCTGTGAGATCGAAGATCCACTAATTTCATATCATTTTATCTCTCATACACTTTAATTTCGTATCTATCTCTCCAGACATTTCCGTTATGATAAGCTATTATGCCAGCACTCTGACCATACGCCTTAGCAGCTTTATACATCGATGGATACGAGGTAACAACGCCAGTCTCTCGATCTATAATATCTACTCTTCTCGGTTGTTTCCTGATACTACTCAACGTGTCATGTTTATATGACACAGACTTGTAGTCCGTCGGAAGAATATTCTTTTCAATCAATACAGCTATCATTTGAGGTTTGTTGAGATGCGAAGTGCCTGTAACATCGTGATGCTTGGCTAACATTCTAAGCTCTGGTAGCTTCATAATATATAAGTATTCTTTAAATCAATTTTCCGTACACAACACTCATTTTCTGCCCATCCGATTGGAACTGCAGCAACCTATCTGAAATTACGACTGCATACGCTTCGGTGTCGGCTGGTACTGCTGCATTGAAAAGAGCCTTAATTTGTATATCAACGACTGACGATTTCAAACGCTCGGATTGCTTGCTTACATCGAACACGAACAGCGGATATAATTCTTTATAATCTACAGGTGTTATATTTCCTTGCGTGATCAACTTATCCATACCATAGAATTTTTGACTAAAGGAGGACGCGTCTCTGTACGCTCTGGAGAATTGTTGATTAGGAAACGACAGGTTATGATCGACAGCTGGATATCTTTCCTGGTTCATCATCACATAAATGTTCTTGAGATCGCAGTGATTAAATAGCGACGGATTACTTTCCTGATTACCGCTACGGTCCGTCTGAAATCCTACGATGATATATCTAGGTTTCTCAGGTGATGTTTTTACGCTAAGACGCCAACTGAAACTTGTCGACTGAGGAACCGTTATTGTGTCGCATTGACGAGCTCTATACGCAACTGGCAACGTTAATTTCGATTCAATCGTCTTATACAACTGTAACGGCCTGCCCCCACCTCGAAAGAAGCCCACGTGACCTCGGGTCCCACCCTTGGTATTGCTCTTCAGCCTCCCAAGTGGTAGGGGCCCGCCCTAGGATTTCAATCGAGGCGCCGCACTGTTGAAGGGGTTCTCTGTTGTCAGGTAAGACTACAGGTTCAACTAAGTAAGTAAGATCTACGGGATCCATTGATTTCCCTCTGGTAAAGTCGTAGTTTAGGGTTGGGTCTTCCACCTCAGGACGGGGATGTCTCTCATCGGTACCAGGAATGGCTTCGGTCGAGTGGCGACATATGTCTGCGGTTCCCGGTCTGGGAACGACGGCTTCCTCTAATTGAAGACCGTCTGGGTTCGAATCCCCTTCGACAGATTGTGTAAGTCCCCCATCCTTAAGTGCGATCAACCCTTCCCTTCTCTTTTCCTGCATTACCTCATCTTCCTCTGGTCTATCAGGGGTTCCTCCCTTCTTCTCCTTGGTTAAGTTTTCCTCTAAATCCTCATCAGAGTCATCCTCAGACCTTATAGAAGTTTCCATGATTCAATGATTTATTAACGTTTGATTTGATATATTTAATTAAACAATTCAACTGACTATAATGAACAAGCGTTGCTGACAATTAACATCGGTGATCGGGCCTAGGTATTGTTCTTCAATAACTATGCAATATGTCTTCAAAGTCCGCAGAATCTCCGTAAATAATCAACAGGCGTGCACAACCTTAATTCTAGTAATCGCGTTTTATAATTAACAGTCAGGTATAATGAATCATAATTCGGTCTGCAGCTTTCAACCGAAATACAATATCAACTTAGGTTTCAATTCTTATTATCAATGAACATTAATATCTGATTAATTAACTACACTTGGTTTCGGAATCTGTTATGGAGCAATTAGATTAGTTAATACTTCCCTGGCAATTTCCGTGCAATTTGGCCAACACTCGCATTCAAATATGAAAGGAAGATCGGAAGATTTCTTGTCCGAATATTGGAATATATGACAATAAAGATTCACACAGAATCAGCTGCAAACTGTCCCAAAACCAGTCGCTTAGTCAACGGTATATTCATATTCATGAAATCAGGCAATCAGCCACACAATCAGCATTTTTAGACCCAGAATATACGGAATTTCTGATCTTCCCGAGCCGAGCTCTCACCCCGATGAAAACCTCCAGTCGACTGCGCTTTTCGGCGTTGGAAGCGGTCACGTGATCCGGATCAACCAATCAACGGCTGCCACGCAAAAGCGACCGTCGGAGGCAAACCTCGGCCTCTGATAGGACGGGGAAACTACTGCGATTGGCTACCATAAGAGGACTCAGAAGCCTCGACAGAAGCCTCGAATACAGTAGTCTCCTGTCGTCATGACGACCTTCGCAAAAATATACCATCTATGTGATGGACTTAAAAATAGAACCGCGATATCTAATAAAATAATTTGGTAAGTAAGTAAAAGCGGCCTTACAAGGACGTTAAATTGTAGCGGCCTCATAGGACGTTACACACCCCCCCACTTAATCCAATTTTCCACTTAATGGAAAATTTCCAGAACAGGGTCCGAAACCAAACAATATTTACAAGGAATCCTTAACTAACACCTGATATAACACAAGTTGTACCGACAACTCGGTATGTTCATGCCCAAAAATGTCAAGTCCAACTTATGTACATCACGAAACTGACATCAACATTTTAAGAGTATCACAAAGAATCTCTGTGCTGAATCAAGTTTACAGTTAGTACAATTCAAAATTATCATTCCTAATCCTTCAACTGCTCGGAGCCACTTACTAGGATAATTAAAATGTCTTCCAAACACAATATTCCCCGCTCCGGCACCAAATCTTACTTAACGATTATACTAACAAATCAGGACATTAGATTCCAATTTAACAGGTAACCAATACTATGAATCAAATGCACATTACACACTAAAAGAAGACTGTATTGCTTTTAATTCTATCCTCACCGGTAACCAAAGAGATTTCTGAGAAAACTCTGTTCCTTAGTTCAGCATACAATCGCTATCAGCGATGGGCAGTCAACACTTCATTACCCACCTTACACGTTACTCTAGGGCTGAACTATTAAGCAAAGGGCTTTACTGCTTAGCGAAGCATACCCAAGCCACACTAGGACGGATTTCTCCTTGACCTGTGTATAGTCTGTCGACGTCTACCTTACAAGACGGAGCATAACAGAGCAGACCTTCCGGAACTAGCAAACAAAGGATTTACTATTCAGGGAAACATACCCAAGAAGCTAGTACGGATTTCTCCCTGACTTATGCAAAAGACTTTCTACGTCCACCTTACAGGACGGAATATAATAGAATAGACCCGTAACGCTGTCTGGACAATTACAACCCACTATTCTACATCTGAACCTGCCTTCACTAACCATATAGAATTCAAAATAGCCAATAATCTCATCATAGATTATACAATTAATCATGATTATGCAATCACACATTATACTACAAACAAGCACAGCATTCTTGCCCTTCTTCGTGGCAACAAAGAAAACAATGCAAGTAAAACGACAAGTAAACAATTCTTACCTACCCCCATGATCTAACCTAGATCAAGTCTAGAAACAAAAATTCATATGCATTTGCTTTCATCCAAAGGAACTAAAACCAGGCTTCTCGCCAAAGCCTAAACCTATCGCCATTACGCGATATTATCTTACATTACATATACGTTAATAAGCCTACCCAAACCCAGGACCCTATGGGAAACCTAGCGGGTTTCACTCTCATGTCATACCGGAAATTTCTGTTATTGACATGGCGCTGCATAAATCTTCGAGCAATTTCAAAATTATTATGCACATTCTCAATTTGATTCACAACAAAATCATCGGTATTAGACAAAGCATTTGCAACTTGGACAGCTCCTAAAACTAAATCGATCGGCATGCACAACTCTCTTGACAGGAACAGCCGGTTAGGTGTGAATCCGGTGCTTTCACTTTCACTTGCTCGATAGGCGGCGAGGACGTAGGGAAGATGCACATCTTCCGAAGAGAAGTTGGCAAGAACAGACGGAAGATGTACACCAACGGAGGGAGGATTTGCGAAGCCGGGAGAAGGATGCACATCCTCGTTAGAATTCCGGGCTACCACCTTAGGAGAGAGTAGATTCGAAGTGCAGTTCGATGAAGCGGAAACTTTCTTCAGGCGTGGAGTTCCGGTTTCTGCACGTTCCGGCTGGCTGGTCCATGGCTTCTCAGTAGTTTTCGAATTCGGTTGCACGGCATGGATTTCTTCCTTTCTTCCATGGTCACGAGAAGCTACTATTCTGCGACACAGTCTCACACGTGGCTTGCAGTGAACGTCGAATCGGTGACTTCCCGCCAGAATCCAGTTGCGACCGACATGCCAAAGTACATTTTCGTCTTTCATCCAGGAAAGTCCAAGGATCAGTTCAGATACCTGTTCTGTGACCAAACAGGGAATCTTGAATTCGTGGCCGTCGATTTGCAGTTTCAGTATTGTCTCTCCCACAACACGAATAGCAGACCCGTTAGCAGCTAACAAGGACTGTTCAGAATTCTGCACCTCTTTTGGATCTACCAGTTCTACTAGCGCACACGTCAGTTGGGCCAGTTTCTCTTCTTCAGTCCAACGGTTACTTTTCGAACATACTTCGAACTTCTTAAGGAACACTTCTACTGAGGTCTTACCGTTGTATCGGTCCAGCTTCATTGACGATGTCATTCTTCTATCTGGGAAATTTGAATATTCAGTTTGTAGTTTCCCAGCAGGTTCTTTCTTTTCACGAGCAGTTGGTTCAGATCGAGACGGTTCGGCAGTGTCCTTTTTCGGCGACAACTCTCGAGCATAAGAGCTGACGATTGTGGGCGGTTTTTCAGAAGCAACACCGCTCCCGAGTATGAACGGATTAGGCAGTTCATCTTTGGGACCACCCGCGACCATCGGTTTCATTGTTGGCCACTGCATTAATTGTTTCGCAAGGGCAACCTGTTCATTGTACGAGGCTGGACCGTAGTAGGGCACGAAGATGGGCTGTACTGTCTCAGGAGGTAAGTATTCGTAGCTCTGGGTAACCTGAGTTTTTAGCGACGAAGACATCGTTGACATTATCGGCCGACTCGAAGATGTCGTCAGGATGGGCATACGAGGAATCGAAGCAGAAGCGAACGCGATCTTTTCTGATTCAGGTTTCATTTCACGTACCTGGACGTCGTGCACACCGACAGTCTTCGAAGAGATGATTCGTGGAGGAATTTCAGTGGATCGTCGAAGATTTTCAGCTTCAGTGTTCATGAATTGGTACGACGAGTATGGGAAGGTGGCAGCCCGTGGAGTTGCAGATGACATGAGACGAGGATGTGCATCTCGTGGACCCCAGTCGTACTCTCGTGTGAACGACAAATCCCCATTTGATTTATCTACAACTAACATTCCAGAGTTAGTACATGTTTTCAAACAGTCTTGCCCTATAGCTATCGCATTTGAATCGAACACAAATCGATGTAAAGGCCGCATATACGACTCATAGTCAGAACTTCCATAAATCGTATTCAAATCTCTATGATAGACAGTTTCATTCCTAACTATTTCGGGTTCTTTTCTGGCCCTTGTATCTTGACTAAGTTGGACCCGAGCGTTAGCTGTATTTGAACCTAGTTCCAAAACCTCACTTAGTCTAGGACCAAATGTACCTGAGCTTACTTTTACCTTACTTAATCTGGTGTCAATTGTATCTGCACTAGATTGGATTTGAACCTCTGTATCTGACCTTAATTTCAAAACCCCACTTCTGGTACCAAGTGTAACGGCCTGCCCCCACCTCGAAAGAAGCCCACGTGACCTCGGGTCCCACCCTTGGTATTGCTCTTCAGCCTCCCAAGTGGTAGGGGCCCGCCCTAGGATTTCAATCGAGGCGCCGCACTGTTGAAGGGGTTCTCTGTTGTCAGGTAAGACTACAGGTTCAACTAAGTAAGTAAGATCTACGGGATCCATTGATTTCCCTCTGGTAAAGTCGTAGTTTAGGGTTGGGTCTTCCACCTCAGGACGGGGATGTCTCTCATCGGTACCAGGAATGGCTTCGGTCGAGTGGCGACATATGTCTGCGGTTCCCGGTCTGGGAACGACGGCTTCCTCTAATTGAAGACCGTCTGGGTTCGAATCCCCTTCGACAGATTGTGTAAGTCCCCCATCCTTAAGTGCGATCAACCCTTCCCTTCTCTTTTCCTGCATTACCTCATCTTCCTCTGGTCTATCAGGGGTTCCTCCCTTCTTCTCCTTGGTTAAGTTTTCCTCTAAATCCTCATCAGAGTCATCCTCAGACCTTATAGAAGTTTCCATGATTCAATGATTTATTAACGTTTGATTTGATATATTTAATTAAACAATTCAACTGACTATAATGAACAAGCGTTGCTGACAATTAACATCGGTGATCGGGCCTAGGTATTGTTCTTCAATAACTATGCAATATGTCTTCAAAGTCCGCAGAATCTCCGTAAATAATCAACAGGCGTGCACAACCTTAATTCTAGTAATCGCGTTTTATAATTAACAGTCAGGTATAATGAATCATAATTCGGTCTGCAGCTTTCAACCGAAATACAATATCAACTTAGGTTTCAATTCTTATTATCAATGAACATTAATATCTGATTAATTAACTACACTTGGTTTCGGAATCTGTTATGGAGCAATTAGATTAGTTAATACTTCCCTGGCAATTTCCGTGCAATTTGGCCAACACTCGCATTCAAATATGAAAGGAAGATCGGAAGATTTCTTGTCCGAATATTGGAATATATGACAATAAAGATTCACACAGAATCAGCTGCAAACTGTCCCAAAACCAGTCGCTTAGTCAACGGTATATTCATATTCATGAAATCAGGCAATCAGCCACACAATCAGCATTTTTAGACCCAGAATATACGGAATTTCTGATCTTCCCGAGCCGAGCTCTCACCCCGATGAAAACCTCCAGTCGACTGCGCTTTTCGGCGTTGGAAGCGGTCACGTGATCCGGATCAACCAATCAACGGCTGCCACGCAAAAGCGACCGTCGGAGGCAAACCTCGGCCTCTGATAGGACGGGGAAACTACTGCGATTGGCTACCATAAGAGGACTCAGAAGCCTCGACAGAAGCCTCGAATACAGTAGTCTCCTGTCGTCATGACGACCTTCGCAAAAATATACCATCTATGTGATGGACTTAAAAATAGAACCGCGATATCTAATAAAATAATTTGGTAAGTAAGTAAAAGCGGCCTTACAAGGACGTTAAATTGTAGCGGCCTCATAGGACGTTACACAACTGCATTCGTTCCATGTCGGAAGGAATAACGTGTGGAATAAACCATGAAATTTTGTTTATCGCAACTTTTCCAGCAGCTGCAGCGTTATCTCGGAATATGGCATCATCGTCGGCTTTACGAACTAAAGTCAGCGTCTGTTTGAAGCCGTAAATAATCTTGTCGTAATCATCGCAAAACCCGAAAATATGCTTCAACGGAACAATAAAGCTGAACATTCCTTTAGTGTTTGGTTTGCGAATGAGAAAGCTTTGTCTAGTGGCAAATCCGGGGTTATCCGCAATAACAGCAGTCGCTCCAGTGTCTTTATACCACAGCTGATTTAAGCCTTGAGTCAGCTGAAAATCGTTTGGATACGTAAGTAAACCGAGCATCGTTGTAGCTTGACCCGGATGAAATAGCGTTTCGATTTCTTGATTAGATAACTGATAGGATATTTGACTGAATAGATACATAAGCCCATTATTCGTAAGAGCGACTAAATCGGCGTTAACGTATGCGGTGTCATCGGCTTTAATTAGTCTTCCATCGAATTGTAGATATGATTCTGCTGGGTGACTGTATAAGTCTTGTAATTCAATATTTATTCTTATTTCACCAGAACTGTTAAGGTTAGTTCTCGCTACAGGTTCGTACTCATGCCATTCGTATCGCTCTATACCTTCATCGATCAATGGTTGCTCTGTGAATCTTAGAATATCGGATTGCATTTTATTATACATATATTTTTAAATAAGAAAATATGTTTAAGCCATTTTCAAACCACCTCCGTTTAAGCGTTTTACGAGATCCTGAATTCTAATAGCTCCTCCCGTCATTTGCGGATTCGATCCTAGTAATCTAGCTAGAATTACTTTAGTTTCCTGAGTTATCGGCTGCTGAACGGTGGTTGGTGGGAGTATCTTATTGAGTAATCGTTTTCCAACGTCGATCGCCTTATCCTTAGCAACACCCCCAATCTCTTTGACAGCCGTGCTCGCAATTTGTTTGGCTGCATTCGATGTCAGTAGTCTTTTGAGAAATCCTGCAATGGAATCGAATATTCCTGCTCCACCGACAACGTGTACTTTTTTATAACTTCTTCTCGCAACGACCAGCATTTCTATATCATCAATTTTTAAATTAGATCGTCAATTTTTTATATTCATCTTTGGTTATCACTCTTTGTCTTAGTAACTCATCCGTCATACCTACAATTTCATTTCTTACACCCGTATTTCCCGCTTTGTAGCTATATATTCGCAACTCTAATTGTTTTACTAATTCGTTAGGATCTGAAGGAATGGTAATTATTCCGCTTCCTGTTTTACCTCTTAACTTCATGTAATCGTCCCATATGGGTTTTATTATCTTTGCATATTTTACACTTCTAGACGATTTAGGTTTGTTTGGTTTATTTGGCTGACTCATGGCATTCGTTTTAATTAGAATCTCGGCGTATTCTTCGAGATCACGATAATCATAAATTGAACTGTTTGGACTAGCTAACGTTAACAATTCCCATAATCCTGGAGTTCCTTGATAAGTTGTGGTTCCAACTGTAATATCATTTCCTTGGATTGAGGCTTCGCTGTCACCGATGTAGAATTTTCCATCTCTTGATCTTAATCCGAATGTTGTATCCACAAGTCTTTTATCAGAAGCATATTTTTTAAGGTATTCAACTGCAATATTTCCTAATTCTAACCTTCTAATGTCTTCTACTGGGTCATCGTCATCGTACGCCTCTATAGACGGATACTGGGGAAATTGAATAGTTTTCAACGAATCTGGAAGTGATTTTAGAGCGAGTGATGTTGCTGCAGAGTTATCTTTTATTGTCGACAGCAAAGCGTTTTGTTCTTTTGAAATTGCTGATTGAGAGTCGACTATTGGTTTGTAGATTTTCGTTAATTCTCGTTGAAGTCCAAGATCGTCTATTCTCTCTGAGAGAAAGTTTTGTTTAATATTTTTTTTCGTTTTTAAAAACTCTTCGATAATAAAATCTCTTTTTGCAGGATCGCTAATTTTCAGTAGTGACATTTTTTTATTATAAGTATAATGTTTAAAACGTAAACGTAAAACGTAAACGTAAAACGTAAACATAAAACGTAAACATAAAACGTACAATTTATGCATCGTAGTAATTAACATAACATATGGAGTCTTTTTCGTTTATAGTAACTGGTGAATCGGAGTTGTTTTGTATTGTAATTATTATATCCTCTGCGTCCTCTAGGACAGTACCATCTTGAAGACTCAGTCTGAGTTGTTTCAACTTCTGTCTAAGAGAGACTAGACACATTCCACTGGTCATTCGGACTCCAAGGCCTACTTCTACTGTATTATTTGTCTTTGGTTCAATCGTTATCGCTTGCTGAGCAAAAATCTCATATCTGTCGCCTGCTCGTTGTCTTGCAGGAGCGTGAGTGACCACTTTAGGCAACCAAATTATCGGACTCACACGAGGCTTCCGTTTGGTGATAAATTTGTGTATTGGGTGACCGTATCCAGACATTTATATAAGTGGTTTTTTAAAGTAACATTCCAAGAATAGGAATATTTTTAAATGGTGAATTGGGACCAAGTATAAGACCTTCACCGCTGATATATCCTGCTCCTCTTTTCATAAACAGACCAGAACCCGATATCGAACTACCCTTTTTCCACGGAGATAGAAAAAGACCTTCCCCAGCAGGCACTATCTTACAGCATATTCCTCCTTTCTTAACGTACAGCACGCCAGATCCACTTATCGAAGATCCACTTATCGGATGTGAGATCGAAGATCCACTTATTTTATCGACAATTTTGGAACCAGCTGCAGAACCCAATCCTGTTAAGGCTCCTGTGGCTAAACTCGGAAGAACACTAGACAGAAGAAACTTTCCGGCTGTTGCTAAGAACGGTAGAATAGCGCCAATAAATCCGCCTTCGACTCTCGCATTGTCTTCTAATTGCTTTTTACCCATTTTAATTGTCACACCAGTTCCATTCTGATACGCTTTCGTTATCTTGTTAATTTGCCTCTGGTTTAGAGCTAACACATGCTCACCAGTTATGTCTCCATGAGAAAGTCTTATACTCACTCCAGTTCCTATTTGAACAGCTCGCTTAATCTTCTCTTTTTGCCCTTCAGAAATATTAACTTTGACCTTAGCGTAAGCGCTCATCTTATATTAAATATAAACTTTAAATTAAACCTCTCTTATGTGAAATCGTATCGACAATTCCTCACCTCTTAAATTAATTAGTTTTCCATTTTGGTCTATTAGTTTTGTTTCCATCGATGAAATAGAGTATAGCGTTATTGGAAGATACACGAGATTATGAGGAGATTCGATTATCTTGTAACCAGGCCCGACCGATGGAAAGAAAGAATAAATTATGTTCTCCGTAGTTCCGTTGGCATACGATGATCCTATTACATCACTCGTAACTCGTAAACTATTCACGCTGTTTATATCGACTATGTGCTCGGATTCGTTATATCCTTCGGAGTATACACGACTCTGAAATCCTAGAACGGTGCTAATTGAATTTGGTACTGTAAAATCAACTTTATAGTTCTCATCAATTTCCAAAACAGCCTTCAAAGTATTGTTATTTGGTTGCAACTTTATACATTGTCCATGACCTTCTTCTTTTAGAATTCTCTGTATGTAATCGTTTAAGTCTTCGATTTCATAGCAACCGGTTGGAATGTCTAAATCTTCCCATGTTACACCGTTATCTGACGAATATACGAATTTATTATTTGTTTCATCTATATTAGGAAAACTGTAGTAAGTTTCAAGATTGACAAGAGCCATTTCATACGTTTTACTTTTGTCCAGTTCGATTAGTGGATTAAATTTCGTTCGAATTCGTGTGTTCCTTTCGCTCAACAAAATGCAAAAGGATTCTTTAGCTTCTGTGTTGCGTGCAATCGTTTGAGTATTAGATAAAATTTCGTCAAGAAGGGTTTCCATTTTAGATAGCTATTTTTAAACCTAGAATATAAAATCTTAAATTTTGTTATCATTTTATTATTGCTTTTATTTAATGTAAAATGTATCTAATCCAGATCTGTACCTGCCCTTATTTGTTTTACTAGTAAGGTCTATAACCACAAAACCATGCGTTTCATCCCACGCAGTTTTGCATAGTTTTCGAAATTCTTCTATAGTCATATCATCTACACCTATATGATCGCTGTATATATGATTAATATTTTTGAGGTCTTGAGGGAATAGACATATAAAATTGGCATTCTCCCTGATAGTTTGTCTGGGCAGCTTGAAATAATTTTGTGCTAGGTAAAAGCAATCTACATTACTATGCCTACCTCTTATATAATAGGATTCGCATTTATTTTGTCTCTCTAATTGTAAATCATCAAAAATCATGAGATTCTTTTTATCTCGACTTAAGTCTCGTGGATCTGGAACATCTTCAGAGGTTTCAAAGAACTTGCATTCTATATCCGATTTTTTGGCCATGTTTTTAGACATCTCCTCGACTACGGCTGTCGGTGATACATTTAATTTCATTATCTCATCGCGATTATCAAAAAGTCTTATAATTGCTTCCTTTGGTAATTTCTCTTCGAATGCTTTCTTAAGTATCTTATATTCTGATTGAAATAAACTTTTGCCAAAGATCTGCAGGTTATCGTAGTCTAACCAACCAGGTCTCAGTAATAAATTAAGTAGTAATATTGTTTTGCCGCATTGAGACTTACCGACGATCAAACCTCTGATGCTTCTTGGTAGGAGAGGACTGTTAAAGCGTTTAGATGTATCTTCATTCCATGATAGGTCTTGGACTTCCATTTTAATTATATTATATTAAAATGGAGCACAGCTCGTATTGCGTAAAATGTAAGCGACAAACTGAGTGTAGAGATATTCAACGAGTTGTCAGTAAGAATGGCAGACCTATGCTTAGATGTGTATGTGTTGAGTGTGGCGCTAGAAAAACTCAGTTTACTAAAATGTCCACCGCTACAGGTGGTGATTTGGTCTCAGCTCTCAATTCTGCTACTTCTAATATTAAACTTCCATGGGCAAAGTACCCGGGTGAAATGCATCTTCCAGGACATTCTTTCACGGGTCCAGGTACTCGATTGGATTTGAGATTGAATCCTGATGGAACACCAAAAGATTGGAGTAAACCAGTAGATAGGGTTGATGCAGCAGCCTATCGTCATGACCTGGCTTATGCTAAACATACTGATACAGCAGGGAGAAACGTCGCTGACAGAGCTATGATAGATGAATTAAATAATATACCTAATCCTTCGTTCCGCGAACGAATTGAACGATCTATAGTTAAACCAATTTTATCAACGAAAACCCATTTTGGAATGGGGTTGAAAAAAAAACTCTGAGATGGACAGACCAACTTGCTGACGAATTGCATAAACCTATAGTCAGGAAGTTCAGGAAGCGAGTTGTTTATGTGCAGGGAGTGGACAAAGTTTGGGCAGCAGACTTGATTGACATGCAGGCTTATGCTAAATTTAATTCTGGTGTGAAATATTTGTTAAGCGTCATTGATATATTCTCCAAGTATGCATTTATTCAGCCGTTAAAAGATAAGCGCGGAGAATCTGTGGCAGATGCTTTCGTTAAAATATTTAATACGAGCAAAAGAAGGGGTGAAAAACTTTGGGTCGATAAGGGAACAGAATTCTACAATAAACAGGTAAAATCATTAGGTATGGAGTTGTATTCAACTGAGAACGAAGAGAAAAGCTGTGTCGTAGAAAGATTTAATAGAACAGTGAAAGAGAAAATGTTTAAATATTTTACAGCAAATTCAACTCAGAGATATATCGATGTTTTAGATAATATGGTTAATTTATACAACAACACAAGACATTCTTCCATTAAAATGACTCCTGTTAAAGCGAGTATCAAAGCAAACGAATGGGTTGTGTGGATGAATTTATACGGCGATGCTGTACCTGAAACTGTTAAACCTAAATTTTCAGTCGGAGATAAAGTAAGAATTTCTAAGAAGAAAAAGACATTTGAGAAAGGTTACACGCAGAATTGGACACAGGAAGTTTTTACTATAACACACATTCAGTACACAGACCCTATAACCTATAAAATCTCTGACTATCATGGAGAAGAAATAAAAGGGACATTTTATGAAGCTGAGTTACAATCGACAACGCAAGATACATTTAAAATAGAAAAGATTATTAGGAAACGTGGAAATCGTTCATTGGTGAAATGGTTAGGCTATGATGAGTCATTCAATTCATGGGTTAATAATAAAGACTTGATATCATTGTGAATTTAACTAATTTATGGTATAATTTTAGAAGCCTTTCCCTAGTCTGCTAGAACTTGGGTTCTTTCTGCGAACTTGTGAAAACTTGGGTTTTTCGGGGAAAACTTGGGGTTTTTTGTGATTCCGAACCGGAAATTTTAGAACATTTCTGAAGATTTGGACCAATTTAATGACTAAAAAAAAAAGTTTAAAAAAAGTTTTAAAAAAAAAAGTTAAAAATAAAAAAAAAAGGTAAAAAAAAAAAAAAAAAAAAAAAATTAAAAAAAAAAAAAAAAAGTTAGAAAAAAAAAACTAGAAAAAAGTTAGAAAAAAAAACCTAGAAAAAAAGTTAGAAAAAAAAACCTAGGAAAAAAAAAATTAGAAAAAAAAACCTAGAAAAAAAGTTAGAAAAAAAAATTACAAAAAAGGTTATTTGCGTCTTCTTGTTCTGTAAAATTGTCTATCTCGGGACAAAAATTTATCTTGGGGACAAAACCGGAAGTTTGGGGACAGATTCAGAGGTGAAGGACTATTTTTCAACAAATTGCACCGCGTAGGATCAGATTTAATCGCATTGTGCCACGTATCATAAGATCTATCGTATTGTGTCCTGTGTGAAGAGTCAACGATGTTATAGGTCGGTTGCTTCGTGGCTTTTAATAGGTAGCAGGTGTGTACTGTTGCTGTATTTAACCATCGCATGCAGCAGCAGTGCACACCTGGTCTGACCAAACATGTTGAAAAGAAATTGCAGAGGAGAAGAGGAGGAAATTACAGGGCTACACGAACCCAACAGCGCCAGCGATGCAGCTACGAAGCAGTAGGCCTATGTAGATTCTATCTCAATCGGTCCCGCGCTTAGCATTCATTCTTTAACTTGGCAATTCTTAAACGCTAAAACTCACACAATAGTTACTTTCGATAGTGTAAGATTCAAAACCGATGGTGTCATAAGTACGAGACTGACCCGTTTCACTCCCGGTAAAGCCGGATACTATTTCGTTTCGACGTACATAGAATTTGGTAACAGTAGTACCGCTCCTGGTAACGTCTACCTGTATAGAAATGGGGCGAATTACATGCAAATTGCGGGCGGAGGGGGAACGGGAGCTGCGTATAACAATTCAACCGGTAGTTGCATAATTTTCGTATCCAATACCGATTTTCTCGAGATATTCGTTTATTCGCACATCGCACTAAATATATTAGCTAGAGACTTTTCGGCAGTATTCTTACGACCTTGATTTTTAACTGGTTTCTAGCTTACACAAAAGACTAAGACTTTTAACTGGTTTATTAGCTGATTGTTTCTTCAATGGAAAACACCCCCAGATTATCCTTTAGCACCATTTAAACTTAATTTATCTTCAATATCAGATTTCTTAAAAGGTAGCTAAGTAATTAATTATGCATCTGAGAGACGTCGACTGCTTTGTCTCGCTCCCAGTCAGGTTGTTGTTGTAATAGACCATAATTATGTACTAAGCGCTCACGAACAAAGGGTCTGTTCGCATCTGCTGTGAGTCATATACCGTATTCTGCAGTTGTTTTGCATCAGCGTTGATCACCATTACCGTAGCTCCTACCAAGATTGTTAATTGGGTTTTAGCTGATTGTTTCTTCAATATCAGGCTTCTTTAAAATCAGCTAGCTAATCCATTCTGCATCTACTCCTCTTCAAGGAAACTACTCAGAGGCGCTCCCGACTCCAGCACGGACAAATAGAAACGTATGTCATTATTAGTATCGTTTTATATATAGAAATCGTTTTGGTTTTATAAAATTAGGATGAATAAATGAAATTGTCTACAGCAAATCACGGGAAGTTAACAAGTGTAGCATCAATTTAGACCCTGAGCTCATGTTTCTAATGCGCATATGATTTCACAGATAGCCATTTTAATATTATCACAGCCATTTTGTCCGCCATTTTAATTTTCGTGCAGGGCCACGAATGTGAATTTGGTTCCATTGCATTCCTTGACCTCGAAAATGTGGATTTAGACTCTGAAATCATGTTTCCATTGCATACATAACTTCACTTATAACCATTTCAGATTATGGCGGCCATTTTGTCCGCCATTTTGATTTTACGGCAGTGCTGCATATTTTTCTTTGTTCCAGTGCATTCCGCGAACCTTCTTTAAATAACTTCTTTTAGTTTTATACTTTAAAATTGGAGTTTATCATAGGAATCATGCGAATCACAGTGGGGGTATTTTTTTACCCCCAGGTGACCAAAATCGGTTGAGAAATTTCGTGACCCTATGAGGGTTAAGAAACAAAGCCAGCTCTCTGTACATTTTGCTCGTACCTAAACCATGCAGAAACGTAGGCAATATAGGCTTAAAATGCAAGAATATAGCTGTACGTAGCAATTTTGGTCATAAAGCTACATTCCAAGTCGACGAAGTCGATCAAGTCGATCGTCGGCTGAGCCAAGTCGATCGTAGCTCACGACTCGATCGACTGCGGGGTATAACACAACGACACCGTTTTGTTACGATTTAGGACGTGTCGGATAATTACGGGGTTGGCAATCTGTCACCATCTAGCGAATGCTGCAGAGACTATAATAGTACATCTTACATTCGCCAGGTGGGCATTAGATAGTTCACTGGACATTGCGGTTTATGCTTTAAGAACTAGACTCAGAACATATTAAAGCTGCTATGTGCTTATCCCTAACTGTTGGTTATCTACAGTAAGGGTGCCATCATATATTATAAGTTCCTTAGATAGGTATATAACTGTGTATTAGGCTATACTCAACGATTTTAATATCTACCGCCCGTGACTCTTATAGTCCAATGCATAGATTTGTTTCGATCTTTGACCGTCGCCATAATAAATAAATGTCCGATTACATTACAACTCATTTGCTGTTTTCGTCAGCGAAGCGAAGCGCCGTTATTACCGTTTCGATTGAATGGACGATGGGTTGGTTGCTGAGAATGGCGATCAGCATTCGAGAGATGGATGATGCGAGAGGGAGAAGAGACGGGAAGAATTACGTGACGCATCAGGAAGTTGAAGACAAGCGCGCGCACACACATACACACACACACGGTGACACACTCACACAAGCATGCACACTACGTTAAGAAGCACAAACGCACATAAACATGCAAATGAGGGGCGCGGTGGTGTAGTGGTGGCGTCGTTGTCTTGGAGCCGGAAGGTCTGAGGTTCGAATCCACCCTCAAGCCGCGTAAGAACCTTGGGCAAGTCCTTCACTTACAATTGCTCAGCGCTTCGGCGTGAAACTCCGATGCAGTGTCCGCTCTGCATGGGGAGTGCCTCTGAGTAGATAGAGCTTGAAGGGGCGCTATAACAAGTGCACATACAAACAATAAACACGCACACACATAGGCTCACGCACTTACACTATAAAATGCATGCAAGGTTGTTAAACCACAAGGCGAACGCTCTACCAAGCTGATGGCTCGAGTATGTTATTAGGGAAAATGTGTGCTTCCGTCTATTACATGGTATTACTTTCCACATATTAATGGTGTCTTAAGCGAGCACGCTAACACAATCTATTATCCAATCGGCTACCGTGTTGCAATGCACACATTTCACAGCCCGCGTTGTTTCAATGTTGAATTTAGATATTATTTGCGCAGATAAGAAATAATCGTTAAGCAAAAAAGGATTTATCAAGTGGTGTTATCGCGAAAGCCCCAATTTCACCCGTTATTAAGACACCTTTAAAACGTTTGGATGCTATCATATTAAATTATATACATCGTTGAAATAAAAGTTGGGAGTGAACCCATAAAAATTGAAAAGACAGCTAAATTCCTTGGGGTAATTTTTGATCATAGGTTATCATGGAAACCACATATAGAATAATATGTTATTGCTAAATGTAAAAATCGTATGAATCTGATGAGAGCAGTGTCTGGAAATCATTGGGGAGCTTCGAAAAAAGCTCTAATTCATATTTACCGGGCTCTTATTAGATCAGTAATTGATTACGGCGATGTAGTTTTTTCCTCAGCACCTAAATCATATCTAGATAAATTATCATCTATACAGACTGAGGCGCTAAGATTGTGCTGCGGAGCTGCCAAAGGAACTGCAGCCTTAGCTCTTCAAAATGAATGTGGTGAAATGCCTTTGCATATGAGAAGATTGCAAAATTCCATAAAATTGGGTGCTAAAATATTGGGTGGTCCAAATCATCCACTCGGATCTGCTTATCAACTGCATTGGACGGATGAGTTTAGAACATATGGTCAAAAAAATCAATCCACTTACATTAGGACACATAGTTTTTTCTCCTCTCTTAATGTCCCTTTTCAATCCCCTACCTTTCCAACGAATCCCCCTTGGCTAAATAAAGACATTGATGTTGATATGGGTGAATATTTGAAAACCGGTAATTTTAGGTGCTCCATACATGAGAAAAAAATTTGTGATTTTTATTATTAAAAGTTACATAAATCGAAGTGCAAATATAGTCCAAAGATATTAACAATATGATTCATAACGGATATATCCTAGAACCCCCATGAATATATCGTTTTGAAAATGGTAGGTGTAGCACACCATGTCACCACCGCAACCACATAATGTCACCACCGCAACCAATTAAAATGTCAGTAAACAAGCTGAATAAAAGAAAATTATTTGCAATTTAATAGTCCAATAAAAACTGCATGATATGGAAAAAGTAATATAATGTGAAATGAAAATGAATACCATCAGATTATCAGAAAAATTATATAGGAAGAACACAAGTTTAGGCGCAAAATGTCAACACCGCAACCGAATGGTATCAATGCTAAACTGTCATAGAAATATAATGATCATGTAACAATAATGTACATCAAAGCTGTTGCATAAATACATTTAAGTAAGCCAGCCGTAAAGCTGAGCCGTTATTGAAAAAGCTTCAAAATATTTATTCTGAATAAAAGTTGAGGTAACAGAAAGCAACAGTTTTAAATGTCAGGACCGCAACCGTCAGCAAATGTCAGCACACTTCAAGACATATAAAAATTAAATAAAGAACATCAGACCACAGCAGCAAAGACTAGATCTAGGCCTACTTTGTTTCATGCTGCTGAAATGCAGTGTATAAGCCAGTCATTTCTAAGAACTTAAACAAAAACTGAACACAACATAACTGCTTTAAATATTACAAGCCTGATTTTAACAAAATAGCAGTGTATGGTTACTGAAATGGATAAAATCTGACTTAGAGTTAACTGGTAGCCAGACTCTACTACTAGAACAGTGTCAAAACACAATGGTTTCTCATGTTAATAGTCACTGAAGCCCTAGCAATTGAGTAAGTGTCAGAGCCGCGACCATGAAGTCACCACCGCGACTGCTTGCTTGGTTGCGGTGGTGACGGTTGCGGTGGTGACAAAATTGTTTAAAGTTTAAATATTAGGCCCACCCAGCTTCACTCGCGTATACAATGATAGGTCCCGTCTCATCTGTACTTGCTTGCGATTTGATACAATACAATTAAAATTTCTTAGATATTAATGGTATGCCTGCATTATTGGTTGCGGTGGTGACCTTCAATAAACATACGCGTGATGGTTATCCGACATTTATTGCTAATAAACTGTCTTAAATTATCGTAAATTACATTTACAATACGCTATCGGCTAGTGAAGACGCAGGAGATGAAATGTAGCAGTACGCAAGCGTAATCAACACATGTGAGGCAGTACTATTAGGTGTGCGCCAGCTGCGGTTGCGGTGGTGACATAGAAAATTGAAAGTATGTTACAGACTTTTGAAAAATTATTTAACACTGAAAACCTATTCCTGAAGATTAATTCTGTACTCACTGTGATGAAAAATTACAATCTCTATCAAATGTTCAAAAAAGTTTGTAAAATTATTAAAATGCATTAGCTACTACTTGGAATTCAAAATTAATAACCTACCTTGGATACAGGTTGCGGTCGTGACATTTAAGGCTTTTATTTCAATAAATCAATTATAATATATAAATATTAAAATTTGGTTTTTTAATAAATAGATCTGCTCAGTTAATATCTATTTAATGGTGTTTCGCTTTTTAAAATATGATAACCCAATTTTTATCTAGCATGCTGAAACTTAAAATTACCGGTTTTCAAATATTCACCCATATAACTCTTCACAAAGAAATGAGTAAGAAATACGACAGTCCTGAACTTTTACGTAATATGTCATTAGAACATATAAACAATTATCCTACTTACACGCACATATATACAGATGGTTCAAAAGCTGATAATTTAGTTGCTGCTGCTTATACAATCCCTGCCCTAAATTTAGATAAACAAATTCGTATTTGTGACTATTCTAGCATATTTGCTGCGGAACTAACTGCTATTAAAGAAGTATTCTCCTGGATATCGGAAAATGAAAAGCAAGACCTTAAAGATTTTGCTATTTTTTCGGACTCTTTAAGTGTTCTTACTGCTATTAAGAATTCCTTTACAAAGTCGCGATCACACTTATTGCAAGAAACAATAAGAGCCTTTAATGAAATTAAAATAAGTAAAGTGCATTTGATCTGGATCCCGAGTCATGTAAATATATCTGGTAACGAAAGAGCAGATGCTTTAGCAAAACAATCACTGAGTATGCCAATTGTTAACTCAACAAATTATCTGGAACTGCAAGAAGTGTTTTCAATTATAAAATTGTATGTAATTGACAGTTGGCAGAGATACTATGACAGTGATCATAGGGGTCATCACTATAAATTTATATGTCCAGTAGTGAACACAAACATGAAGTTCACTGACCTTAATAGGAAAAAAGAGGTTCAAATTTCAAGATTAAGATTAGGAAAAGTTAATCTAAATGAAAGACTTTATCTTATGAAGAAGCATGACAGTGGCCTTTGTAATGTATGTAAAGTCCCAGATAACATAGATCATTTATTATTAACTTGTAAAAAAGAAAATATATCTGACATACTCAGAAATGCATGTGTTTCTTTTAAAGTAGACTTCAATACTAAGAATTTACTTGATGACGGTTACATGCAAAGTGTTGTTTATAGGCTCATAAACAAAATAACCAAAGGAAAAATTGTGTAATTACTGTCGTTTATAAGACTGTGTAGGAAGTTTATACATTGTATATGAATCAACTTGCTAAAAATGTTCACAAAATCCTCTATGTGTGTCTTGCTGTTGTTATGTCATGCCATTGGAATATTGTTTGTCGTCTTTACTCTTTTATGAGGAAAAAATCATATCTCATATTAGCATGTTTAAAACTTTCTGTATGTATCAGTTACGAATCAAATGTGTAATAAGAATAGTAATCAAGAAAAGTTTGTGACATTTCATGCACCGTGATGCACGTGACAATATTACTGCAAAATATTATTGAATTTGCCAAAGCAAAAGATTTAACATAACTTGTATTGTTGATGTTATTAACTGTTAACCATTTGCTGTTAAGCCATGGTCACAAAAGACATTGAACAATAACATTATATCATGGCTAAGTTTGCTGTTAAACAACGAACAATAATATTGTTATGACAATGTTATATAGTAGGCTATATCTCGGACGTTATGAATTCATTGTTACTGTACTGTATAAGATGTAAATTTGTCGTCAACGGCCTTTGACGCCAAACGACGACGTTAAACTTTGGTGAAAGAAAGAAGCTACTTATTCGTATCGTTATTCTAGCTATTTATTCACCTTCTTCTTCACGTTCTCTGCCCTCAGGCAGGGTCGTATGTCCAAAGACGCCATCAGGCTATGCTTCTTTTTTCAGTTCACTATATCCCTCCTCTGCCAGCATCCAGTCCAGCAAAATTGTTCTTGGTCTACCTAACATCCTTATCCCCTGAATTCTTCCCTCAGTGATGTCTCTTATTAGGTGTCGCTCCTTAAGATGTGTCCAATCCATTTCTCCTGTCGCCCACGTATAGCGTCCATCAGTGATCTCTTTTCTTCCACCAACTGTAAGATTTCCTCATTAGTTCTTCGCTCCACTCAGGTGATTCTCTCCATTCTGCGCCAGATCCACATCTCAAAGGCATCTAGTCGTTTTATGTCTTCTTTCCGCATTGTCCATGTCTCCGAGCCGTACAGAACAACACTCCACACCAATGTCTTCACCATTCTCTTCTTCAGCTTCATGTATAGACTGCCTCTGAGTAGCTTTCCCCCTTTTGTAGAATGCATCTTTTCCCATAGCTATTATCCTTTTTATTTCTACGTGACACCTTGCATCCTCTGTAACCACACTTCCCAGATAGCAGACCTTCTTCACATGTTCTATTTCCTTCCCATTTATGTGATCTTTACTGTTTCCTTTCCTCTCTTACTTATCTTCATCACATTTGTTTTCTTTATGTTTATTTTCATGTCGTAGTTCATCGATAGCCTGTTATTTATTCACCACTCAATTAAAATTAAGAAGTTTAGGCTATACTTATAAACATTTTAGCATTCCTTTTTATTTTTATTAGCATCGTATGCCTTCTTATTATGATACATTAATTTCGTCACATGTATACGTTCTTTGGCATTCTTCCCGTTTCAGTTAACTGTATGTTTGTGCTGCTAACTATTAACTAATAGATAGTAGAGAAATTGGAAGGTTCTGCAATCACACCTTTTATTCTGTCCGTCAGAAGAAATAAATAAATAAAAAGATCTAAATTATATTGCTATTTTCCTATTTTCTAAAATACAAAATACTAAAAAATAGCCTGCACCGGAAAAACTGTTGAACTCAGCTAAGATCGCTTTATAAATCCAAAAATAGAAGAGAATGTAATAGAATCACGATTTGATGTAGCGTTGACTTAGACACCTTTAAAGCAGTATAAATAATCTATACATAAGATTTTAAATCGGCCTAAATTTCCTACGTCCAGGTAATTGGCAACGGGATGACAAGTCAAATTCTTACACAAAATGTCGCAAATGAAGGCAAGTCATAAAATAATGTTTTTCATCATAAAAGTTCTTTTTTTAAATTGCCACCTTGCTCAGGAAGCCATGCTAAACACCAGTCATGATTCGATATATTTATGATGCACGAGGTGTTGCAAACTTTTTATCGCTATTTATGCTCTTATTGCTATGTATTGTAGTGGTGGTGGTGGTGGTAGTAGTAGTAGTAGTAGTAGTAGCAGTAGTAGTAGTAGTAGTAGTAGTAGTAGTAGTAGTAGTAGTAGTAGTAGTAGTAGTAGTAGTAGTAGTAGTAGTAGCAGCAGTGGTAGTAGCAGCAGCAGCAGCAGTAGTAGCAGCAGTAGCAGCAGCAGCAGCAGCAGCAGCAGCAGTAGCAGTAGCAGCAGTAGTAGTAGTATTTAAGTTCCACAGAGCAATGAAAAAAATGTATGACTATTATTATTATTATCGATAGTATTATCGTTATCATAGTAATACTATTATTATTACCAATAGTATTATCGTCGTCATTATTACCATCATTATCAGTACCATCATTATTGCCATTATTACCATCATTGTCATTATTATTATTATTTTTTATTATTATTATTTTCATTATGATTATTGTTATGATTTTCATTACTATGACAATAGGAATTTGATTTCAATAAGACTAATGGCGTTTTCAGATCAAGAACCCTTTGCTTACTCGTCTCTCACGAAATCTTTCTCATCTGTGGTCCGTTATATTATAATTCTCTGCCTTTGATGTCGATTAACATCTCAACTGAAGTGGAATGGTGGGCCTCAGCCTCCCTCTGTCTGTCTGCCTGTCTGTCTCTGTCACTCTCTGTCTATGTCTCTGTATCTCTCTGTCTGTCTGTCTGTCTGTGTGTCTGTCTGTCTGTCTCTGTCTCTGTCACTCTCTGTCTATGTCTCTGTATCTCTCTGTCTGTCTGTCTGTCTGTCTCTTTCTCTTTCTGTCTGTGTCTCTGTCTCTCTCTCTCCTTCTCTCACGACGCTCACGTTCACCATGGACTCTGTCTCTCGCGAGTAGCTGTGTGTGTATTCGCCTTCTGGATGATATTGATTGCGTTTCGGCTTAGTATCGACAGCCTTCTGAGCCGGTTGATTCCTGTGGCATTAGCTACTAGCAACAGAAGTGCACAAATACAACGAAGTGAATATTATATACTGTAAATATATCTATATATATATATAACGAAGTGAATAAATATAATATGTTGCATATATATATAATATGTTGCATATATATATAATTATAATTATATATATGTATATATATGCAACAATCTTTGTAATTGCTACACGTATCTGGTGCGATTTGGTCTGATGCACAAGCATGGCACCTGCCGATGTTATTGCAGAAATGCAAACTACAGCGGACACGTTCTTTGTTTTGCCGTGAGCATGAAAAATGCGAAACATTATGGTTACGTTTAGATTTTTACAAGGAGCCTGAAAAATGTAGATCAGGAAATTGATGGTATGGGTATTTTTCGCAGAAGTTGTTTTTTTTACAAGCGTGATGTAAAAATTGAATGCAATATCCATCTATAATATAAATAAGCATGTAAATGTCTGTTTGTTCAAAATCAAGGAGCTCCGAAAGGTTTTGACCAATTGCTTTAAAAGTTTGGATAAATGGGGAGGGTGACTACAATGATATTTGGAATCACAGTTTGGCTAAACTGAAACCACTACTTACATGTTCGTTTGTTTGTTTGTATGTGCACTTGTTATAGTGCTCGTTCAAGCTCCCTACTCAGAGGCGCTCTCAGCTACAGCACGGACATTGCATCGGAGTTTCACGCCGAAGCGCTGAGCAATTACGAAGGAAGGACTTGCCCAAGGTCTTGACGCAGCGGCTTGAGGTGGATTCGAACCTGCAACCCTTTGGCTGCAAGGCAACGAACATACAAATTACAGAACCGCGCCTCACAAGATTGTATGCAGTACCAGTCATGTGTTTTGCAAAAATATTTCCTTGTGATGATGGGTCGGTAGTAAAAAAACGAATTGATTAGCACAGAAGTGACCTGTTAGTATAATGCATTTATCCGAGATATATTTACAAAATATTTACACACCTCTTTTCAGTTTAATATATGGTCTATATAAGTAAACGCAAAGCGCTGCTTTTTAAGTGAAGCAAGTAGCATAATATTATTATTGCAACATTTTAAGTACTTAAAGAGCTTATTAAACCATTAGTGCCTAGCGACCTCCCCAAAAAGTTTATATATTTTGAGATGATTTCGAAAGAAAATCAGGCACTAATGGGTTAAGTCAAAGTAATTTACGCTGACGTCATCGATCTTTGTCTCCTCCACAGAAAGAAAGTTTCCGTGAAATATGCAAGAGCAACGTTCAGACCTCTGAAAAGTTACTAACACACCTGTTTTAAGTGTCATAGCTGTCTTATAAATAAGAGAAGCAACGGAACAAATTGTTCTCATCCATTTATCCGCCCAGGAATGCTGTAACTCACTGATTTAAGGCTGCATTGTCAAGAAAATTGTGATTTTTGTCAAATTTCGAAATCGCAATTTAAAATTTATGTGGCACATCTTCCGCACCATATCCTCACGACACCAAACCACGAACGATAAGAATGGGTTTTTAAACGTTCGCGAAAAGGTGCAAAGAAAGACTATAAGAAGTTTACTACAGAGACAGCAGCCATATGGAACGTACAGTATTGCAGACCGACTTCTGCAAAGCCTTTATGTAGCATTATGGAAGTATTTCGAGCTGGTATGCACGCATAATTTTGATTTATGAGAATCAATCTTGGCCGCTCAAATTATGCGGCTCCGAATTATCCGGCAACTAATTGTTTGTTTGGTTGTTTCACTTGTTTGTTTGTATGCGCACTTGTTGTAGCGCCTCTTTGAGCTCTCAATCGCTACTCAGAGGCGCTCCCGACTACAGCTCGGACACTGCATCGGATTTTCACGCCGAAGCGCTGAGCAACTGCGAGTGAAGGACTTGCCCAATGTTCCTAGTACTTCCTACGTGGCGACTTGAGGTGGATTCGAACCACGAACCTTCCGGCTTCAAGGCAGCGACGCCGCCACAACACCACCGCGCCCCGTTGTCCGACTTACATTTGTCCAGCTCCGAATTGCCAGTCTCCGAATTATCCGGCTCGGATTTATCCGGCTCCGATTTGTCCGGGAACCAGCGTAAATCCTTCCTTTGGGCTTAGTCTACGAAATGCCGTTAAACGCTCTGATAATGATTTCTGCAACATAAAGTGTTTTAACCCACATTCGACAAATCGATCGTTTCTGGCACGTTGTCTTTTTCACAGACGACTTACGAAGGGTGGGGGAAGCAAACCTACCCGACCCAGTGCATCGTATCCCCTACCGTTATTCGATCACCGGACTTTTACACGCCGTCTGCGACGTTCTTACTGCGGAGCTGCTCCGCGGGGAATAATTGTATCGGCTTTTACGTTGGAAACCGTATGCAGCGCTTACCAATTTCCAAGATGTCGAGCGTTCGTTTTATGTTGAATACGGTCGATAATGGTTTATTTCTTCACAATAGCGCACATAAAAGTCCGAAATCATTTTCATTTAATCCGAAAATGGTTGTCTACGGCAGTTTTGAGAATAAAAACGACCGTTAAAAGGATTTTATTAAGTCTGAACGCATGCTGTGGGATTGCTGCGGCGCCAGAATTCTCGCGTATACCATGATACATGTAACATTGGCTTAGTTGGCGCTTATAAAATATGGCAGGCAGCTTTGGTGTGTTATTATTCATTCATTCAAAAATTTATATAGCGCTTCTTCAAGAGGACTACTCAGAAGCGCTCCCAACTCTAGCACGGCAAAAAGGACAGTTTTGAGTTTAATAAAAAAAAATGGTTCAGTAATAACCCCAGAAAGTAGACGTAACTCCCGTGTGAGCCCATTATGAGAAATTAATAGGACCTATGGAACCAAACTACAGATTGAATAGAAAAAATAAAATATAATTTTCATACAAAGTGTGTAATTCCTCTTTCTGTTTGTAGGCTTGCATGTCTGTCCTCCGTCCGCCCCTCCGTCCGTCTGTATGTATGTCTGTCCTTCTGTCTGTCTCTGTCTATCTGTGTGTCTGTCCGTCTGTCTGTGTGTCTGTCCGTCACGGCACACAGACAGTGTGCTGTGATGACGCACGTGTCTGATCGCCGACCCGAGATCCTTTGATCCATTGATCTTTTGATCCTTTGATCTTCGTTGTCAATGGCAACCGTCTGTTGTATTTGTCGCATGCAGGTGTTTGTTTACAGATGCTGTCGACATCTGTCGATCGGTGATTGATTAAACGCAAGAAGAAGAAGAAGAAGACGATGACGATGATGACCACCGACTGGATCACGTCGCCAGGGGTCGCGCGTGGAGGTCACGGATTCCAACGGTCCGTCTTTGGCATCTGCTGCTGCTGCTGCTGCTGCTGCGGTGCCTTCTTTGATGCTCAGCGGGTGGTGGTGGTGATGGTGTGGTGGTGTTGGTGGTGGTGGTGGTGATGGTGTGGTGGTGATGGTGGTGGTGGTGGTGGTGGTGGTAGTGGTGTGGTGGTGTGATGGTGGTGTGGTGGTGGTGTGGTGGTGGTGATGGTGTGGTGGTGGTGGTGTGGTGGTGGTGGTGGTGATGGTTGTGGTGGTGGTGGGTATGATGACTTGATGATGTTTTTTTAAAATTATTCTATGATTAAGGCACTTTCTCTTTAATCGCCATGTTTCTTTGTCATTGTCATCGTCTTGTGCTTTTCTATGTCCTCTTCCATTTTCTCTTCGTCTATCCAACACTCTTCTCCTCCACTTCCACTTTCTCTCTCTTCTTTTAATTTCCCTTCACTTTCCGCGTCCCGTCTCTTTTTAATTTCCCTCCTCTTTTCTTTTCATTTCCTTCGCCTTCTCATTCTCTTACTGCTTCTTTCTCCCTAGGATACCTTATGCCTTTATTCATTCATCTACCTCCTCCCATTCCTCTTAGTTCTGTTATTACTCCTCCTTCTATTGTTCTATTCCTCTTTCTTCCTAATTTCTTTTCTTTGTCATTTCAACGTCATTAACATCTACGTCATCAACATCAACATCAATGTCATCGGCGTCAACGTCATCGAAATGAAATGAATATTAGCTTGTCATTCGACATGACCCGTCAGCTTTGAGATGGAGTGAACACACCAAATCGAATCAGTGATCATAAATATGGACAGACTACGGACGGACGGACGGACAGACAGTAATAGTAGTTGCCTAATAGTGGCAATATAGTAGTGCTACTGGTAATAGTAGTTATTATTATATCAATATTTTAAAATAATAGTTTTTGAAAGCCAAAAAATAGCCAATAGGTTGTCCTGCAATATAAAGGAGATTGGAGAGCAAATTATTAGACTTGTTATTATGTTTGCCAACGATTAGCAATTTTTCGAAATGTGAAATGGGGACGTTGTGAAGAAACATTTTATTTTGTAGGTGAGCTTTATACATAGAAAATGAATAATCGGTTTAAAAGGTGTATAAAGGCGACCGCAATTTTAATACGCTTTTCTTCGATAAAGTCTAGCTTATAAATGTATCAGAATCTTGTCAAACCTCACAATTTACAGATTCGCTATTTAGTTTACAGCGAGAACATTAACGATCCAAGACAGCGCACAACATCTCGCGCCTTAAACCCAAGCGCGACTATTGTAATTATAGACAACAATAGCTTGCCATTATTTATGAGATCAGCCCAATTGTCTTCGATTGCAAAACAATTCCTTCTTTCGACGCCTTCTCTTACTCGATACGAGCCGTTGAGCGTTCACAAAAGCACGATCGTTTGCACACCAGGGATGCTCGAGATAGATAACGAGAGTTGTGCGTGTCTTGGACGTGATAGCTTACGTTTAGGAATTGTTTGTAGCCCCACTCTGTTGTGCAAAACAACATGCTGGAATTTGGACAACGTTCGGAATTCGACCTTGCTTCAAGTTAACCGCATTGTGTCATTAAGTGTCGTATTTCCTCTTTTTATCTAGGCCTTGGACCGGAAATGTATGGTGGAAAGCAATCAGTGACGGAGTTAGGGATGGTTTGGATGGATGGATCTAGGTTTGACGAGGGTTTGTGACAACAAAGGCCGTTACCCTCGAAAAATATTATTGTTTGTCATACTAGTAGCAGCTCTTTCTAGGGATGGTTTGTCATTTAATAACAAATGCAATTTTCCTTTTATATATCAATTTTGTAATCCGTTTTAAAGGTGTCTTATGGCAACTAGCATTTAACGTTGACACAATTGCTTACTTACAATAAACGTTACATCATTCACTCCACGTGTATTATAGATTATATAAAAATTCGACCGTTCAGTTAATTTTCTGCAATTCTCATTTTCAGATTCATTTGGTCACGGGTGTCAAAATAATTCGCTCTGCTACATCCGATCAAATGGATCTCCGTTTGATATTATTTGAAACCTCTATTACTGGACGAAGCGCACTTTAATTAATTAGGTGTCAGTTGACTCCTTTTAAGCAAGCTGTCAAAAAATAACGGCGTCTAAACACGTGTAAGCGTAGTAGCTTTATTGTCAATGGTTGTTGAAATAGACACCTTTAAAACAGATGTAATCTATGTTTTATATATATAATTGGTTTTAAAAGTTTTGTATTGATAAAGTACAAAAGGTGCATTTACAAACAAAACCATGATTCAAGGACACAGGAATCACATTTTGAAGCTCTTATTACTATGTTACATGCTACAATAGTTTAAGTCTTTCCCCTTCAAACCCTTTTCCTGTTGATTCGGTTGCTTGTCGAGGGGAGTAAACTCGACATAAAATCCTGACTACAGCATCGCAATTGCAAGTCCAATCAACGCAAGTTCACGACGTGAAAGGAACGTGGCATTAACATTTCTTGCCGGATACCAGAACTGTTGATGAATGCCATTGACCCAGAATTCCATTGCTCCGACCTAGTTCTCGATTTCACCGAACCAGTTCCAAGTAGCACTGTTCCGATTAGAATTTCTGGTTCTGAGTTTGTCTAAGACTGGTGTCCGTTGTCATTGACTAGAGCATTAACATTCAGCAACCATGTTCACGTGCTGGATTGCCCTTACCCGGAACACCTCAACCGCCTCACACCGGAAATCATTCAATAACCATGTTCAGAGCATGGATTGCATTGACGAGACCATGCTTTGCCCTCACCAAGCACCGAAATGCCCTTACCCGGAATACCTCAACCGCCCTTACCCGGAACCATGACACGTGGCGCCCTCACTCAACCGTAGTTCTCGTAGCTGTCGTCGTCGTCGTGACCCTACCCCCTCCCCCGCTGGCTCCCCCACGGGAAGCAGTCCTGGCGCCGCACGGCAGGAAAACGCAGAAGAACGTATCTCGAAACTGCTTACTCATCGTACAATAAAGAATAAAGTTGATGCCATTGTTGATGAGCGCCAGAATATCGAGCAGATCACCGAGAGTCATGTACACCTCTAGCACGAAATTGGTCGTCGCAATGCCACTTAAAAGATTAATGATCCCTTGCGGGAATTCGGTGATCAAGAACAAGACGACGACGACAAGGAGCATGCGCGTCGTGCGGTTGGTCTTCCGGTCACGTGACGAGGTCTCCTCCCTACTTCCGGTGTGGGTGTTGGCATTCGAAGGGTTGTTGCAGCGTAGCTTCAGACGCCGTTGTTCCGCTACCTTCATTGTTCGCACTAACAGGAGGCTCAGTATTGTCAGTCCAACGCACGGAACGAGTTTGACGAGGAGAGCCTGGATCCAGAAGTTGAGGTTCTTTACGAGGATGTCCCTGTCCGAGTCCTCCTTGAATTCGACGATCCAGATGAGAGGATTGGAGTGGTTTCCGCTGGTGTAGTGTCCGCTGGAGTGGTTTCCAATGGTGTGGTTTCCGCTGGAGTGGTTTGTGTATTGGTGGTGGTGGAGATAGTTTGGATCAGTCTCTAGGTGGTTGTGGTTGTCGTCTAGGTCTGATCTTCCTTGTACGCGGATGGTGACGAAGTTTGGGATGCAGACGATGATGGTTACGACGTTGACGATGAAGACAGCGAGTTTCGCCCGACGCAGACTGCACCAGATCGAACCGTGTCTCGGATGACGAATGAAGACGTACCTGCAGACAGAATGAATGGAGACAGAGAGAGACGCGCATTGCTTGTTATTGTTAATGGCTTTGATTTTTTTATCATTATTAATGGTGTTATTATTATTGTTGTCACTACGAATATTATTAGTTTTGCTATAATCTCCATTATTATCATTTTTTGGCGTTACTTCTGTTTTTATTATTTTAATATTATTCATAACATTATTATTATTATTATTTTTTGCCCCGAGGTATTTAGGATCCCTCAGGGACTTATCGCCTAACTACTGCTATAAAACCAGTCCGGAATGGCCCTATTACTATTATTATTATTATTATTATTATTATTATTATTATTATTATTATTATTATTATTATTATTATTATTATTACTATTACTATTACTATTACTATCACTATCATTATCATTATCATTATCGTTATCATAAGTAGAAGTAGACGTAGACGTAGAAGTAGAAGTAGAATATTAGAAGTAGAATAGAGAAATCGAGAGAGCTGAGCAATTTAAAGTGATGCCTATTTCCTTTAACTTATCAAGTTCTAGGCCAGTATTGGAGGAATATTATAATACGGATACCGTTTCTTATGCTTCAGTTGACTGTATCGATGAGGCATCAATAATAATAATATAATATCGGTTACACAGTTGTAAAGGTGTTTAAGTCGACTGCATTATAGCCACTGAAATGTACTATATAGCTACTGGAATGCTAATAGCCTATGAAAGTTCGGATTATCGCTCACTCAGGAAAAGCCAATGATTCATTAGAGCAAATTCCAGAATTCGCTGGGGCAAGTCCCAGGATTCCTAGAGGCAAACCATAGTAAAGGATAGGCGGCACAACACGCCGCTTTAAAACGCAAATTTCTCAGCAATGATGCAAAATTGTTTAAAACCACCTTGGGGTTTTTGAGTTGAATGACATACGAACCGATCAACTTAATTGTATTTAGCGGCCGCTGACCAGATTTCTTGAAAGTTGCTTTCAAAGTTGACGAATTTAACATGGGTTTACATAGGAACAAGTGATCTTTGCCTGTACAGGAAGTCACGTGTCATTCGCCGTCGGCCATAGACCACTATACGAAGCCTTATCAATCCAGCTAATATATAAATACATATCAATGATTATAGCTACTTTTCGATCACAGTCACACACTGAAAACCCCGCGCGAACCGATTTTATATAGTATTTTTGGATACTCGTTATAATGGTGTTAAAGGACTTCATAAATTATTATAAAATTATTTGCATTATGGGGATGAATCCAGATTTGAGGAGGGCTTATGACAACAGAGGCCGTTGTCCTCGACAAAAATTGTTTGGCACAATACAGCTATTTTTAACAACTTAAAAATACAGTAAAAGCTGCAGCTTATTTCGCTTATATTTCGGGAGGTAACGTTGAAATGGTGTTCATAGCAAGCGCGGAGACGTATGTTTGTTGCTGACACTATCTCATAACAGCGATGATCAGTGTCGCCCTCCTCCATTCTCCTGGCTTGGGACTGGCATTGGAAAGCTACAAGCGGTGGCGGAATAACTGATAAAGCTTCCGCTTAAACCATGATGGCGGTTCCAAAGAATCGACACTTAACCATCCATCATTCCATCCATCCATCCGTGTTCTGGACCATCCTGTTCCTTTGCACTCAATGTATACTTGTCTACCATTCGCTATCCATTGCTTTAAACGGTTTTTCGAATGAAGAAATAATGTCATTGATCAATTTGGCCGAAGGGTAAAGAGATCGATTGCAATAATACATCTGGTTTTTGATTTATCATCGCTGATCTAAATGGACGGAGTGGAAAATATTCGATTGACTGAGCATTTGATTGATCGATTGACTGATTGATTGATTGGTTGGTTAGTTGATTGAGATTCCGAACGAATGAATGCTTGACTGACTGATTGAACGATTGACTGACTGATTGACTTACTGACCGACTGACTGACTGACTGGTTGACTGACTGACTTACTAACTTACTTACTGACTGACTGACAGGCTCACTCACTCACTCACTCACTGGCTGACTGACTGACTGAATGACTGGCTGACTGACTTGCTGACTGAATGACTGACTGACTTACTGACTGACTTACTGACTGACTTACTGACTGACTGACTTACTTTCTGACTTACTGACGGACTGACTGACTGATTGACTGATTTACCGACTGACTGACTTATTGACTGACTTACTTACTTAATTACTTACTGACTGACTGACTTACTGACTGACTGACTGACTGACTGACTGACTGAATAACTGAATGACTGACTGACTGACTGACTGACTGAATAACTGACTGACTGACTGACCGACTGACTGTTTAATTTCCTCCCTAAACAACTGAATGAACGAACGAACGAACGATTGAACACAAAACGATTGTTTTTACCTGAAGATGGCCAATGTAACAGTCAACCATATCGAGACCGTATGAACAACGACGCTGAAGCAAGCATAGAACAGCATGAACCGAATCGCTTCGAGGCTGTTCCTCTCCGGCGAAACGTCAGTACCGTACAACACGTAGAACCTCAGCGCGAACGGGAGATAGGCGAGCATCGTGAGACCGTCGGAGAGTGCCAGGGCCGTTAGGATGCAGTTGGTGGGGGAGATCATGTTACGACGCGTCAGCACGACGATGTTAAGAAGATTAGCAACGATGCCAAAGACGCAGACAACGGTCGCTAGATAACCATGGACGTGTATGTACCAATCGTGGAAGGCGCGCAGCTCCCTGGCGCCAGGATAGAAGAACTGCTCCAGGGGGACATCCGTTGTTGCTATGGCAGCGGCCATTGTGCTCGTTCCCATGGTGACGGGAAAACAGTGGGTTCCCATGGTAACGGCGGAGTTCGTTGCTATGGCGCTGATGCAGTCGGTCGTCATGGTTACTGCAGGGATATTATCCGTGGCATTCGTCGGTGATGACGCCATCATTGCCGAGCGACGCTGTCGTTGTTGCCATAGCAACGCCTGCATGGCGACCGTCGTCCGGGTGACGGTTGCTAGGATACGGTTGCTGGGATACGGTTGCTAGGATACGGACGATCGGAGCTGAGAGAGAGACAGAAAGATGCAGACAATGACATATATATATATATATATATATATGAATGAATGAATAATGATGCATAATAAATTGCATATATATGTGTGTGTGTGTGTGTGTGTGTGTGTGTGTGTGTGTGTGTGTGTGTGTGTGTGTGTGTGTGTGTAAAGAAACTGAAGTTTTAGTTTACGTTATTACATTGAAAAGATGATTGAAGTCGGCGTCATCTGTCCTCGATAATTATCACGACACAATATCGTGCACAATAATAATTATGTGCATTAAATTTTAATAGTTGTAATACGCATCTAATTTGATTACTGTTTATACATGTAGAAAGTGGATGGAGAAAAGATGATAAAAATTATCACAACACGATGTCGTGCACAATAATTATGTGCATTTAATTTTTAATAGTTGTAATTATACGCATCTAATTTAATTACTGTTTATAGAAAGTGGAGCGTCTGATGCAAGAAGAAAAGTCGTCCAGTTGCATCTATTGGTTACGTAAACCTTTAAAAGAGGTGTGTGTGTGTGTGTGTGTGTTTGTGGATGTTTTTTTACATTTAAATATGAGGAGAAAAACATTCAAAAGACAAAGTTTTATTTTCCGCTCAACGATAAAGAAATTTCGGTGCTTATGGGTTATCTACCCTGATTTATTATTTTTTTTCAGCGTTGTCATTCCACGTCTTTTCCGTGAGGGTCGGTTAGGGCTCAGGTTAGGCATCGTGAGGGTCGGTTAGGGTTAGTGTTAGGGTTAGTTTAGCCATTAGAAACTGGTCGATTCATGGCAAAAGACACTGTCAAAATAAATCAGGGTAGATAACCCATAAGTACCGAAATTTCATTAGTTTCGCCCTCCTCTTTTATTTCTTCATGCCTGGGACTGGCACTGTCAAAGTTCGAGTTATGGCGGTGTTTTATTACTGAGGTGTTCCTGTTTCTTTAAACAACGTTGTGACATATCAAAGGTGATTAGTTTAACCCATATCCATTATTATGCGTCATAATTGCTTGGCCTTTTTGAGAGATAGGGTGCGGCAAGAACCAAGAAGTCACGGAAGGCTATCGTGGTGTAATATAGGATAACAATATTAATATGTGGTTGCTTTTGATATTTGTCTCATATCCCAACGAAATGATGATTACCAATTGAACATACAACATCAAATGTAAATTCTTCCATTTTATTAATATATGCTATATAAAATCAACTTAAAAGAGGTGTGCAACTTTTATTTAATTAAGAAGTAGATAAAGCTGAGTCAAAGTTAAAGTTATAACTTATTCAAAAAATTAATTACTTACTTACAACAGCGGGGTTGTCAGCAAATTATTTTAAATATTTTTATCATTTTTATTCCAAAGTTTAACGTCATTATACAACATACAGCAGGGAAGGTTGACGAAATTTCAGACGACTATACAGAGCGGCAACTAAACACAAACAATGGATGGATCCAGATTTGACGCTGTTGCCCTCGGGAGAAATTTGTTTGGCATATTACAGCACTTAGATTGGCTCTAGCCTATTTTTTTTATACACGTCTTACTTATTTAAGCGAGGTGTTTAAGAGACTGATCTGGTAACGTTCCAGTTAAGCTGCAGTCCTGCCGTTCTGTAATTTGGCAAATCTTAGCATAATTATCAATCAGGATTGTCAGATTTTTGTTCGCGAAACAGAATCTCGCGAGATTCACCAAAGACACACATGTGGACGTAAGCAAACTTGCGGTGTCGGTACATCAAAGGGATTGGCGGAAGCGATCAAAGGACTCGCCGTAGATTACCTTCAAAGGCGCCGCGACTTAATTACGAAGATCACACGTCGTCTTTCGGTGATATAATTAATTAATTAATTGTAATTAAAGCGGAAGAGCAAAAGCATGAAGAAGGCAGACAGAGACAGATATAGACAGACAGACAGACAGACAGACAGACAGACAGACAGACAGACAGACAGACAGACAGACAGACAGACAGACAGACAGACAGACAGACAGACAGACAGACAGACTGACAGATACAGACAACAGACAGACAGACAGACAAACAGAGAAACAAACGACAATGACAATAGACAATAGAAGAATAGTCAGCATGTTTTAATTCAAACTTCATAATATATTATTTACACGGCCATTGATACCTAAAGATCTAAACATCTGGTCTCCATGGAAACCGGATTTCCATGTTGACATAATATTATCTGGTCAACCCCACTGATTAGACGAAGCGCTCTTGAATAAGCGATTGCTCTGTGGTTAGTAAATCCTTATAAATTTGAGATTTACGATAACGATTTCTAAACATAGATGAGCGTAGCAACTTAAAACACCTTTGGCGTAAAACACCTTTAAAACGGTTTCAACTAGATTTTATATATGCTACAAAACGACGGTCACTTCACAAAGAAATGAGTAAGAAATACGACAGTCCTGAACTTTTACGTAATATGTCATTAGAACATATAAACAATTATCCTACTTACACGCACATAATTATATACAGATGGTTCAAAAGCTGATAATTTAGTTGCTGCTGCTTATACAATCCCTGCCCTAAATTTAGATAAACAAATTCGTATTTGTGACTATTCTAGCATATTTGCTGCGGAACTAACTGCTATTAAAGAAGTATTCTCCTGGATATCGGAAAATGAAAAGCAAGACCTTAAAGATTTTGCTATTTTTTCGGACTCTTTAAGTGTTCTTACTGCTATTAAGAATTCCTTTACAAAGTCCCGATCACACTTATTGCAAGAAACAATAAGAGCCTTTAATGAAATTAAAATAAGTAAAGTGCATTTGATCTGGATCCCGAGTCATGTAAATATATCTGGTAACGAAAGAGCAGATGCTTTAGCAAAACAATCACTGAGTATGCCAATTGTTAACTCAACAAATTATCTGGAACTGCAAGAAGTGTTTTCAATTATAAAATTGTATGTAATTGACAGTTGGCAGAGATACTATGACAGTGATCATAGGGGTCATCACTATAAATTTATATGTCCAGTAGTGAACACAAACATGAAGTTCACTGACCTTAATAGGAAAAAAGAGGTTCAAATTTCAAGATTAAGATTAGGAAAAGTTAATCTAAATGAAAGACTTTATCTTATGAAGAAGCATGACAGTGGCCTTTGTAATGTATGTAAAGTCCCAGATAACATAGATCATTTATTATTAACTTGTAAAAAAGAAAATATATCTGACATACTCAGAAATGCATGTGTTTCTTTTAAAGTAGACTTCAATACTAAGAATTTACTTGATGACGGTTACATGCAAAGTGTTGTTTATAGGCTCATAAACAAAATAACCAAAGGAAAAATTGTGTAATTACTGTCGTTTATAAGACTGTGTAGGAAGTTTATACATTGTATATGAATCAACTTGCTAAAAATGTTCACAAAATCCTCTATGTGTGTCTTGCTGTTGTTATGTCATGCCATTGGAATATTGTTTGTCGTCTTTACTCTTTTATGAGGAAAAAATCATATCTCATATTAGCATGTTTAAAACTTTCTGTATGTATCAGTTACGAATCAAATGTGTAATAAGAATAGTAATCAAGAAAAGTTTGTGACATTTCATGCACCGTGATGCACGTAACAATATTACTGCAAAATATTATTGAATTTGCCAAAGCAAAAGATTTAACATAACTTGTATTGTTGATGTTATTAACTGTTAACCATTTGCTGTTAAGCCATGGTCACAAAAGACATTGAACAATAACATTATATCATGGCTAAGTTTGCTGTTAAACAACGAACAATATTATTGTTATGACAATGTTATATAGTAGGCTATATCTCGGACGTTATGAATTCATTGTTACTGTACTGTATAAGATGTAAATTTGTCGTCAACGGCCTTTGACGCCAAACGACGACGTTAAACTTTGGTGAAAGAAAAAGTCACTTCAATGAAATCGGCATTATAGGACCAACATTAATGTTTCTAGACAAAGGAAAACTAGAAGCCATGGCGTTTGTCTAATGTTACGACCGAAAAATGGAAATTTTTCTGTTTTGAAGTTGTGTCTATGTCCGCTTATACTGATTGATTGTTCGATTGACCGAATGATTGACTGTTCGATTGATTGATAGCTTGATTGTTCGATTGATTGATTGCTTGATTGTTCGATTGATTGATAGCTTGATTGTTCGATTGATTGATTGATTGATTGATTTATTTATTGAGAGCCGTGGTGTGACTGATAAGACCAATGCAAAAACTTCTTCACTCGATCTGGTTCGCACCTAGTCTGAAGATTTGCTCAGCTTTCAGCCAACTTTATATTTATCGTGCCTTCTGGAAAACTTTTTGATTATCTCGGAGGTGTACGAACAATCTTTATCGTAGAATATCAGCGTTGTAAAAGGTGTTTTAATGTCGTTGGCCGCTTTAAATCATCGAAAGTGAAATTAAACAGTAATAATTTCATTAATTCAACAACACATGACGTGTTCAAAGGCACAACAATATCCAAGTGCATGGCAGTGGCTTCTTCACAAGCGCATTTTCTAATCATTGAGAATGTCTAGAACTGGTCCACTGAATCTACAGTGACCAGCTGCAGAAAGTAACATCTTTTGTCGTCCATGGTTTTACGATTGTACACGGAGATCAACATTGAAACACTAAATGAGTTAGAATTTGGATTTATGCAGCAATTACTTAAAGAGTAGCGAATGGTTAAATGGGGTCAGACTTCAGGCTGTCAAAAGATGACGTATGCAAATAAATCGTGACTGTAACATTAATAAAAATTGACGATGACATTGGACACCTTTAAAACGTTTCTAAAGTAAAATATATAATATTATATATATTAAATAATCGCGTTGATCTACGGTAGCTGTATCGGGAGAGCTTTCAATATTTATTTTTATCGATGTTAACGGCTTTTAAAAGCCAAACGTTGTCAAATAATGGAAGCTGAGCTTGGTGGCATTTATCGCACACTGAACAGTGAACACCTGGTCAAACGATTCTACGCAACTGAAAATTCTCGTTCGAACATGAATTTATTATGTGCAATATTTCATCTTCGTAGTTTCCGTTTAATGACACCGCGTTATAAATAGTTTATTCATTGTTGAGCCTGGCACTGTCAGAGTGCATACAGTGAAATAGTTTTTTTTGTTTGTGTCGTAATTTCCGTTAAACGAAACCGTGTGATAACAACGATCACTAACGTCACCCTCCTCCTCCATACAGGCGTTGGACTGGCAGCGCCAAAGTGCAGGCAGCGACGGAGTTAGATTTAGAGTATTATTGATAATCAATCAATCAATCAATCAAATATTTTTATTTTGCAACCAGTATACATGAAAGGTTCACACATCGTTCACATTGGCTACAAAAAAGGGAGGCCCTAAAGGGATTTTAAAAATCCCGCTGTCTAGGGACACCAACTATTAATGACTTGACGATGCAAGGTGGCCATGACGAAGTCTTTGCAAAATCAACACAGTGACTGACAAAAAAGATAAAGCAACTTATACTAGAGAACGGAAGAAAAAACAAAACACAAAAGCAGGAAACTGAAAACCTCAACACTGCTGAGTCACAAACAATAATGAAAAAGAACCAAAAAAAAATCTTAACTATAGGCTACTGAACTGTACTGTACAGAGACCAACTGCAATGCACATACTGAGCGAACACTACTTTAATTTTATTTGGTAACTTCTATTAGAAAGGCGCTAAATTTCTTCTTAAATGTCCAAATACTGGGGCTCAATTTTATTTCCCTTGGAATTTTTTCCCAAGTGGTAACCCCAGTAGACTTAATAGAAAATAATATTATAATCATTGTAATTATAGAATAATTATAATTATTTAATGCTTTGTTGTAGTTTAACGCGATATTGTCTGATTACATAGATCATTAGCGACGCCCTCCTCTTTTATCCACCTTAGAACTGGCACTGTCAGACTCCACACAGTGACGTAATTGCAAAGAACGGATAAATAATTAATGCATGGTTAACGAGGGCTTAATATGGCATCAAAGGCGCTTTGCCATCGACAAAGTTTTTTTGGCACAATACAGTCATTGTTGAGACCGCTGAAAGATATTAATACGGTTAATAATTTTCTAATATATATAATACGTAAAGACATTTTGAAAAGGTGTCTAATTTTGACTGATTTTTTACCTTTTTGCGCGTGATTACTGATTAGCGAAGGTTATCCACCACACTGTGCCGCATATATATTATATTTTACAGTTACTGTAACTGCCCTTGCAGTATTTTCTTTTGACGTAGCGTGAACCATGTATCCCAATGTCGATAGGCCTACACTAACAACGCATGTTTACCTTAATTAGCAGTGTACTTAAACACCGTTGAAACTAATCTATCCAAGGTTATATTTGATGAGTGAGCCTGAGTGACATACATCTGCAATAGCAAAAAACCCTGTGTGAATATAATAATATTATGAACATTTATTTTGTTTGTATGTGCACTTGTTATAGCGCTCCTTCAAGCTCACTACTCGGAGGCGCTCCCGACTACAGAGCGAACACTGCATCGGAGTTCCACGCCGAAGCGCTAAGCAATTGCGAGTGAAGGACTTGCCCAAGGTCCCTACGCGGCCACTTGAGGTGGATTCGAACCTTTAACCCTGCGGCTGCAAGGCGACGAAGATACCCAATACACCACCGTTTTATAGCGCCCCTTCAAGATCCTACACAGAAGCGCTCCCGACAACAGCCGGAGCACTGAATCGGAGTCGAGGCGATTGCGCGTGAAGAACTAGCTCAAAGTCTCGACGCATTGGATACAATTATATTAATGAGTGCAATATTTTCAACGATTGTCATAATTTCACTGAATGCAACAGCGTAACACTTGTTATAACTGCATGCGCACAGAGTTTTATCGGTCATCACATCAAACGGGCGAGCGGTGGTGAAGAACCTCACCCTCATGGTAGAAGCCATAGAAAGCCGCTATATAAAAATCCGATTACATTTACAACCACAAAAAGCTGTATTTTGCCAAACAAACAAATTTCTGTCCAGGGCAACGGCCTCCGTTGTCATAGGCCCTTGTCGAATATGGATCCATCCACAACCACAAAAATAACTATAATATATTATTAACACGTTCACCGCCCAGTACGAGTTAACTCGTACCGAATCCAGTCATTTAACATGGCGTGTAGGCGGTGAACGACTATGCAAAATTGCAAATTACAAATTTGCTAGAAATTGAAAGCTCACTTATACCCGAACGGTTGACACAGCAAGAGTGAGAAAGCCAAGAGCCTCTCAGTATGACAAAAGCCTTGTATTTTGATAATTTGAGCATTTGCCATATACAGATATGGTACAGTACATGACTTGTATACATATTAGCAGTGCTAACATGACTTGTATACATATTAGCAGTGCTAAAATGACTTGTATACATATTAGCAGTGCTAAAATGACTTGTATACATATTAGCAGTGAGCTGGGAGCGCCTCTGAGTAGACTTCTTGAAGAGGCGCTATATAAGTTTTCGGAATGAATGAATGAATGAATAAAAGTTAAAAAAATA
>OX243827.1:30560846-30563346 GCA_945859605.1 Lumbricus rubellus
CATCCATCCATCTGTCATCCATCCATCTGTCATCGATCCATCTGTCATCCATTCATCTGTCATCCATCCATCTGTCATCCATCCATCTGTCATCCATCCATCTGTCATCCATCCATCTGTCAACCATCCATCTGTCATCCATTCATCTGTCATCCATTCATCTGTCATCCATCCATCTGTCATCCATCCATCTGTCATCGATCCATCTGTCATCCATCCATCTGTCATCCATCCATTATCTATCCATCCATCCATTATCCATCCATCCACCCATTCGTTCTCCCATTCACTTCCTAATTCCTTCCTGAAATGTCTTCAACACATCAAAACCCTCCTTCGATCAATAATTCCCTCAGCACTTAATAACAATTTCGTTCAAATATTCTTATCCAGAGTCTTTAGGAGACGAGCGCTTCACATTTCCTCAACCACTTCACAGGAAACATGCCCACCAGGCATCTCCACGTTATTCCATATTCCTCTTCCGATATAGTATATTGCTTTTCCGTGTTCGCGCTTCCCCGCACCACACCAACTCGATGAAGGGCCTCGTCCCTTCGATACCACCGGGGAAGAACGCGAGTGGATTAGGTTCCCCCCGGAACATCAAGGGCCATACGCCCCTCCCTCCCCCTTGGCGGGAGCCGACTAACACCGCTAATCGCTCGAAAACTGTGGGAACTTTTTAAGGCGCACTCCGAGAAAGCCCGGAGTAGGAGGAGGAGAAAGATTTCTCCCTATTCCTGTAGGCGAGTTTGTTTGTCTGATGCGAGCAGTTATGTAATGCAGAGTAAGTGGAGATCTATAATTATTATTGCGTCGGAAGAGAGAGCCTGAGGGAAAGGGAAAGGGAGAGGGACAGAGAGAGGGAGATGGTTATTTTTACTCTTCCAACACACTACTCAAGATTTTCGTCTTTGACCGTGTCTCCGTCGGGAGCGCCACTGAATAGTTTTAACGGAGAGCCATATGGAAAAACAAACAAACACACAGACAGACAGACAGACAGGCAGACAAACAGTCAGACGAAGAGACAGGTGCAAAGACAGTGTCATTCAGGAAATTCGGCGAAGGAGAAGAATTGGATCGCAAATGACAGGCAGACAGACACACACAGAGAGACAGGCAGACAGACAGACAGACAGACAGACAGACACAGACACAGATAGAGACAGAGGCAGATGCAGTGGCAGAGAGGAGGATTGGTTAAGTGACTGTCCGCTCAAACTGTAAAGACAGGGAACAGGGACGCAGCTGTCTACACTCGATGATAAATGCTCTTTCTCCTCAGTCTTTTGCATTTGGTAGAACAACAATTCTGGGATTGAGGTTTAAAGAATCGGTTGCAGAAAACTTCGATTAGGAAGTAAACGATAGAGTGTAATAGTTTGTGATGCCCGCTCCGAACTTGACTAATATCAGATTTCTATCGAATGGTTTGAGCCAATATACAGTTAGACACCGCTTAAATTGATATGCATGCATACGCTGTATAAATAAAAGATGGGAACGAAATCTAATAAATAAACTAGGCATAGTTGCAGACATTTTCAACTGTGAAAGCGGTAGAATTGCATACCTTTAAAATGATTTTAACAACTGCTTAAAAAGGTCGAGGCACGCTAAAAATTCAAGTTGGACGACAATTACTTTCTTCTTAGCCTTCCTCTTCCTCTTGATCCCTCAGTTTCACCAGATATTTTACCTTTCACAAGGTAGTTTGTTGTTTTCCTCATTATAGGACCGAGATACTGTAATTTCCTTCTAACCATTGCAATCCAGAGCTGTTGCCCACCCTCTTCTCTCTGTACCTCCTTGTGCATTGGACTATTACTGCCAGCGTTGCCTCCCTAAAAAATGAAAAAGTTTGAGGGTCGAAAAAACCCAAGAAAACCCAAGTTGTCCAAATCTTCGAAAATGTCGACACAATTTCCCATCAAAAAATCTGACGACCTTTTTTTAGTCATCCGGACCAAAATAAATCTTTCAATTTCCCACCCGAAAATTCTGATTACCTTGTTTTAGTCATCCGGCCCAAATCTGTCAAAATGCACAATTTCCAGATTTTCTTAATCCAAACAGAAAACCCAAGCAAAAACCCCAAGTTCTTCCCGAAAACCCCATTTTTCCAAGTTCGAATAAAAAAACGAGATTTTTTGTCGACAAAAACCCATTCAAAAACACCCAAGTTCTTTCCGAAAAAAAACCTGTTTCCCAAGTTCGAATCGAAAAAACGCAAGATCTTGTGAAAAAATCCAAGGAGTGGGAACGCTGATTTCCGCGAAATGTGAAAGCCGTTGCTGCAAGATCCTCCTGTTGCATCACATCCTGATGAAACTCGGTTAGCAATGTTTCAAAGTTGTAGTGATCGCTTTAGAAGCTCTATTCATCTTCTTCGGAAAGTATTTTCATTACCAACTGTTGCCCAATCGAAAAGTAAGCAGTGTGTTACAAATGCTGCACAATGATCGCCAAAAATTAATGGTTGCTTGGACACCTT
>OX243827.1:30565846-30627331 GCA_945859605.1 Lumbricus rubellus
CCATTATCTATCCATCCATCCATTATCCATCCATCCACCCATTCGTTCTCCCATTCACTTCCTAATTCCTTCCTGAAATGTCTTCAACACATCAAAACCCTCCTTCGATCAATAATTCCCTCAGCACTTAATAACAATTTCGTTCAAATATTCTTATCCAGAGTCTTTAGGAGACGAGCGCTTCACATTTCCTCAACCACTTCACAGGAAACATGCCCACCAGGCATCTCCACGTTATTCCATATTCCTCTTCCGATATAGTATATTGCTTTTCCGTGTTCGCGCTTCCCCGCACCACACCAACTCGATGAAGGGCCTCGTCCCTTCGATACCACCGGGGAAGAACGCGAGTGGATTAGGTTCCCCCCGGAACATCAAGGGCCATACGCCCCTCCCTCCCTCTTGGCGGGAGCCGACTAACACCGCTAATCGCTCGAAAACTGTGGGAACTTTTTAAGGCGCACTCCGAGAAAGCCCGGAGTAGGAGGAGGAGAAAGATTTCTCCCTATTCCTGTAGGCGAGTTTGTTTGTCTGATGCGAGCAGTTATGTAATGCAGAGTAAGTGGAGATCTATAATTATTATTGCGTCGGAAGAGAGAGCCTGAGGGAAAGGGAAAGGGAGAGGGACAGAGAGAGGGAGATGGTTATTTTTACTCTTCCAACACACTACTCAAGATTTTCGTCTTTGACCGTGTCTCCGTCGGGAGCGCCACTGAATAGTTTTAACGGAGAGCCATATGGAAAAACAAACAAACACACAGACAGACAGACAGACAGACAGACAGACAGACATTTAGACAGACACACAGACAGACAGACAGACAAACAGACAGATAGACAACATGACCGGTGTTAGAATTCAATTGCCAATTCTTAAAAACAGTAAAAGATTACATCTCGTTTCGCTACACTCTCCTCCTCACAAAGAAAACAATTCCGTCGATCTGTCACGTACGGCTGCAATCCCAGCGGAGAATTTATCAGCCGAATAAACAGGTGAAGAAGACGACCGCAAAATAAGTAAATCTCGCACAAGAAAGTCCACGGATAAATCGACCGCAATGCGCATCCATGAGAAAGTAGCCCAATAGATGTTCTCAGCGGTATTAGACTCCGTGAGAAAGTAGCCCAATAGATGTTCTCAGCGGTATTAGACTCTGTGAGAAAGTATCCCAGTATATGTTCTCAGCGGTACTAGACTCCGTGAGAAAGTAGCCTAATAGATGTTCTCAGCGGTACTTGACTCCGTAAGAAAGTAGCCCAATAGATGTTCTGAGCGGTTTTTGTATCCGTGATAAAGTAGCCCAATAGATGTTCTGAGCGGTTTTTGTACCCGTGAGAAAGTAGCCCAATAGATGTTCTGAGCGGTTTTTGTATCCGTGAGATAGTAGCCCAATAGATGTTCTCGGCGCTTTAATTAGACTCAGTGAGAAAGTAGCTAATAGATATTCTCCGCGGTATTAGACTCCGTGAGAAAGTAGCCCAATAGATGTTCTGAGCGGTTTTTGTATCCGTGAGAAAGTAGCCCAATAGATGTTCTGAGCGGTTTTTGTATCCGTGAGATAGTAGCCCAATAGATGTTCTCGGCGCTATAATTAGACTCAGTGAGAAAGTAGCTAATAGATATTCTCCGCGGTATTAGACTCCGTGAGAAAGTAGCCCACTAGATGTTCGTTGCGGTAGAAATCGACCAATTCTCTTTGTAATTAAGTAGGTTAGTGAACACACGACATATGGTTTGGATGTGCAATGCAAGGAAACTAGTCTTGTCTGTCGCTATCGCATGTGGACCATTGTGCATTTAGTTGTACGATTAATTAGAAGTACCGCGCTGCATTGCCAGTCTAATATATGGAGATAGGGGAGGGTGCCATCAGCTGCATTTATTTGCCAATAGATGTCGCTAAACTCTGGATAATAACGCATGCAACTGACCGGTTGGGTTGGAATATTCTGGTAATGCAAGACACCTTTTTACAGCTGAACAGTGGTTGTAGAAAAGTTATACGTCTTCAAGCTTTTTTACGATCATTTTCAATCCATTTAATTATGTTCTCCCTAAAATGGTGTGGGTACGTTCGAGAAGCATTAATTTTGTTGGAGAATAATGTCTCATGAGATATAATGTGCATTGTCCATGGTGACAAATTTCAATGTGATTCAACCAGGTTGTATTATTATGCTACATGTGTAACGCCCGCCCCTGCGTACGCTCCCGGAGTCGCCACTTCCGGTCCGACGCGCGAAGGGACCGCGTACTGTTGTGAGTCGTAGTCCAGAGAGATAGATGGAGGAAGGGAGGCGGTGGCTCCCGGGTTCGAACTCCGTCCGGTCTGAGGCGGCCAAGCCCCTCGGGCTCCTACCGCTTTATATGAAATAGGAGCTTTACTCAGCAGTCGCTCGCTCCTCCGTAATATACCAGGGTTGGGCGGTAAGGCAAAGTCTTTGGGCCTGGCACCCGAACTCTCTTCCAGGCCGATGGTCGAGTGGTAAGGAGCGTCTACAGTAATTGCAGTGGTGAAGGTACCAGGGTTCGAACTCACAACAGATTTCTGCGTTGGTATGGGCGATTCTAACCGTTCAATGCGAGCCACGACTTCCGTCAGAGCTTCTCTTACATTATAATGTACTGCAGAGATTTCCTCTCTGACATTATCCCGTACCGAGGCAATTGCCTCCTGTGTATTTATAGCATTAGCTTGAAATTCAGTTCTGACAGAAGAAATAGCCTCTTGGGTATCTCTGGCATTATTCTGAACGTTAATTTGTACTTCGGTAATAGCCTCTTGTGTATCTCTAGCATTAGACTGAATGGCATCCTGAACATCAGTTTTTATAGATTTAGCGTTTGTTTGCATTGCCTCTAGCAATATTCCCATCTCAAATGCAGACGGTGGTCTGGAAGGTTGCGAGGGAGTTGACGTTCTGCTCTGCTCCATGGCGCTATACAAATTTCGATTATTCAACTTCCTAATGTTATCAAGAATCAAAATCAATATGTTCAATTATTATCTTATTATTCCACTAAGGCAAGCAATAATTATTAAGTCTTCTAATGCAAATCAGACATTCAACACAATGTAGATAAAATTATAATTATGCAAGTCGATGCGATGACATATAATTATGCAAGTCAATGCAAAATGCCCTTAGATCGGAGTTTGTCCAAATTATCCCCAATTTAGTTCTCAAGTGCCATCGTCAAAATTTAAAGTAGCCCAATATTTCTACAAAATTTATCGCCTTAGCTTCCCCACTAAACAGTACCTGATTTCCGGGAACCGGAGACAAGGCAGGCGGCGTGCGTATGGAGACGACGAAGCGGACGAGAAATCCAGAATATACGCCGAAGAAATGGGATCCACTAAGGATATAGGTATCCAGAAGATGCGATGACGGACTCACGCCACACTCGCAGAAAATGACCACGATGAGTATGCTTCCGATGAAACAGAGAAGAACTCGCTCCGTGCGAGACGAAATGCGAAGGCCTGGGCGTTAGGCCTATATCCACGACGAGGGTGCGAAGACAGAACACACAGCGCCGACGATTCGATTCCTGCTCCAAACAGCGATACAAACGGCTCCGGCCGAAGAAGAGAATCGACACAGAAATCAGTAGCAAGAGAACTGAACGACGCTTCGAATTAATAGAAACGACTCCAGTCGCGGAAGATGGCCAACAGAAATCCACAGCACAACGACGTCGAAACTAATACACGCGGCGATAAATCCTGCAATCGGCCAATCATGCAATCAATCAAGCCAATAAGCAATCAGCATAAGCAACATAATCAAAATCACTATTTATACAGAGAGTGCTTAAAGTGTGGGGAAAATAAGTGCCTGGACGCCCCTTACCTTTCCAAAAGAAGTGCCTGGACGCCCCTTACCTTTCCAAAAAAGTGCCTGGACGCCCCTTACCCTTCCAAAAGAAGTGCCTGGACGCCCCTTTCCAGGCTGTGCTGGCTAACAAGTTGCAGGCTGGCGTTTAGATTTTAAAATAAGTGCATGGATGCCGACCATGACTGTCCAGCCACAATTTTAGCCCTGAATAAAGAAACCTACAGAAGATTGCGTACCCAGTAAACAACAGCAGCAGCAGAAAAATGGGGCTAAGAATACGCATCGGAAAAACAAAGACCATGACAATCAGAAAGCAATATGAAGACTTTAAAACTGATACAGTGAGGAGGATAAACAGTTTAACAATTTACGAAATTTGTCCACTTAAAAATAGAAATAACAGAAGAAAGAGGTGTGTACTAGCGTGCGCAGCGTTAGGAAGATTAGATAAAATTTGGAGGTCGAAAAATATCTCCATCACAACAAAAATTGTAGCTTTACCATGCCTTGGTTGAACCTGTGTTATTGTTTGTTTGTTTGTATGTGCACTTGCTATAGCGCCCCTTCAAGCTCTCTCTACTCAGAGGCGCTCCCGAATGCAGAGCGGACACTGCATCGGAGTTTCACGCCGTAGCGCTGAGCAATTGTGAGTGAAGGACTTGCCCAAGGTCCTTGCGCGGCGAGGTGGATTCGAACCTCGAACTTTCCGGCTCCAAGGCAACGACGCCACCATTACACCACCGCGCCCCATGTATGGATCAGAATGCTGGACCATGAGGAAAGAAGATGAAAGGAGACTACAGTGGTGGTCGAGATGAGTTGGCTAAGGAGATTCAAGGGCATAAGCAGAAGAGACAAGGTCAGAAGCACTACAATAAGAAAGGAATTAGGAGCAGAGGAAACAGTGGCAGAAAATTAAGAAGAGAAGACTTAAGTGGTATGGTCACGTCGAAAGAATGGATGGCAAAAGATTACCACACGCGGCCCTACATGGACACGTTGAAGGTGAAAGGAGCAGAGGGAGACAACGGAAAAGATGGATAGACAATATCAAGGAAGGTTTAATATGCAAAAACAGAAACTTGACCATGGTGGGCGAAACTATCAGCGACAGACAGAACACTGTGGAGAAACTTCATAAATTATAAGGGCCTCATCGTCAGAAAACTAATGGAAGAGAAGAGAAAAGAAAACAGTAATTTTGGTCTTTTATTGGACCGTTCATGTCATCACTGCACATGACAACGGAGGCCAATGTCTCCCACATACATAATATTTTGGTACTATCACAGCTATTACAGCTGCTATTAAAGAGGACCAACCATTTTATTATTGCAGTGTAATAATTCGAACATTCTAAGAGAAGACTTAGTGTATGAAACACCAGGACGGAATTAGCTTATCAAAAAACTTGTTATGATCACTTTATATCGCATGAGTTATTTGTGTTGCAAGGGTGTGCAAACAAATTTCAAGTAGATTTAATATATATATATATATATATATCCACATTATTGTTTATCTATATATATAGCGCCCATACTTAGAGGCGCTCTCGACTACAGCGCGGACACTGCATTGAAGTTTCACGCCGAAGCGCTGACCAATTGCGAGTGCAGGACTTGCACAAGGTCCCTACGCGACGACTTGAGGTGGAATCGAACCTGCAACCATCCGGCTGCAAGGCAACGAACATACCCACTATACCACCGTGCCCCTTTTCTAGCCACAAGATGTCGGATAACTACCAAAAAACAATTAGTTAGATCTATAATTTGGTAGAAGCATCGTAGTCGATCGTTTCTTCAAATGGTGCCAGTCCCAACACGGGTAAAGGAGGAGGGAGAGGACAATTGATTTCGTTGCAAAGGAGCGACTATCATTGGTAACGGTTACTATACTGCTATGTTTTCTTTTATACTGCGAAAACTATTATACAGGAATTGTTTTTGTTGATCTGACTCTGATGCCATAATCGTCTTTAAACCGGAGTTGGCGAAACAATTGTTCACAAGTACATGTCCTGGGCACGGCGTTAAACTGCATCCATCCTCTGCCACAGGGAAAAAACAACGTCCCTGTGCCGGTCCTAAGCCCGGATAAAAGGAGGAAGGTTTGCCAGATGGGTGGCGATACGCTGGCAGTGAAAAACCAAGACGATTGTAATCCGCCAAAACAACGACACAAGTGACATAGCTACCCAGATGCTTCAAGGTGTCAGGATGTGGAGCATACATGCACAGGTCGGTCAGGACAGACCGATGGAGAGTCGGGAAGAGAGCCTGGGACACAACGGGCATTGACCCACGTTGTCCTTCATGCCTCTTTTTCACGATTCTCTTCAATCGGACAATGTGGTCTACATGCTCCAAGATGTTAATGGTATGGAGCAGACCTGCTGACCGGACCGGTTGAAGCTGGGCAACATGGCACGAGACAGACTCAGACAGAGAGTGGCGTCGGACTCTTAACGGGCATTGAGCCCTATGATATTGATGATGATTGATGACAGTCATGCTAATAATGGTGATTTGCTGAATCAGTGCCGACATCTGGTGAATGAAGGAGAAAATGTGACGTTCTAAAGCCAAAGTATTAACCTATTTTATTGTACCTGGTTTGGGGTGAGTGGGTGGGGTGGGGTGGGGTGGGTGGGGTCGGTTGGGGTGAAAAAATGTGTGGTGGGTCAAGTGAGTGTAGGGAAGTATAGGAGATTGGCCGGGAGCGGGGAGAATCCTAAATTTCCCGGGCAACGCCGCTAGTTGTCTATAATTATGATGATGATGATGGAGCTCTGCTCATAGGCAGGTTCATTGGCTGTTACGCCCCTGGGGATGAGATGAGTGAGGTGGTTTCCCGTTGTCTTACTCACAGACAATGATGGGTAAGCAACTTGCCCAATGTCGCTCCGCAGCAGCTTGCACCCCCTTCGTCCCACACGTGCTAGCCCGAGATATCTAAATCTTTGAATATCAACTCCTAGCCCGGGGCTTGAACCGCAGTCAGCTGCAACCAACAGACGAATGCCGCTCTCGCTTACCGGTGTAGCAAACGAGGCAAGTAGTTGTCTATAGTTGCAATCAATTGACACTATTGGTTATAAGTGCTGTATTATGCCAAAACAAATTTTTTCGAGGGCAACGGCCTCTGTTGTCATAAGCCGTCGTCAAATTTGCATCCATCCATCCACGCTATTGCATGCTTGTTCACCGAGGGACGCGTTGACCAGTTGTTGCAGCGCTCGACTTAGACACCTTTTAAAAGTTGTCAAGAAATGCAATAATAGTCCCAAATTTTGCATTTTTTAAATTCTGACGCCTATCGACACAACTTAGCGAAATTTATTGGCGTTAACGGAGGCGTTTTAAAAGGTTTTGGGCGTTACGCGAGGTGGACAGGCTCACCAGGAACCCTGAAAAGTGCTGGATAACGCAGGCGGCAGGTGCTGAAAGGACACCTTTGGGCGAAAGAGGCCAAAAAAGGCCCACCGGCTTCCTTACCTTACCGAGAGAGAACTGGTCACCACTCAGCATAGAGACCAAGAAACCTTATGGATGGTTCGGTCATGTTTTTTGTTTTGATTGTACCTAAAACAGACTTATTACTAGTTTTTATATATAGTTCGGAATTGGACTTTTTATGTAAACTATTATTTTATACTAGCTGTACCCAGCCACGCGTTGCTGTGGCAGAAAAGATCTCCCCTCCTCCTCCTTCTCCCCTCCCCTCCCCTCCCTTCCCCCTCCCCTCCGCTTCTTTTCTCCCTCACACCGTCGTTTACTGACAGCGGATAGAGCCCAAGAATGTTGGAAGGCCGTAATTGAATTATTGATGGACTCGCTTATGACGTCACGGGACGCGACCTCATTCATGTTTTGTCACTGTGTTTCGGTGCAAGCGTGCGGTTTGGTTGAAATTGCAAATGGCGGTCGAACGGATTGCAAAGCAAAGTTCACTTTTTGTGGAAACGATTTTGTTTTTCGGGGGAAAAAATGTTGTGACCTGGTGCTATTGGAATGGAAGGTTTTGGTAAATTTTCAAAAGAATCGATGCGTTACTTTCGGCGTGATCGTGACCGCAGTATTGCAAAGTGATAATTTTTTACTTTTTGTGGAAACGATTGTTTTTTTTGGGGGGGGGGGGTAAAAATGTTGTGACCTGCCGCTATTGGAATGGAAGGTTTTGGTAAATTTTCAAAACAATCGGTGCGTAACTTTCGGCGTTATCGTGACCGCACTATTGCAAAGTTTCATTTTTATTTATATAGATATAAATCATGTTCAAAACACATAGAATCTATTATTTTCTTTATGCGCAAGTATACGTTTTTGTGGAATCGACGGGTAACCATGGAGAAAAAATCCTTTTTTACGAGGTGCATTCATATATTTAAAACCTAAATAAACCATTTTGTGCAGAAATGAACGCTGAATCCATTGGTGTATTAAAAGTTATGATATCTCAAACCAAACCCTTAATCTGGGTGGTGGTTACCACCCCTCCCTGGGTAGCCTGAGGGTTAACTTGGCAAGTATAAAACCGTCGACAGAGGTCATATTCGTGTTGCATGTACCGAAAATTGCTTTGATAAAATTATATAAACAACGTGCATTACTTACGTTTTATTCGTGTGAGGTGTCTATGGTGCAACAACTTTCAAGTTGATTTCTTAGATATTTTTCATTGCATTTTAAAACCTTCGCCACCATACAGGGACACACTACATCTATATATATATATATATATATATATATATATATACATATATACAGGGTGGGCCAATAGGAATACAACAACTTTGACGCCTTATAACTTGAACAATTTTTATCCGAACACTGTGATCAATATACTAAATTGAAGGTAATTATCCCTTCTACTACTGTGTCAAATCTTGCGCTGATATACGGCACCATTTAAATAAAAATTTCGGTGCGGCGCACACCTCTCAATTTTGAATGTAAATAAGGAACATTATGGCGCCGCTCACAGAAGAGGATAGAATTTTAATCAGAATCTTAAGAGTAGAAAAAGAATACAATGCACATCAGATTTTCATAGAATTCCCTTCTAGAAAATGGAATAAATATGCTCTACATCGATTGATTAAACAAATTGATGCCACGGGAACGTCTAACAGCCGCAACTGTGGTCGCAAACGTTCTTCCGCCGGCGCATCGTTCACGTCATACGGTTGCCTATCTGAACGCTAACGTAGGCTACCAGAGTTTATTGAACCGGAGAACTGTCCACCGAAAAATCCGGATTTAAACCCGGTTGACTATTCGATCTGGGGTTGTCTTCAGCAACTGGTCTATCGTGAACCGATACGTGACATTGAAAATTTTTAAAAATTGATTGTTTACTGCTGGGCTGAAATAACCCGCGAGCACTGGTGGCCTCAGCCATTGATCAGTGGTCGTCTCGTGTCCATGCTGTCATTAAAGCGCGTGGTGGTCATATTGAATATTTGTTTGACTTATGATAAATTCACTCAAGATATGAATTGTTATTAATTGTTAGAACTAGTGATTGTTTAGAATTGAGTCATTGACAGATTCAGTTGAAGACTTTTGGTTTTTTCTTGCAGTTTCATGGCAAAAAAGGGACATCAAACATTAATAGCATTCTCTCAAAAAGTCGTAATAGTATCTCTTAGATATTTTGCAGAATGATAAAATGGTTAATTATGTTCAATCTGATATATAGGCCAAGACGCTCAGATAAAAATTGTTTAAGTTATAAGGCGTCAAAGTTGTTGCATTCCTATTGGCCCACCCTGTATATCATCAGTGCTCTCCTCCGTCCGGCCGCGCCGACGATGAGGCCTTTACAGGGCGTCTCCACCCTGTTCTGTCCTTGATGATAATTTTTATCCATGGCATTCCTCATATCCATGCATGTTCCTTTCTTTCAGATCTTCTCTTATGTTGTCCATCCAAGTTTTCCTCTGGCGCCCTCTGCTTATATATATATATATATATATATATATATATATATATATATATATATATATATATATATATAGTTGCAAACAATCGACACTACTGCGTGCTTGTTCACCGAGGAACACTGTGGCCAATTATAGTTACAGATCTCGTCTTAGACACCTTTAAAATTTTGTTATAATACGCAATAATATGAATCATACGTTAAAAAATTTTGGTTGAGAACCCTAAACTCGTTGGCAAGTCTTTGCAAAGTTTGCATATCAAAATTTATTAGCGTTGATGGAATGGTTTTAAAGGTATCTCTGAGCTTCATGACAATCGGAAAACCTGACTTGTTTCTTCAAATTATTTCAGCACTAGGACCGCAGCGATACATGTACATGCATGATGCACCTTTGGTGTCTAGTGGCAAACTATAATAGACACCAGCGTGTATAACGATGGCCACGGCGACCAAATATTATTGTTGCATAGCTTTATTCAGTTTTTATGTAAAACGTAAATTATTTGGATTATTTTAAATAAGATATTCTACATTGGATAATGTTCTTTTTTATATTTTACTGCCTTGCTTAATTAAAATGATTTAGGATTATAACATCAAAATGTTTTTTCATGTTTGCTAAATTGCTATCCTCATTTGTATGGTATAATCGCAGTAGGTTCAATAAGCGTGCACCATCCACATAGCTAATGAAATTGTGATTTTTTTTATACTAACGCACATAATCTATATAAATAAAAATGAAACTTTCCAATAGTTTGTTATGAGTGTATTCGAAAACTGACGAACCGATTGTTTTGAAAATTTTACAAAACCTTCCATTCCAATAGAACCGTGTTGTATGAGGCTTTTCCCCCGAAAAAACGCAATCTCTTCCACAAAAAGAGATGGGGGTGAGGGGATGAGGAGGGGGAGGGTCTTTTCTGCCACAGCAACGCGTGGCCGGGTACAGCTAGTCCTAAATAAAATATAAACTAGTATGCTCTTATGATAAGCAACTATTTGCACTGCATTTTGATTTGCTTGACATTGAAGTAAGATAAAACATCTCGTTAAACATAATATTTTCCTGGTTCGTTGTTCAATCGCGCAGTCTTCGCCTCGTCATGTAGGGCTGTGGCATGGTCTGTACAACAAAAATTAATGCGGTTAGCAAAATGGTGAGCAAAAGATATTAAATTTCTGTATTCGCGTTTTTAGATACCTGCATTGTGTTAAACAAAATCAGCGAACCGTAATAAACAATCGACACTGTACTTCTTTAATGAAATAATTATTATGAGCAGTCTTTGCGTTAACTTGGCAATTAGCCTAGCGTCGACAGATTTTGAAGTTAACACTTTGTATGTACCGGAAATTCCTTTGATAAAATTGCATTTAACGTAAATAATTTACGTTATAAGGGTGTATATTTAGCAAACAACTTTCAAGTTGATTTCTTACAATGTCATATTTTTCGCTGCATTTATAGCCCTCGCTGTTTTATCTTCTCGCCTAGTAATGGAGTAGCAATAGAAATAGTCATTTCCAGAGAAAAATTCGGAACTAGGAAATCTGTTGTAGCCTATAGTGACTACTGTTGTCAAAGACTTTAGTGAATGCCATTGACTACTGCAACTCCTCATTCATTAACCAAAACACCGCCTGGCACCGCTACAGTCGATACTTAACACATCTGCATGCTCGCCTGATTGCTCGCCTTCTTCGTTTCTCGCACATGTTGACTCTTATGCAAATGAACACCTTAATAATTATTATTGGCTTTCCATAACTGCTCGCATTCATTACGGAGTTATTCTCTTTCTTAGGGTCATGCTTCTCGCTACTTCAGATTCACATCTCGGTGTGACCCTGCCCGCGTACGGTATTAATGTAGGCCTGACCATGCATGGCCACAGTGATCTTGTTAGGCGGTAATCTCAACATAGAATGAGTCCCTTTTGCTATTTACACCGCCGTGACTTTCTATTTAGTACTACGGTCTTGGACTGCCACGTACAGCATAGTCCACTCTTTAAAGACATTTCTTTCTTCCGGAGTAATTCTTGCAGTGAACGCCCCTGTCATTCTTTGAGATTCACTATATACATTTATTAGATGCAGTAAACTATATTAAATGTGTCACCCGAATGAAAGAACTGTTCAGAATAATTGCACACCTCTTTTACGTTGACATATCCTCCATAAATACGAAAGACGAGTGACCTCATATAATTAGGTTCGTAGGCTACAAATCTATCTGTCGAATGGTTCGTATACCTGTAATGTAATGGTCAGAGAACAGACATTTTAGCAAGCAAAAAATGGACAGACTATAGCGATAATAATTATTAAACTACACGACTTGCAGATGCATGCAGAGGTAGGCCGACAAAATGCAGATATAGGCCTATTATAATAGAAAGGCAGGGAATGAGCGTGTTTAAATAACTGGATGAATAAATGACTGAGTATATTAATTAATGGATAAGTTGGTTGATTTCCGCGGATGTGTTTGATAATTCACTGGTCAACAAATTTTCAATTTTTTGTTGTATTTTACATGAAATTTGCAATTTCTTACAGATTTTGGGGTGCTGGACACGAATATGACAATGAAATTTAAAACTTAGCTCCAGTTTCTCTGAAATCATCAAGAGTTTCTATAAATAGAACAATGCACACATGTAACATTTATACCAGTATAGTTTCGCTTCTACTTCCCATTGTCTCTTGTATAACTGCTCAGGATTAGGTCTTGCGATACTGCAAGTAGGTCTATATGTATGTACGAGCACTTTCTATACCGCCTCTTCAAGATTCTAGTCTGAAGCGCTCCCAATTATAGCGCGAACACTAAATCGCAGTTTCATGAAGTGCATGAACAATTGCGAGTGAAGGACTTGCACAGGGTACATACGCGGTGGCTTGAGGTGGATTGAAACCCAAAACCTTCCGACTCCAAAGCACCAAATATAGCCTACCCCTACACCACCGTGCCCCACATAGTAGGCCTATATTAGTCAGCCAACATGGAAATTTTCCTGGTATCGTTTTTCCATGACTGTAAATGTCTCCTTGAAATCGTTCTGGAAGAAACTCCAAGTGGGAATTGGAGAAGTGAATCTTTAAGACACATCTCAGCCAAATTTGTGATAATATGGAATCATAGACAACATGTCCTCAACAAAATCCTTGTAGTTTTCTGCTCTGACATCCCAGAGGAAGCTAGTTAACACCAGATGAAATGCTTGTTTCTCGTCACCCTGAAGCAAGTTGTCGAACATCTAATCTCTGGATAGCTGACTGATCTCAGTACTCCCAAAATTCCCTCTTTAATGTTTGCTTCGCCAGGGAATTTGTCAGCCAAGTACCTGAAAGCTGATCCAGTCCGGTACATGAATTATGATGTTCTTCATCACACTGAGTTTGGTGTGTAGCGACGATAATAACAGGATTTCTGGGTTTCAACTTTTGTTAGGCGTTGCACATGGTCTACTTCTTTCTGACGCCTAGAGATTTCTTCTCAGGCCAGCTTCTTTTCAATTACTCGACTGTCCCATTCACATAGAAGAACAGCAGTATTTTGTATATCCATACTGCAGACTATAATTCAAGAGCCAGTAACCTTCAAGTCACTGCAGAGATGCCATCCATACCTGTTGTAGTGAACGGAATTCAACAGCCTGGTGTTTTAGGTTGTCATAGGATTCCTTCACGAGGACAGCATGTCCAAACGGAATTGATGGATATTGGTTTGAAAACTTTGAACCAATGCAGCACCGCTCTGAGACTCAATTTCGTGGAGTCTATGAATAGTCGCCCTTCTTGAGGGTCATGTTTGATTCCGAGAGCATTCAACAGAAAATCTACATTGGAGCAGAAGACAATGTCGTCTTCCTTGGTAAAATTATCTCACACTGCCCAGTGCCCATGCATGACGAGTACGAAACGATGTCACCTAGGCATTTTCCTGGAGAAGATTCCATTCTTTTAGGTCTTCATCTAAGTAACTCCGTCTTTGCCTTTGATAAGTCCAGGTCGCAGTCAAGATCGTTCAGTTCACCTTGGGTGAGAATGTGTGGCGTCAAAAGCTGCGGAGAACCCGAAGTCGCTTCGCTTACCTCCTCATCGTCTGAATCAATGAGAAATTCTTTCCGTGGATCCGAAACGGAAATTTCTCTGCCGTGCGGAACGGGTCGGATTGCAGATGGTATACATTTGGGCACGCTGTTGACCACTTCTCTTTCCTTGTCATGCATGCAGAAGTAGGCGGAGCCATGCAGATTGCAGAAGTAGCAGTCATTTTGTGTTATTGCTTGGTTCTTTCCAAACCATTTTAATACCAACGGTCATTGGCCACTTTCTCGTCTTTCAACTACTTTGAAAAATTTATTGCACACGGGGTGGGGGTGCATGCATACCAGGCGGATGCAATACAACACATAATTATGTGCACAGTGCTGCTATAAGTAGTTTGAAATACAGCATTGAGAAAATTTATGGTTACCCACATATGTAGGCCGATTCATTGCATACTGAGACATTTATACGTAACCATATCTGTATCTCCTAAACTAGAGCTAACAGACAAATTTTACTGTCATTTTCGTGTTCAGCACATCAAAATTAGTAAAGATTGACTATTTTCATTTAAGATACAAATTGTGTGTTGACCAGTGTAATGGATTGGATCCATAAATTCCACCATCGCCGAAACGCTTCATGCAGAACCGCCCACGTCAGCTATTTATTTATTTCATTAATGAGTAGACGTTAGTCTTATAATATAAATTATGCGTCTATAGTTCAGTCAGAAACATGTAGAAATGCCATAAATTATCATGGTTTATCGCACATAATTATAACAACGATTGCAAAGAATTGATCATGCAAACATTTTCTGTCAATGAGCACAATGCTTCCATCATCGAAACAAGCGAAAATTCACTTAATTTGAAACAAAATTTGGTGGGGGATACTAAATCGTTTAATTAGATAGTCTGGGGTTCTGGGGTTCTCAGAAGGAAATCTGGGTTTAGTTCTGAAACCTCAGTGGCAACATTGGATTCTATTTACACTAGTCAATTGGGATAAGGTTGAGGATATTTTATATTGTCTGTATATTTTTTTCTAAGGTGTCGTAGAAGATGTCTCTGAAATTCGATCAAACCGGTGAAAATAAATCTCCGATCTGTAAATTCTTCGACAATTGACTACACAATTATATACCACATACAATCGCATATATATTTATAATAGTAATTCTATAAAATTAATTATGTATTAATTTTATAGAATTACTATTATAAATATATATGTATATATATATATATATATATATATATATATTCTATAAAATTAATTATGTATTCTCTATACATGCATTATGAATGATTGGAAATCGACGAGCTATCTTTTATATATATATATATATATATATATATATATATATAAACTTTTTCATAACTAAGTAAGTAAGTAAGTAAGAATATTTTTTATTTAACCACCAGCAAACGCACAGTAGTTTACAGAGGAGAAAATAACAATAATTTTATAGGCTATAAAATATTTATGCAAGGTTATACATGTACAACATTCGCATAATAAAACTTATTTTGGCAAAAGAATCAACTCTTGGAAGAGTTAGATTATGTGGCCTAGGCCTAGGTCGAGTATTGTAAGGAGTAAGCTTAACCTTTTGAGAAAGAAGGATCAGGACTGGTCGTAAAGAAGGTGGCTATGATTTAAGAGGATAGAGCGGAAAAGAACAGAATCAGCTCTCGAACACAGCGCTTCAAAACTTGGAAAATCGGTTGGAAGGAAGCTTGAACGAGTCAATTTTCTTATAAGACCATTGAGACGTTTACGCTCCATGGCATTGGCAAATCCCCACCAAACAGAGGAAGCAATAAAGTAGTAGGCTAGCTCTAACAACGTCAAACAGACGTTGACCATGGAGGCCGTGGGCGATCAAAATACGTAGGGCAAGCAATGACAAGCATGGATTGCCGAGCTTTACAGCATAATTATTCTGTCAATGTGAGCTTCAAGCCAATCCGATCTGAGACGGTGATTGATGTTCCCGCAGTGCGTTTGCAGGCGGTTCATTAAAGTATATACTTACTTACTTACTTACTTACTTAGGCCTACTTACTTACTTATGGTGAGCCAGTTTTACCAAAGATAATTATTATAGTCTACGAGATCTTTGGTTTTACGTAGCAGCGGATTGGTTATTGTTTCGTTAGCTATCATTGGTCAAACTAGCTGAGGTACAGTGAGGTAGGCTACGATTGGTTGAGCTAAAAATAGATCGTGATCATTGAGCCGCACGTGTAATGCAGTCAGCATATTAAGTACTCGATGTTTTGAAGGTCACAGGTGTCGTTCGGCGGCATTTTAGAATTTGACGAATTAAATTTTTCAGTTACTTCTTTTTAAAAATGTATTCATATGATTTCAGCGCTCCTCTGTACGTCAATTTTACCAAGGCACAGAACGAGGAAAATGTCAACTCGTATTTTGGTAGGTATTATTATTATTAGTGCTGTTGACATGGATCAAACCACAGTCAGATGAATGTCGCACTTTATTTATTTTTAAAACCCACTGTCAGCGCGTAAACTGCTAACACTTTAACAAAGAAGAGTGCACTCGACTCGTTGTTAATCCGCTAAAATGCCTTCTTTTAAGTCTAAGGGTATAGATAAGGTGAACGAGTGGCTGAAGGAAAGACGCGAGATTTTTTGACGGCCGAAAATTTCTGACAACTTTTTTTCAAGAAAATTTCCTACTTTCACCGCAAAAAAATTGAGAACTTTTTTAGTCATCTGGTCGAAAAGTCAAGAACATTTTCTATTTTCATCGACCAAAAAGTTGATGACTTTTTTTAGTCCTGACGCTCAACGATTGGGGGACAGCAAATGCATGGGCTGTCCTCCACAACACCTCCATTGGACGTCCCCCTGTCCCACCCCCATAGGTCTCCGCCCATGCATTTCCCTATAAACAATTGAAAATGAACAGTGAACAAATTTGTTGAAGTGTTTTTCAATAATATAATTTTCTTTGACTAGGCATTAACGACAGGCAGTCCGGTAATGATGACCGTGTAAATTACAATCTGCGTGCATCTGTAAAGGAGTGGAAAAACAGTGCAACAAGACGACCTGCAAGGTAACAAAGAAGTTTACTAAGAAGGTGGTTTACCACAAACTTTGTCTTAATCTCTCGCTTGCACTTGTGTTTGATGCACATCTTTTTTTACTGTCCTAGATGATCTGGACAGTATTCGAATTGAGAACAATTTCATAGAATTGATTGGGCCTTTTTGGTTAGATTTTGGGCTGTAAAGTGGACGTATTTAAGCATTTCAGGGTTGTACTTGTATGCAACCTTACAAAACCACACTTCAAGAGCTCTGGCAAGCAACTGAAATTTGTCGCAAAGGAAAAATACTGTTGTATTGAATTGTATTGTGTACATGACCATTTATAAAGCCCCTCTTGCAACAAGAGCCTTTGAGAAGCGCTCCCAGTGCATTCAACCTCGAGAGAAAAGGCAAGTTTTCAGACGAGGAAAGACTACCAGAGCATACTTACAGAGCGAACTGATGGGGGGGGGGAAATCCATTCCGTAGGGAGGGATCAATGCAGGCAAGTGATCTGGATTGAGCCACATGTAGCGGTCCTGACTTGGGGACGAAGAGGTCAAGCCAATCAGAGGACCTAAGAGGACAGCGAAATGATGTGTATGTATGCGCACTTGTTATAGCGCCCCTTCCAGTTTCTACTCAGAGGCGCTCCCGACTACAGAGCGGACACTGCATCGGAGTTTCACGCCGAAGCGCTGAGCAATTGCAAGTGAAGGACTTGCCCACGGTCCTTACGAAGTGGCTTGAGGTGGGATTCGAACCTGCAACCTTCCGGCTGCAAGGCAACGAACATACCCACTATACCACCGCGCCACACATGTGTGTGCACAAGACGAACGCAGTGATGTGATATTGCCTTCAGCATAATTACAACAACAGTGAGTTTAATGTTATTGATGAAGCATGATTCGTGGCAAATGATATGTTTTTGCGATTGACTTAGTATGCATTAATTCTGATTCAAAACTGATTAATTCTAGATCCACCCATCAGCAGTTGCATCCGATGAAGATGCGTCATCAACTGGTGAATGCGTTGAGCGGTGAAGAAGGCGACGAAGAACTTGAAGATGAAGAAACGAATAAGTGAGCCTACGATAATTCACTGCTCAGATATTCTGCACTCATACACAACATTACTTAATATATTTTGCATGTCTCAATTTTTTAAAATTTCTTATAATTATGATGCTCTGTGTGTCACATGTCTAAATTCTTCAAGCAGCAGTGTCTGTCTGTCTGTCTGTCTAAACCAGCGCTTAAAGTATAAAAAAGAATTGCCTGGACGTCCCTACTTTCTCAGGCTGAGCTGGCCTAACAAGGTTTCCAGATTTTAAAATAAGTACATGGACACTGAAGAAGAGGAGGAAGATAAGGAGGAGGAGGAATAGAAGGAGGAGGAGGAGGAGGTGAAGGAATAGGAGGAGGAGAAGGACAAGATCAGTTCCTTGAGTTATTATTTACGAAGTGTTGACAATTTAAATTTCTCAGTCTCTGGATAAGTTATGAGGTAGGTTGCCAGTCCTCTTCCTTGCCATCTCATCTGACCACTTACAACACGTCAAGTGTACTCGTACAGCGGAGTTGGCTGGCAGTGCAGGCGGAATAGAGATCTGCAACCACTTTCTGCACTGCTGGGATTTTAACTCCATGACGCCCTTTGTTTACAACGAAGCACGCTAACTGAGCTGCTCTGTGAGTGTTCAAGATGTTCTTAATAGAATGACATTGCAGCCACAGAGAGGACTGGCCACGCTCGTAGTTTTTTTGTATGTGCACTTGTTATAGCGCCCCTTCACCTTCAAGCTAACTACTCAGAGGCACTCCCTACTGCAGCACGGCCACTGAATCAGAGTTTCACGCCGAAGCGCTGAGCAATTGCGAGTGAAGGACTTGCGCAAGGACCCTACGTGGCGGCTTGAACCGGCAACCCTTCGGCTGTAAGGCAAAGAACGTACTCACCACACCACGATGCCCCACAGTCGTACAGCAATGTGATGGAGCGCCTCTGAGTAGTTTCGTTGGAGAGGCGCTATATAAATACTTGAATGAATGAATGATGTGCAATATTGGGTCATAGTATTTGATATTAGAGACTATAAATTGATTGTAAGTTTATTATGTCTTTTTATTAGGCATCAGTTCGACGCCATGCCATCTGACGCTCGGCGAATTTTCAGGAATGCTGTCTTTCGACCCGATGTAAGATGGCTTTGATTTTTTTTAAGCTTGTTTGTATGTGAACTTATTTGTATGTGTTTGTATGTGCACTTGTTATAGCGCCCCTTCAAGCTCTTTCTACTCACGAGGCGCTCCCGATGCAGAGCGGACACTGCATCGGAGTTTCACGCCGAAGTGCTGAGCAATTGTGAGTGAAGGACTTGCCCAAGGTCCTTACGCGGCCAGGTGGATTCGAACCTCGAACCTTCCGGCTCGAAGGCAACAACGCCACCACTACACCACCGCGCCCCACGAACTTGTGATAGTGTCCCGTCGAGATTACTACTCAGAAGTGCTCCCGCACACATCTTTTTTTTGTATCAGATTATCCATTATTTGAACTGCGAACAGTTTCATTGAATTCCTAGTGCTGTTATTTATTTCATTGGTTATTTATTTATGTGTACTACCGGTAGTTATAGCGCCCCTTGAAGATTTTTGCTCAAAAGTGCTCCCGACTACAGCGTGGACACTGAATCGGAGTTTGACAACGAAGCACTGATCAGTTTTGAGGTAAATACTTGCCCAACGTCCTTACATGGCGGCTTGAGGTGCAACGCAGCGAACATACACAGTGCACCAACGCGCCGCTTATTCCATCCATGTCTTTTTCGAGATGACTTCGTGTTGAAGATGCAGGAAAATAATCGTTGGTCTTGGTAAGCGATTTAATTTACAACCGCAATTCTATGGTATATGGATCTTTCCTTGTTTCGATACCGATGATAACTAACTTTCTGGTTAAATTCTAACATGAGAAAACCATGGAATAAAGAGCTGCTGGTTAGTTTTTCCACATTCTGTGACATTGTTGTTTATTTTGCAGTGTGAGTCTTCTAAGAAGAAGGAGACGATGAAGAAGGGGAGGAAGCGAATTGCCAGCGTGTCCGAACCGTGCAGGGTGAGAATTGCCAGGGGGTTGGGGGTTCAACCCCCCCAGTCTTTCTTAGAGCCCCATGTTAAAGTATGTTTTTCATACCCCAATTTCAAGTTCATCATAGGCCAACCCCTCCAGTTATTTTTCCACAATTCTCATACTGGATCCGTGTCTGGTATGTAATCTTCTTCTAGAGTCATGTATTCAATGCTGTTAGTTAGTTGTCACTTATTATAGTTGCCATTCGCTATAATTATTTCCTTTGAACTTTTATGTTTATAACATCTCTGAATTTAAGCAATTTCTCTTAGTTAAATTTGCTCGTACTGCTACCATGAAGAATCGAGCCTTTTCTGTGGTTGGCCCAGTGGTCTGGAATGGCCTTTTTTGGCTACGACAGCACCCTTGGACTCTACCAGGATCCTTCTTTACTAAACTTAAAACGTTCTTTTTGGGCGTGCTGGAGTCGGGAGCGCCTCTGAGTAGTTTCTTCTTGAAGGTACGCTATACAAATTTATGAAAGAATGAATAAATGAAACTCATGTCTGCAGTAAAAAGATATTAATTACTGGGTAAATTGTTTTGCATTCTAGGTAAGAGAGGTGCCTAGGTTTAGCACGCCTTTCTGCCCGGTTCTCTGCTCAAGACCTCTCACAATGCCTCAGCCATTCACCTTTGACGACAAGATTAACGAGATGCTAGCAAAAAAGGAGAAAATATTCCGGGCAGTTTTGGCGGAAGAAGCCAAAGTATGTATTTCACTGATAAATAGGTCAAATGTTCACTGATAAATAGGTCAAATGTTCACTGATAAATAGGTCAAATGTTCACTGATAAATAGGTCAAATGTTCACTGATAAACAGGTCAAATGTTCACTGAAAAATAGGTCAAATGTTCACTGAAAAATAGGTCAAATGTTCACCTATAAATAGGTCAAATGTTCACTGATAAATAGGTCAAATGTTCACTGATAAATAGGTCAAATGTTCACTGATAAATAGGTCAAATGTTCACTGATAAATAGGTCAAATGTTCACTGATAAATAGGTCAAATGTTCACTGAAAAATAGGTCAAATGTTCACTGATAAATAGGTCAAATGTTCACTGATAAATGGTCAAATGTTCACTGATAAATAGGTCAAATGTTCACTGATAAATAGGTCAAATGTTCACTGATAAATAGGTCAAATGTTCACTGATAAATAGGTCAACTGTTCACTGATAAATAGATAAAATTTATGCTAGTCTCAATGCTGTTTTAAAGTTGACTGGATTGAGATGATCACCTGAATTAAATAGTAATTAATGTTTTCGTAAAGATAGACACTGTTTCTTTTCATGGAATTATAGTCGGGCTGCGTTAAAAGAACTGAAATGTACTACCCGGTAAAAATTCGCAACAAGCTGGAAAGAACAGATAATTAAAGATAAGATAATGATATATCCCAAAAATGGTCTGCTCAGAGGCGCTCCGTAATACAGCGCGGACACTGCATCAGAATTTCACGCCGAAGCACTGAGCAATTGTAAGTGAAGGACTTGCCTAAGGTCCCTACGTGGTGACTTGAGGTGGATTCGAACCTGCAACCCTCCAGTTGCAAGGCAACAAATATTTCCACTACACCACCATGCCCACACAGAGAAGGGGAGGACAGGCGAAACAGATGGCAAAAAATTGTTAATTACTGAAGTGGTACATGGTGGATGCAGCTCTGGAAACAGGAAAACCTGGAATACTCGTTGAATATCTTAAATCTGGAAAGCACAGGCAACTGAGGGAATTTTTGTAGTGCGGCTTACAGTTAGTTGGCATTTTCGTGAAGCCACAGATTATGTTTTTACAATTTCCATATAAATGGCTTCACTGTCATAGCCAATGGCCATTAAGGTCATACTTCAGAGTACAATTTGATTGATGATGTGGGGCGCGGTGGTGTAGTGGTGGCGTCGTTGCCTTGGAGCCGGAAGGTTCAAGGTTCGAATCCACCTCGTCACGTAAAGACCTTGGGCAAGTCCTTCACTTGCAATTGCTCGGCGCTTCGGCGTGAAACTCCCATGCAGTGTCCGCTCTGCTTTCGGGAGCGCCTCTGAGTAGAGAGAGCTTGAAGGCGTTCTATAACAAATGCACATACAAAGAAACAAACAAATTATACAGGCTGATCGCAGAGGGCCCTAGAGGAACCAATAACCACACAGTTTGAACGGTCGGATAGGAAGGAACGCAGCCATTCAAGAGGTTGGCCAACCAGCCCAAAGGATGTAGAAAGACGTTGTGAATGGACAACCGTTCATGGGTCATTATGGGGTGCGGTGGTGTAGTGGTGGCGTCGTTGCCTTGGAGCCGGAAGGTTCGAGGTTCGAGTCCACCTCGTCACGTAAAGACCTTGGGCAAGTCCTTCACTTGCAATTGCTCAGCGCTTCGGCGTGAAACTCCGATGCAGTGTCCGCTCTGCTTTCGGGTCGCCTCTGAGTAGAGAGAGCTTGAAGGGGCGTTGTAACCAGTGCACACACAAACAAAATATGTAACTTGTGTTTGATAAATCTCATTTCAGGCAAGAGAGTTCGTTGCCACTCCTGTTCCAGATCTAACGCCTGTTCTTCCAAAGAAGAAAATGATTCCTTCTACGATGCCTCGGCCTTTTAAGTTCTTGGTAGACGGTCGTGCTGCGGAGAAGGCAAGAAGATTGGAAGTCGCACTCCCTCCAGTTGGTACGTTGATGATGATGATGATGGTAGTGGTCGTGATGGTCATCATGATGATGATGACGACGATGATGGTTATGATGATGATAATGATGATGATGACGATGTTGATTATGAATTATTAATGATTAACGATAGTGATAATGATTAATAATGATGATTATTGATGATGAATTCAATTTATATGTTGCCGCATAACAACCGTACAACTACCAAAATGCGTGGCAAACAACTAATTCTAGTTGGTCTCTTTCAGGTTCTCGTTTAATTCAGACCCTGGAGTTGAGAGAAAATTTAAGAGAATTTTTTTAAATAAATTTATGTATGAAGGCGAACAACACATAATATGCTCTTCACTGAGCGTTTGTGAATATGATTAAGTTAGAGATTTCTGGACCTTAATTCCAAGGAATAATTGATTTTCATACATGTCTGAAAGGTATTGTATATGTGCATTTATATTGAGCCTCTCTCAGAATGACCATTCAGAGGTGCTCACAGCATGAAAAACGCGGGGGGGGGGGGAAGTTTAAGGTCACACAAGTCCAATCCTTTTTCGTCTTGATTGATGTTCTGTGAGGTAATTATAAGTTGATTTTTTTTGACTGTTTCTTTCTGCTTGGCAGCGCCTGGGCCTTTCCATCGTGAGACGGAGGAGCGTAGTGCCCGACGCGCGCAATGGAAGACGTTGAGAAGACAGAAGGAGGAGACGGACGTACTTGAGCGTGAAGTTCAAGAGAGACAGCGCTTGAGAGAAGAAGAGGAGGGAGTTAAGAGATTTCGAATGGAAACTGTACAGTATGCGAAGCCAATTAGACGATACGCGTCTGTTGGGTCGAAGAAAGAACTGCCACTGACGACGCCCTTTTCGCCACGCTTCTCGGAACGTCTTAAATGACATAAATGAATTCGATTAATGAGCGTGTGCTAAATTTGACTTCGTTCTGTGTTGGTTTGCTGTTTTTATTCTAATTTATAATTCTATGTTCTGTTTTTATTTTGCTGTTTTTATTATAATTTATAGTTCTATGTTCTGTTTTTATTTTGCTGTTTTTATTCTAATTTATTTTCTCTCGTGTGTTGATTTGCTGTTTTTATTCTAATTTATTTTCTCTCTCCTGTGTTGATTTGCTGTTTTTATTCTAATTTATTTTCTCTCTCTCCTGTGTTGATTTGCTGTTTTTATTCTAATTTATTTTCTCTCTCCTGTGTTGATTTGCTGTTTTTATTCTAATTTATTTTCTCTCCTGTGTTGATTTGCTGTTTTTATTCTAATTTATTTTCTCTCTCCTGTGTTGATTTGCTGTTTTTATTCTAATTTATTTTCTCTCTCCTGTTTATTTATTTTCTCTCTCTCCTGTGTTGATTTGCTGTTTTTATTCTAATTTATTTTCTCTCTCTCCTGTGTTGATTTGCTGTTTTTATTCTCATTTATTTTCTCTCTCTCCTGTGTTGATTTGCTGTTTTTATTCTAATTTATTTTCTCTCTCTCCTGTGTTGATTTGCTGTTTTTATTCTAATTTATTTTCTCTCTCTCCTGTGTTGATTTGCTGTTTTTATTCTAATTTATTTTCTTGCTTCTGTGTTGATTTGCTGTTTTTATTCTAATTTATTTTCTCTCTCTCCTGTGTTGATTTGCTGTTTTTATTCTAATTTATTTTCTCTCTTCTGTGTTGATTTGCTGTTTTTATTCTAATTTATTTTCTCTCTCTCCTGTGTTGATTTGCTGTTTTTATTCTAATTTATTTTCTCTCTCTCTCTCCTGTGTTGATTTGCTGTTTTTATTCTAATTTATAATTCTCTGTTTAGAATTTCACAGTTGTTTTTATTATAATTTATCATTGTCTGTTTAGAGTTGCACGTTGTTTTTCTTATAATTTATAATTCTGTGTTTGGAGTTTATTTGACTGCGCTGAGGTTGGGAGCGCCTATGGGTAGCCACCTAGAAGCGGCGCTATATAAATGCATATAATGAATGAATGCATATAATGAATGCATTAACATAGACTGGTTTCCAAACGAGCTGAATTCATAGTAAATAATCTTTATATCATTTCTAGCGAAAACTCTGTTGATTGCCAATTTATATCAAAGCAAGTGTTTCGGTAAATTAAATTTATACGTGTAATAAAGGTCGAATATTCTGAATAAACAGTTTGCGTCGTGGTTATAGAGGGCATTAATATTTTTGTATCTTGGTCAGATCTATAAAATAATATTTGATTGGTGTTTAAAATGACTCCATCTATCGAACATAAAGAACAACAAAAACTGTGTCGAACTACTCAGCAGATGGCGACACACTAAGGAAACAAAAACCAGGAAAATAATTATTCATTTTTCACTGGTTCATTCATTCATGAATTTCTATAGCGCCTTTGCAGGACACTACTCCAAAACGCTCCTGACCTTAGCACGGCAGAAAAGTAGCCTACAGTTTTCAACTGAATAAAAACGTTTCGGTACAAATCAACGAAACTAGGCAGCTCCTAAGAGAGAAAGATTCTGTTTAGGTGTAGTACGTACAAATGGAATGAAGAGACCCCTTCTGGCCAAAACGGGCGTGCCTTTGGATACACGCGGAACACCAAAGCTCTCGTAGGTCGCCTAGGGAAAAATTAAACTGGCGTTGCCGTGCCTGGGCAGCGGCGGTCCTGTACTTGATGCGTTGTCGGGTGGGAGGCTAGGGAAATGAGTCCTGTATTAGGCTATTATTGCTGGAGATGTGACCAAATTAATTTGGGGGATTTGTACAACGAGGTGTGCTGCGTAGCGTAAGCCTCAAGAGTACAGGTGTACAGCATCACTAATCTAATGGATTAGAAGCTGGAATACTGAAAGTTAGCATACGAGCTATTATAGTTATACTGTTATAGTCAAGGAGGTTTCAACTTTCAAGAAAGAATTACTTTGTTCTTTAATAATTAATATTATTATTATCATCGTCCACATCATCGCAATCATCACCATCATCGTCGTCATCGTCATAACCATCATCATCATCATATTTATCAGCATCTTCATCACCATCATCATAATTATCATCGTCGTCGTCATCGTCGTCGTCGTCATCATCATCATCAACACCCTAACATCATAATCACCACCAACACGATCATCGTCATCATCATCATCACCATCATTGTCATCATAATCATGATTATTATTGCTTATCCTGAGGTACTTCATCCCCCCCCCCCAAGGGACTCGGGGATTATTTTATTTATTGTTATTATCACCTTCATTTCTCATTATTGTTGTTATTGTGTTCGTTACCCCCATCGTTATTATTATTATTATTTTTCAACATGAAAGTCATTGTTGGCAATTATATTAATATTAATAATTATAATAAATCTTTTGACTTTCATTAGACATCTTTTTCTCATGGAGAGAACGCGCAGCTCTTCAAAAGAACTTTTTAGTCTGATTGCCAACGATCAGACAAACGAATTAAAATACAGATTGCAGGACAGATGGGCAATGAACCAAACACACAAACAGATGAACAGCAGGATGAATACACAAACAGCAGGCAGACGAAGAGCCGTGCAAATGAACGAACAGTGAAATACCAATTGATGCCAAACAGTAGGCCAAAGAATGAGTTGATCCGGCTGTGCTGATCATAAATCACATCAAAGAAAGCATCTCAATCTCCTCCATTTTTTCCCCGCAGACAATGCAATCTCAAATCAATAACATAACGTCCTAATTGCCAACCCTTTGTATCCGATTATAATTATTCGACAGTGAGCTATACCCATAATACCCGTCCGGTTCAAACGTCCAATCTGAAAAGCCCTAAATCAGAGATACGCTATCTCATTCATACCGTATATCTTTACCGTCTAAATAGGATATCGGATGGGCCATCGGGGAACAAAGAAGTCGAATTAGTATCAGCGCGACGAAGTTCAGAGATAACCATCTGGCAGCCGCTAGATGGAGGCGCTGGAATTTCTTTCCCCGTGCGTACTCCTCCGATAATCCTTAGTCTTTGATGACGCGTGAAGATGCGGGTCGATAAACACGCGGTCTCCGACTTCTTGAAAGAAGTTAATAATATCGTTTTTTAATAATATCGGTTGCGTTCGAATAGACGGCCCGTTCTTATTTGAAGTCCGGAGTAATTTCCGGAAGTTATTTCGGATCGAATTACAATCAGTCGGGCTTCAAGGGGCGATGATTGGAGCACAATAGAAACGTGCCATCCTTTCCCTCGCGGATTGGGTTATCAAACCGCCGCCCGCGATAGATTTATCACGTGTCTAGGGGGCGCCCCGTAAGCGAACGGTTAAGCATACAGAAAACGATACATGTGCCGACTTGGCCGCATAGATCAGTAATACAAACCAATACTTTTATAAACACTTTTGTAAGACTGTCGGCTATGCGCGAAATGATGTATGGACGTTGGTATATAATTGTGTAACGCCCGCCCCCTCGGACACTCCCGGAGTCGCCACTTCCGGTCCAACGTGTGAGAGGGCCGCGTGCGGTTGCAGGTCGTAGTTCAGAGATATAGACGGAGGAAGGGAGGCGGTAGCTTCGGGGTTCGAATCCCGTCGGGTTCGGGATGGCCAGGTATCTCGACCTCTTAGCTCTCCGTATGAAACTGGGGCCTTACTGGCCAGTCTTTCACTCCGGCGTAGGATTCCGGGGTTGACCGGAAGTGAAAGGTCCTTAGGCCTAGCCCCCGAAGCTCTTCCCAGGCCGATGGCTGAGTGGTAAGGTCTATCCGCGGTGGTACCAAAGGGAAATATTGCTCCTGGGTTCGAACCTGCAACCGGCTTCGGAGATGCCCTGGGCGTCGTTTCTAAACGTTCAATGCGAGCCACGACTTCCGTTAGAGCTTCTCTGACATTATAATGTACTGCAGAGATTTCCTCTCTGACATTATCCCGTACCGAGGCAATCGCCTCCTGTGTATTAATAGCGTTAGCTTGAAAATCCGTTCGGACAGAAGAGATAGCCTCTTCCACATTGTTTTGTACGACAGAAATAGCCTCTTCCACATTGCTTTGTACGACAGAGATAGCCTCCTGGGTATCCCTAGCATTATTCTGTATGGTTGCCTGCACATTAGTCTGCATAGAAACCATGGCTTCTTGGGAGGACTTCGAATTCGTTTGTATGGCCTCTAGTAAAATGCCTATTTCCAACGCAGATGGTGGTCTAGATGGCTGCGAGGGCGTTGATGCTCCGCTTCTATCCATGGCGCTATACAAGTTTTGGTTATGTCAAATCCTAACGCTAGCAAGAAGTAAATCCGAAAGTTTAATCAATGGATCTTATTATTATCAGAAACATTTAATAATTATTCACAATGTTAATCAACAGCTTACAGTTTAAAGCAACTGATAATAATATGCAACACAATTCAAACAGACTTCAATCGGAGCAGACAAAATGAATCCCCAATTTTGTACTTAGATGCCAATCTTAATTTCTCTGCCCAAAAGATCAATTTAGTTTTGTATTGAAAACCCCAGCAAAACTGTACCTTCTACTAGAGACACAGGACAAGGCCGACGTTATACGAGGAAAGGCGCAGATGGAGCGTCGAATCCAGGACGTGCGTCGACGATAAGTGACTCAGAGGAATCCGCAACAATCGACGCTGACAGGACGGTAAGGCCGAGTTGACACGTCGAGAACAGGGAATCCACGAAAAGATATTTAAATAATAGATTGACGCCCATAGGCAAATTGCGCAGAAGATATCGACGACAGAAGAAATTCCGTAAAACCCGAGCGGTTTCGATCCAAACGACAGAAAGATCGAAAACCCGAACGAAAGACTTAACTCCTTTACGAAGATGCGAAACAGAACCACAGCGCTGACGATTCGCTCGTAACACAAAACCGCAATGCAATCGGCTCCTTGCCGTTTTAGAATTTCCGTACAGAATCCGTGAAGTAAATACGCGACAACGCAATATCTCAGACGACGAATCCAAGCTGACTTAAATAAACTATTATCTTTCTAAAATAATCAAACTCTGATTTTGTAACTTGCTCTCCAGAGCTACACGTCTATCCTCGTCGAAGTCCGTCCTGAAACTGCCCTCGATTGCCCGTTCTTGAGTTAATAATCACGCCTCAAGGGAACGCGACGCATGCGCAGAAGACACTGCACGAGCCGTGATCACGCATGTACCGCGTGATCAGATAAAGCGCGCTGAATTCCTATGCAGCTGCGACCACCTATCTCCCTCTAAGCGTCTGTCTGCAGCTCACTGTCTTTCTCTCTCTTCCTCTTGCTCTGACACGTACGCACGAGTTGCACTGAGTCAACCGTGCTAAAAATAGACCAGGTCACCTCGTACAGCGTGAAGGAAAGATACCACACATGCATTCAATGACAGCGGCCAGCAGGGCGTATTGCTCCGTCCGTCTGCCTATCTGTGTATCTGTACTGCTCTGGCGCTGCGCCTGTCATATCGGCCGACTCCTCTTCCTCCTTTTCGGCCGACCCTCCATTCGCTGAGCGTATGCAAGAAGCGATCAATAACCTGGTAGCTATGGCGACCGCTTACGTCATCCCTGTCGGCAACTCGCATCACACACGAGCTCGACATTAAAATCTAGGTCACCAATATTATGTAGGTCACCGAATGCAGCTCAAAATTAATAATATTATATAATATATCAGACCCCGAAAACACCATAACGAATCCAAAAATATATATATGGCACCCAGAAATCAAATCCGTTGCGTCTGGTTATCCCAGTCGCGACACTCTCACCGGCCATCCCCCGAATTTCCGGCTCTATTTAATTGGACAAATGGAGCCTGAAATTGTATGTAAGGTCATACTCCGATTTTATCTTTAAAAGTTTGAAATTAAATGCATAACGCAAAAATATGCAATGCACAATTATAACAGCAGAATCGAACATCGTTAAGTGAAAAGCATTCAACCGAATTCACAGTTCAGCATCAATTGTCATTTCAATATCAATAAGAGTCACTGCGTTTATGTTTATATGGCTCCTTATAAGTACTTAAACATATATACCGTATATATCTATATAGGCCTGTATTTATCACAAACTTTCATCCGTCCAGTTTTTATGAAGGGAATTCAATGGCAAACCTCAACCTAAATCACAGACAGCAGCTGGACCCGTCACACAATTAGGCCTACATAATACCATATTATATCACCCATGACGTCATACTAGGCCAGGCCCCTGTAGGTTTATCGCTGTGGTATAACCGATCAGCTTCACCTTGAGTCAAGCCACGTCATTGTTATAACAAGTCATCTGAGTTTCATACTCACTAATATCACTAAAAGGCAGATGATTATCTAACGAAACCACACTGCTATCATATCAGAGCAGGACTCCGTCTAGATTTCAACTCAGCCTATAACGCCAGAGAGACTCTCTGAGCACACAGCTTCCGTCTCTAAGTAGGCCTAACTCGTAGCTAAATACAACTGTGTCTGCCATTATCAAAATTTACCATCGAAAGCTCAACATAGCGCAATCTTAATATAGGCCTAGGTATAGGCCTGCTCTAACAATAGCACCTCTTAATAGGCCTATCAGCAATGTAACGCTTTCCATCCGAGTATATAACTAGACATGCTTAATTGTTATCATCTAAATAGCAAGCGCAGAAATTAAAGTATGCGGCGTTTAAGCCTACTCACATTTTAATTAATCCTAATTATTAAAATACAACAGCAATGCATATGCAGATGCATCAGCTTAGATAGGTCACGTAATAAACTATAATAATAATAATTAAACATAGGCCTGCTCTGTAAAATGAGTCCACAATGTAACCACGGCAAACAGGTTACAGCAGACAAGTTACAAGTCTATTCTAATTAATTAAGAAACATCATGATTTTAAGCTAAGATTACAGCCTATGTATGAATCTATAATTTATGCTGGCCATTCTACGTCACAGCTACTGTTACTGCTGTCTTCCTATCTTTCAATCTGTCATCAATATACAGACTACGGGACCACCCATGCGAAGTCCCGAGCGTGGGAAGATAATCATTAAATTTATCGTTTCTCTGATGTCTCTCTTGCCAGCGCTGCCTCCCCCCGTTTCATCGGAACACGGCGGCGTGAGAGAAACAGCGATTAACTAAGGCTGACATAATTATATTCGCACGCTACACGTCCAACGACAGATGTCGCGCTGTGTCGCACAAAATTAAATTAGGCCTAATTAACCACTAATAAAATTAGGCTAAAATGGATCCGTAACTGAACTAAGAATATTAATAATAATAATAATAATAATAATAATAATAATAATAATATACATACAGATTTACTCGCAAGCCTACTATATTAGTCAACTGCACAATTATAATACAGCAGAGACGATGATCTCTTAGGACACACAAACAATTGCAGTCACCTATGCCTGTGGACTTTTAACTGCATTTTGACGGCGCTTTGATGGGTCGCTTTCAGATAACGCCTCCGCTCTTCCACCGCTATCTACACTGAACCGTAGACCGTGGGAGAGTGCTTAGGCCACCCATCAACCAGTGCTAAATAAACGCACTCATTGCACCGTACTTGGTCCAAATACTGACCTGTACACAGCGTGCACATTAAAGTCGTATAAGCATAATATATATACACAAGTCCACTGCAAATTAGGTCACCCATTGCATCATATCTAAACCTCTGCAAAATTATTACTAAATCTAGCATCACGAATCTAATGCAAAATTACATAGGCTCATCACTATTCATAAAATCAACGTTTTATTCTCAGCAGGTCTATAATAAAATATTATCATCAACTCTGCCTCAGGCCTAAAAGTATTTATATGGCGCCTTACGCATTTTAAATCATGCGTTGAAACAATATAATTAATATAGTCTACACGAATGCAACTACATAAGCTGAGCAAAGGAATATATAATTATATAAGCAATGTCAACTCTAGCTTATCAAAACAGGACATTAACAATAGGCCTATGCGTCTAAATATTATCAATGCAACCTATAATTATATATTCTCCGTCACTGTCACGGTAACAGACCAAGGCGTCTAGAGCGCCAAATTAAATCATCATTAATGCATCTACCAATTAATATTATATATATGCTATGCTCACGACTAATTAAAAATCTTATGTAGGCCTACTGCTGCATCACATTTAACTGAGTGAATCTGTTATTATTATTCTTAAACCAATTAATTCACTAATCATGCCATATATATGCAGCAAAACCTAGGCTTAATGTAATTCTTGCCTCACAATATCTCAACATCAGCCTATCAGGAAAACAGGCCTATCATTATTATTACCATCACAGCTAATTAAAATTGAGCGACCGTAGTCATTCTAATATATACCTTGGGTCGGAAAATCATTTATATGGCGCTGACTAATTTATATGGCGCCACACAATATTAACAGTCTGTATAACTGTCTACAGCACAATACTACAACTGTCCATCGGTGAAATATGCAATGCAATATAATTATTAATCTACACAATACAACACACAGTTCAGTCACCCTGCAATGCAACATTACAGTTTTTACACCGTAGCCACCACATGTAAAACCATTACATGTAAAAATAACTCATTTTCATCACAATCGAACCAAAAAAATGTTACAGATACTCCTGCATTCAGAATCTCCGCCATTAAACGGTCGTTAATCACAGTACCGGGCCGGCATCTTAATGTTACGGCGAGGTCTTGATAGTTCCACAGGGGCGTCGGTAGTGTCCTCGGTTCCAGGAAACTCGATCGGCTCCTGTGGTTGTAGGTCGGGTTCGGTCCAACCAGACGGAGGGTCACCCAGATACGGCTTTAGCTTGTCGACGTACACAAGCAGTGCTTGTGATCTGGCCGATTTCTGGATCCTGTACAGGACCGGACTCACTTGTTCCAGGATCTTGTAAGGTCCGGAAAACCATTTTGCCCATTTATCTTTGATGTGGACACGCTTCCGAGGGTAGTAGTACCAGACCCACTGTCCTTTTGTAAATTCCGGCTTCCTCACTCGAAGATCATACCGGAACGCCCGGCGAACAGCCTGCTTTTGCATGCATTCTCGCGCCAACTGGAACACATCTCGCATCTCGTCTGTTCTTTTCTGTACGTAATCATCCACCGACAGCTGTTCATGGTTCTGGTTACAGTCTCCAAGTACCAGATCGATAGGGAGACATGTCTCGCGTCCGAGAAAAAGTTTGTTTGGTGTGAATCCCGTACTTTCATGCTGACTGGCCCGATACGCTCCCATGATCCAAGGTAGATGAACGTCCCAGTCTTTCTGATTTTGAGAAACTACTTTGCCAAGCATTGAATTCAAGGTTCTATGTAGTCTCTCCACCATTCCGTTTGTGCTCGGTTTATAAGGGGACGTCCGAATCTTGTCGATCTGCATCAGACGACATAGATCACGGAATAAGGCGGCCTCGAAGCAGGGGCCTTGATCCGTTAGGAGCTGTTTTGGACAGCCGAACCTCGGAATCCACTGGTCCATCAGCATCCGGGCGACGGTGGCGGCCTCCTGGTTGCGAATAGGGTATGCTTCCGCCCAGCGACTGTAATGGTCGATCACAGTCATTATGTAGCGGAACCCTCGACTGCTCACTGGGTGTGGTCCGGTGATGTCGACGCCTAGACATTCCATTGGTTCTCCGACGGCCATGTCCTGTAGTTGCCCTTGTCTGGGTGGCTTCCCTCGGATATATCGGGCGCAGTTGTCGCATCGCTTCAGCTGTTGGTACACCTGTTCTCCCCAGCCCGGCCAGTAGGCTCGCTGTTGTACTTGAGCCATGGTTCGCCGGACACCCAGGTGTCCGCCAGACATCCCTTCGTGTGCCAGTCGGATGATAGTTAGCCGTCGTCCGACGGGCGGTATTAACTGGTCGCGAATAGGTTTGCCTTCAGAGTCCAGCCACGTACGGTGCAAGAGTCCATTTTTTACGACTATCTGGGGCCACTGATGGATCAACCTTTTGGTCGAGGCACTGCAGCTCCGAATTTCATCTCCGGTGGGCATTTCGGTTGATTTCTCCTTCCATTGCAAGATCCAATTTAGATCCGGATCTTGTCGTTGCTCCTCCGCTAGGACCGACGGGTCCCAATCTGCGATTTCCGATAAGACAGGATGAGCTGGTGGCTGTCGCTCCTGAATGACGTTGACCTGGATTGGCCTTCGAGATAGCGCATCAGCGTTTTGATGCGCCGCTCCAGACCGATGTTGTATATCGAATTCAAATTCCTCCATTACCGAGAGCCACCGTGCCTGTTGTCCGATGGGAAGAGGCGTCCGTCGCAGCCATTGGAGCGCCGAGTGATCCGTTCGTAGGATAAACTTCCGTCCGAGGAGATACGGTCTGAACGCTTTAAGAAAGTTGATCACCGCCAGCAACTCTCTTCTCGTCACGTCGTAATTTTGCTCCGCTACTGAACACACTCTGCTTCCGTAACAGATGACCCGCTCCTGCGACTCTTGAATCTGGGAAAGTACCGCGCCGATGGATTCCCCTGAAGCATCGGTGTCCAGTATGTACATTCCGGTGTCGTTTGGAAGCGCCAGAATGGGAGACTCCGTTAGACAGTCTTTTAACTTCTGGAACGCTTCTTCACACTGATCGGACCAGGCAAACTTCAACCCCTTCTTAGTCAGTTGGTGGAGCGGGCGCGCGATGTGAGCGAAGTCGGGTACGAATTTACGGTAGTAGGAGCATAACCCGAGATACGCTCTCACGTCCTTGACCTTGTTTGGAGTGGGCCATTCACGGACCGCTCGAATCTTGTCTGGATCAGTAGTGACCCCGTGCTCGCTAACCACGTGACCCAGGAACAACACCTGCTTCCGTAGCAGCTTACATTTCGATGGCTTCAGCTTCAGATTCACGGCTTCCAAACGAGACAGGACTTGTTCTAACCGCTCCAGGTGGGTCTCCAGGTCCCCAGCGAAGACGATGATGTCGTCGAGATAGATCAAGCAGATCTCGAAGTTTAATCCAGCCATAACTAGGTTCATCATGCGACCAAACGAGGCAGGCGAATTGCAGAGCCCGAACGGAAGCACTTTGAATTGGAAACTCCCGCGTCGGGTGACGAAAGCGGTCTTGTGGCGATCCTTCTCGTGGACGGCCAGTTGATGGTAACCGGCTCGGAGATCAAATGTACTAAACCATTTAGCATCCCCAAGAGAATCCAAGCTCTCACTGATCAGCGGAAGTGGGTACGCGTCCTTACGCGTCTTGGCATTCACCGCCCTGTAATCCACGCAGAAGCGGGGGGTCCCGTCTCGCTTCTGGACCATGACCACATTACTTGCCCAAGGTGACAGTGAAGGTTCGATCAGCCCTTGTTCCAACATCGCGTGGACTTGTTCGTCTATGATAGGGAGCAGCGACAGTGGTTGTCGTCTCAGCGGTTGTCGCACAGGTGTTTCATTGCCGGTGTCAATCTCATGCTGCAGAATGTCCGTAAAGCCCAGATCCCATTCGCCGAGAGAGAAGGCCGCGCGGTGAGTCAACAGTAGCTCACGAAGCCGACGCTGCATTTCCGATGGAACATCGTCGGCAATTTCCGACCACAACGGACCCAACACAGTCTCTACGTTCTCTGCTTCGGAATAGTTACTGACTCCAGCGACCATGGCGCAGGTCGCGGCGGAGCTGTCGTTCTGATCATCCTCAGCCAACATCACTTCTTCCACCGTACATTGGACTCCTTTCGGCATTCTGATCACTTTGGCGGTCGGGTTCAGCACTCTGACGGTAAGGTCAATCGCTCTTTCTGGCAGAAGTGTTCCGGCGATTATCAGTCCCGAGGCCAGTACATGCGGTGGCGTGGCCCAGTGCGTGTTAGTCGGTTTCAGATCCGCCAGTATGGCGTACACTTCCACATCCATCTCCGACAACGCTGGAACGTTCACGTTCTGAGCCGCAGCAATCCTCCGACATATTCCCATCCGGTCTCGGTTGAGAAGTGGAAAGATGCTCCCTTGGTACGTTATCGTTTTCTCTGGGAAGTTTATATGGGCCGGTTGTCCCATCAACCAACCGAGTCCCAGAATCAGTTCGCTGACCTGAGCCGTTACCAAGCAGGGCAGGTCGAATTGTTTGTCCCCAGCTTGGCAATGTAGTACTCTTTCGCCGAGTATCCGGATGTCCGTTCCATTCGCCGCTTTCAACAACTGCGTAGACGCCGATATATCTTTCTGTCGGACGAGGGACGCAGGCACCAGCGACATCTCACTCCCTGTATCCACCAGCGCCATTACATCCTTGCCGTTGACTTTCAAAGCCCAGTAAGCATTGGAGCTACCTTGTACATGATAGACGTTCGCTGGTTCGTTCGGAACATCGTTCGTCTCAGCCTCTCTTGTTCGTCGAATCGGGCAGTTGCGTACTAGATGGTCAGTGGCGGAACATTCGTAGCACCTCCGCTCCGGTCGTCCAACTTCCGGTTCCATGCCTCTCCGCGGTCCACTTCTGCAGGCCGAGCTTAAATGGCCGAGTCGATGACATGTATAACACCGTGGACTTCCCCGCTCGTTATTTCCATTGGTGTTCGACCAATTATTTCTGGCTGGAGCGTTCTGGCCACTCCACGACCCGCGATTATTGTCTCCGTGTTGAGGCGCCGACACCGGTTGTTGCCCTTTCTTTAATTGCTCTATTTCTCCATTCATCTTCTCCATCTGCCGTTTCAGGTCTACCACTATCGGATCCTCGTTTTCTTTAACGGCGTTGACCCGTCCATGTCGTCGTTCGTGCTGTTCATGGCCACCGACTTCTGCTTTCTGATAGCTATCCAATCTCATAGCTACCTTGTAGGCTTCATCGAGCGATTTAGGTTCTCGCTCACGGGTCTTCAGCGCGAGATTTCGGTCGCTCAAGGCATCCACGAATGCCCGAATGGCAATGGCTTCACGGTGAGCTGTCGAAGCACCAGGATACGCTCGCGAAGACAAAAGTCGAACGTCATCAATTAATACTCCCATGTCTTCGTCACTTTTCTGCTTTCGGGTGCTAAGTTGCGTCTGGAACAGGGTCTGCTGCTCGGCGCTACCGTACCGTTCTCGAAGTCGCTGGACCAACGCCGTCCATGTATCCAAGCTGTCAGATTCGGCCAGTAAATGGGTCGCCGGTTCCACCAAGGAAACGACCAGTTGGTCTAATTTCTCTTCGTCCGTCCAACCGTTGTTCCTTGCGCAGACGGCGAATTTGCGCAAGAACACCTCCACATCGGTCCTTCCGCTGAAAGAACCGAGTTTCGTCCATTGCTTTTGTCTAGGAGGCCAAGCCGACGACGATTTGACCTCAGCCGCTTTAACTGTCGTAGAGGGGGTCGGTTCCGGTTCCTTGCTTGTTCCACGAATGCTACTCATCGGAAGTTCCCCGTCACCAGGTGTGGTCTGTGTCGCAACTGATGTCATGGGAACGGATCTGATAGGACCGACGTAAGCGTTGACAGGCGGCAGCACCTTCATTTCACCAACCGCAGACATCGTCGCTGTACCATCGCCTGTTATTTCGCTTTTCCCCAGATATGTCGGTTTCAGCAGCGTTTGACGAGGCAATTCTGTGTCACGACTAAATCCAAAATTCTGGGCGCCGAGACATGGGTTCATCTTTGCCGACTCCACGACGGTTGGCCACCGAGTAAAAGCGACGTCGCTGGGACGCGGTGGGTCGAGACAGCGAAGCGGGTCGAGCCAGACCCGGTTGTCGATGCTGTTGTAGAGCGCGTTCGGAGCGTAGTTCGAAGCGTAGGTCGAAGCAGGCATCCATGACATGTACGGATGCTCAAGACGAGCGCTCGGTTGCATCCCGTCGACCGCGGCAGTAGGCAATGGACCAGGTCGAAAGTCGGGTCGAAGATCGGGTCGAGCGTAGTCTCGACCAACCATGGTCGAAGTCGGCATGGAGTGGTAGATCGGCATTCCCGACGTTGATTGGAACGCGTCGATCCGATTTGCCATCACTTCCGTTCTTGGCTGATCCGCATGCACGAACGATTCATGCATTCTCCATTGCGGATCAGGTCGAGGATAATCCACGCGAGAGGGCGAAGAAGAGGCCAAAGGAACTGGGTTGACCTTATCACCCCCCTCCCACAATAATTTATTTGCGATCGGTTTATTTATTTCAAAATTTCTAGACTCCGATTGCTGTGCTGCTTGCATTCTTTTATCAATTATTTTCACAGTTTTAGGTCTAGATTCCATTATTTTGCTAACTTCAATGTCTACACTACCATCATCAGACATAATTTCAACATTATCAGCAAATTCCCTTTCCTTCCTTCTTTCAAAAGATAATGCAGTTTCTCTTATTCCGGCATTTTCAGTTTCCTCTTCCTCGTCAAAATCTCTAGAACTAAATCGACCCCACTGACTGGGACCAATTGTAACGCCCGCCCCCTCGGACACTCCCGGAGTCGCCACTTCCGGTCCAACGTGTGAGAGGGCCGCGTGCGGTTGCAGGTCGTAGTTCAGAGATATAGACGGAGGAAGGGAGGCGGTAGCTTCGGGGTTCGAATCCCGTCGGGTTCGGGATGGCCAGGTATCTCGACCTCTTAGCTCTCCGTATGAAACTGGGGCCTTACTGGCCAGTCTTTCACTCCGGCGTAGGATTCCGGGGTTGACCGGAAGTGAAAGGTCCTTAGGCCTAGCCCCCGAAGCTCTTCCCAGGCCGATGGCTGAGTGGTAAGGTCTATCCGCGGTGGTACCAAAGGGAAATATTGCTCCTGGGTTCGAACCTGCAACCGGCTTCGGAGATGCCCTGGGCGTCGTTTCTAAACGTTCAATGCGAGCCACGACTTCCGTTAGAGCTTCTCTGACATTATAATGTACTGCAGAGATTTCCTCTCTGACATTATCCCGTACCGAGGCAATCGCCTCCTGTGTATTAATAGCGTTAGCTTGAAAATCCGTTCGGACAGAAGAGATAGCCTCTTCCACATTGTTTTGTACGACAGAAATAGCCTCTTCCACATTGCTTTGTACGACAGAGATAGCCTCCTGGGTATCCCTAGCATTATTCTGTATGGTTGCCTGCACATTAGTCTGCATAGAAACCATGGCTTCTTGGGAGGACTTCGAATTCGTTTGTATGGCCTCTAGTAAAATGCCTATTTCCAACGCAGATGGTGGTCTAGATGGCTGCGAGGGCGTTGATGCTCCGCTTCTATCCATGGCGCTATACAAGTTTTGGTTATGTCAAATCCTAACGCTAGCAAGAAGTAAATCCGAAAGTTTAATCAATGGATCTTATTATTATCAGAAACATTTAATAATTATTCACAATGTTAATCAACAGCTTACAGTTTAAAGCAACTGATAATAATATGCAACACAATTCAAACAGACTTCAATCGGAGCAGACAAAATGAATCCCCAATTTTGTACTTAGATGCCAATCTTAATTTCTCTGCCCAAAAGATCAATTTAGTTTTGTATTGAAAACCCCAGCAAAACTGTACCTTCTACTAGAGACACAGGACAAGGCCGACGTTATACGAGGAAAGGCGCAGATGGAGCGTCGAATCCAGGACGTGCGTCGACGATAAGTGACTCAGAGGAATCCGCAACAATCGACGCTGACAGGACGGTAAGGCCGAGTTGACACGTCGAGAACAGGGAATCCACGAAAAGATATTTAAATAATAGATTGACGCCCATAGGCAAATTGCGCAGAAGATATCGACGACAGAAGAAATTCCGTAAAACCCGAGCGGTTTCGATCCAAACGACAGAAAGATCGAAAACCCGAACGAAAGACTTAACTCCTTTACGAAGATGCGAAACAGAACCACAGCGCTGACGATTCGCTCGTAACACAAAACCGCAATGCAATCGGCTCCTTGCCGTTTTAGAATTTCCGTACAGAATCCGTGAAGTAAATACGCGACAACGCAATATCTCAGACGACGAATCCAAGCTGACTTAAATAAACTATTATCTTTCTAAAATAATCAAACTCTGATTTTGTAACTTGCTCTCCAGAGCTACACGTCTATCCTCGTCGAAGTCCGTCCTGAAACTGCCCTCGATTGCCCGTTCTTGAGTTAATAATCACGCCTCAAGGGAACGCGACGCATGCGCAGAAGACACTGCACGAGCCGTGATCACGCATGTACCGCGTGATCAGATAAAGCGCGCTGAATTCCTATGCAGCTGCGACCACCTATCTCCCTCTAAGCGTCTGTCTGCAGCTCACTGTCTTTCTCTCTCTTCCTCTTGCTCTGACACGTACGCACGAGTTGCACTGAGTCAACCGTGCTAAAAATAGACCAGGTCACCTCGTACAGCGTGAAGGAAAGATACCACACATGCATTCAATGACAGCGGCCAGCAGGGCGTATTGCTCCGTCCGTCTGCCTATCTGTGTATCTGTACTGCTCTGGCGCTGCGCCTGTCATATCGGCCGACTCCTCTTCCTCCTTTTCGGCCGACCCTCCATTCGCTGAGCGTATGCAAGAAGCGATCAATAACCTGGTAGCTATGGCGACCGCTTACGTCATCCCTGTCGGCAACTCGCATCACACACGAGCTCGACATTAAAATCTAGGTCACCAATATTATGTAGGTCACCGAATGCAGCTCAAAATTAATAATATTATATAATATATCAGACCCCGAAAACACCATAACGAATCCAAAAATATATATATGGCACCCAGAAATCAAATCCGTTGCGTCTGGTTATCCCAGTCGCGACAATTGATTATGTCTTTACATAGATTATAAATTGCCGGATACCCACTTAACTACGTAGACGCCTCTGAGGTGCGACGGCGTGAAAGAACCGAGATTAATATCGGATCTTAAATGACTTCGTTGTAAGATGTTTCTCTCGGTTTTCGGTCTTAATTAGACAATAATGGTTTCCGGTTTCCAATTTCTTGACGTAATTCCATTTTCATCGCTTTCGTCTGCTTCTGCATGTACCACAGCGATGTGTGATAAAGTAAGTGAGTTAGTGAGTGACCTTTATTTGCATCTGGCAAGCATGGATACCTTGTTTAGTCTCCACTGGTATATTGCGATTATTGCAATTGCTACGATGATGCCAACAGATACAATGTCATGTTTGTAAGAGCGCACGTCATCATAACACACAGACGTATAAAGGCATACACGCAAACACACAAAGCCACATATGCATTCAGACAGGGACATATTTACACAGAGACATACTTGTGCCCACAATTCGTCTAAACTCTATAACCAAGCCCCACTATTATACCTGACTATATGTAATTGTAACAAGCGTAGGGGTCAACCATACACTACGTATTCAAAAATAATATTTTCGACCCCCACTCAGCTCTAGCTCGCAGCGCGTACATTTAGCGATACCACACCTCATGCGTGTCTCTCCCGACCCCCAACCCCAACCTTTACAAAAAGTTAATTTGCTAAAGTTATCAATTAAACAATTTACTTTATCGTTGGCTATTATTTACTTTTGGTAAGCATCATATTTGCTAGCTAACATTTGTTAACTATCATTGTTTACTGTTTAGACCTGAGCAGAATTTAATTATAATTATTTTAATCAAAAATGCCATCGAACAACTGTTGTAGGAGAATACAGAGTTATAAACTGGCTAATATGGACGTCGTAATTAGAAATGTACTTTGCGTACCTAGCCTACATTTCGTCGTGACCCCACCTAACGCACGCGCACGTAAAATCTAAATTCGGTTACCCCTTCCCCTCTATTTCTACGTAATATATTATAGACACCCCCTAAGTCAGTGTTATCTATTGTTTTAGTTCGTTTTCCTACGATCATCGCTTTACGGAAATAATTGACAGGCTTCCCGTATTTACGACCGTCGATCGAACGGTTTTGAGTGCAAGTCTTCAACGCACCGGAAAAGAAAGAGTTGTCTGGTGTACACGCCATCTCTTAATGCACGGTGAAGACATAAGACGCGCATCATATACCATACCATTCGCATTATTGTCTTCAATTGATTGACGTATCCAAAGCTACGGCTTTAGTGGATTCTGGCGAATGATCGGTGCACATATGCTGCGCTCTTACTAATGGATGTTAATGTTCGCACCTAACGGAGTCGGTTAGCATAAGTGTATCGCATCAAGACGTGTCGCTGCGAAGCGCCCAAGAAACCATTAGCCACGCACGCGATTGTTATCTTATCTCCCGACTACGATTCTCGTCTGTTATCGCCGGTTATTAGGTCGTGAATCGCGTCTTAAACGCATGCGCAGAAGACGTCGTGAGCAAACACGAAATAAATTGTTGTAAGTACTTTGTGTGCATTATAGCTTTTCTCTCGAGCTGAAGTCACACGCTGCACGCATCTGCTTTAAGTGTTGGAGATTATTGTCCGTGAGTGGTTTCGTGTTTGTTGCTATTATGCAGATCCGTCAACGATCTCTGGTCTCCTGCTTTTAAATGTTCTATCAGTCACGTCGTAGGCCTACAGCTGCATGGAGTGTTGTTTATTTTCATTTGTTGACTCCTTTAACCTCTTTTGTACTCAGCCTGTTCTTCTGGCAGCTTTCTCAAGCCAAACGCTTCGAGAACAAATCGGCTACCGTGTTGCTGGCCCTGCAGACTCTGTAGTAATCGCATCGTAACCGTAAACTCGGTACTTCTACAGCGCCCACAAAAAGGAGGTCGCGGAAACCAGGTTATCCACATGTCGCTCAACTAAAACAAATTCGCTATGCCTGTTCGTGCACTAGCTACAGCGCCCCTTCAAGAGAATCTACTCAGAAGCGCTCCCGACCACAGCACGGACACTGAATCAGAGTTTCACGCTGAAGCGCTGAGCAATTGTGAGTGAATGACTTGCCCAATGTCCCACGAGGCGGCTTGAGGTGGGTTCGAACATGCATGGCAACGAACTTACCCACTACACCACCGCGCCTCATGATAATCAGGCAATTAATAATCAGAGGCCTATCATGGTGGATGATGTTTAGAGCTTATAAGGAGGCATGGAAGTGTAGGAATCAAAATATATGATCTGTAAACAAGCAATGTCTTCAGTGTACGACAACCGGAAGTCAAACGTATAGAAGTGCAGCCATGGGTGGTACTCTCTAACATAATATGTCTATATATCCATGACAGTGGTGATGGTTGGTTCCAGTCATATTTTTCAGGCGATGTCATGATTAGAAATATTTTAAGTTTCTTTAAATGGTAATTGATGCGTTTTGCAACTTGAAGTTTTGACACAAAGAAACACTTTCATTGTGATGCTTTGTTACAGGATTGGAAGAAGCGAACAACTTTATTTTTCATATTTTAGTTCATCAACAACATTATAGGCCTACTTCATACTTCGTTTATTCAATATTAAGAACGATAATCTTATGTGCTTTATCTAGCGTGTCCCTGCAGCGGGATTTAATACATCCAATGACTACTTTTGTCCACATCTGCATGCAATAGTTATAATTATTATTTATTTGTCGATATAATTAATTATGTTCTTCATGGCAATTAACATGCTTGATTGATTGATTTTTGGATTGATGGGTTTAATAATTCATTTATTGATTCACTGATTGAAACGAAAAAACACATTTTCTATGTTCTTCATTATTATAACAACAATAAATAGTCCATATAATTATATTGCGCTAATGAGTCGTTACATTTCATGTTAACAAACAAAGATTATTTTACGATTGCAAGAACATGTAACATGTTGTATCCTTATTACAGTTAGATACCTTTTTAAAGTGTCAACAGAACGAACAAAGGCCTTGATTTTGATATTTATATCAATTAAGGAGTCTCTGAATCGTTCCTAAACTGGTAGTGAAATAAGACCAATAAAGTAAATGACTTCCGAAAGAACGAAATAATAAAGCAGGGAAAAACTGTCGTAACTTCGTATACGTTTCGTATTGCATTAAGTTCTAACGCTACATATATAAGCTTACCTAAAAAGCATACAAACAAACAAACAAACATACATATATATATATATATATATATATATATATATATATATATATATACATACAATACATATAATACATACATAGCCTACATACATACATACATACATGCATGCATGCATACATACATACATACATACATACATGCATACATGCATGCATACATACATACATACATACATACATACATACATACACATAGGCGTGCGAGGCGGGGGTGCAGGGGGGGCAATTGCCCCCCAAATTCGGGCAAGTTTGGTGGTTTTTTCGGGCAAAAGAAACCCAAACGACTAAAAAAAAAGGTCGTCAAGTTTCGGGCAAGTCTGGTTTTTGGGGTAAAAATAGTCGCGGACGACAAAAAAAAAAGGTCGTCAAGTTTCGGGCAAGTCTGGTTTTTCGGGCAAAAATGGTCGCGGACGACAAAAAAAAATCTTTTTGGCCGGATAAATTTTTCGGGCAGAAGTTCAATCTTTGCCCCCCCCCACTTCTGAAACCTCCCGTACGCCTATGTACATACATACATACATACATACATACATACATACATGTACATACATACATACATACATACATACATACATACATACATACATACATACATACATACATACATACATACATACATACATACATACATACATACATACATACATACATACATACATACATACATACATACATACATACATACATACATATACACACATCTATATATCTATATATATAAAAATGTAACCGCGTTTGGCTCCTTGCAAGTGTTCTCCAAACTTTCTGCGCCGATTCCTTTCAGAACTTCACCAAAACCTTTAGTTCCAACCCGGCCGGGTTTTCAGAATGATTTTTCGCAAAAAGCGCAATCTTTTCAACAAAAAAACAACTTTGAAAATTCCACCGTTTTCAACACATAGCCTACGCCCGTCAATAAGCCTTGCATACCAATTCGGGCATGTTTGTTCCGTAAATTTCTTTAGCGCATTTCATTACGGCCTTCGCATTTCATTACGGCCTTCTTGCTCAAGCGTTTTATGGCGTGATCCGTGTCGCCATCGCAAAGGGAGGGGGAGGGGGAGGGGGACGGGGAGGGGGAGTGGGAGTGGGAGGGGAAGGGGAGGGGAGGGGGAGGAGGGGAGGGCAGGGGAGGGGAGGGAGAGCGGAGGGGGAGGGAGAGGGGAGGGGGAGGCTCTTTTCAGCCACAGCAACGCGTGGCCGGGTTCAGCTAGTATAATTATATAATTTACTTCTAAAGAGCTAGATGAAGGCAAAGCGAAGGGCACCAGCCTATTCACGAGCGCTGCGTCGAGTCAGAGGAGTTGTCACTGTCAATGCATGAACATTTGATAAGAGTGAAAAAGGCAGAGCATCCCTTAATTGGATCGACAATGAGAAAACTTGGATAGCGGGAAATTCATATACATGTAGGCCTATACATAGGCGTAGGGGACATTTCAGCGTGGGGGGGGGGGGCAAAAATGAGACTTTGCCAGAAAAATTTTTGTCGTCCGGCCGAAATCTTAATAAAAATTCCCGTTACGTTTGCCCGAAAATTCTGACGACCTTTTTTTAGTCATCTGGCCGAAATCTTCTAAAATTTCCAGTTATTTTTGCCCGAGAGGGCAAGTCTGATTTTTCGGGCAAGAAGACTCGAAAAGAAGTAAATTTTTTTAAACTTTTTTTTCCGGGTCTGCTTGCCCGAAAAATCAGACATGCCCGAAATTTGGGGGGGCATTTGCCCCCCCCTGGACCCCCGTCTCCTACGCCTATGCATGTATATCAGGTATAATGATAATAGAGATGAGACTGAGTAGAAGCTCCGAATGGCGATATAGATGATTCTCGTGATGACATTGGCAGATGATGTAAAGTAGTGATGTTGTAGCAAAAGCTCATCAGATCAGGTGCAGTTTCCTTGTATCTTCCACTCGCCTATTTGTCATTCCGCACCTTGTCTAGACATCTATACTAGAATTCACGGCTATGCCACAAATGGTGCGGGAATCGTCATAGCAAATCAATTAATTCCGATAATTTATATAGCGCCTCTTCAAGAGACCTACTCTAGTGAAATAGTCGAGATCTGTCATTTGTTCGAGGCCCTAAAAGTTCTGCGAGAAAAGCAGAAATAAAATTCAATTGTCATACAATAATAAAGGCACGTATGAATATAGTCTGATGGTTCTCTCATGTTATATAAAAGTGCAGTAACTCGTAAGGCACTTCTACTTTAGGTTTCACCAGAATAAGCTTATAGCCTATCAGACGTTCGTCGAATGTTTGCAATGAACCGAAATTCATAAATAGTTCAAGATGGCGGGTTTTCTGAGAAGTCCAAGGTTCTTCACGTTCCGGACGCGTATACATGTACAGTCTTCTATAGGCGGCCCAAACTTTGCTCGAAATTAATACTTTTGCTATAATAATATTATAGAGATCATTCTGCTTTTATGTTAGACTGTGTTTCGACGTCAACCTCCCAATTGCTTTTCCTATCTCTTTATAATTACGTTGAAGCACCTGATACGTGGATGGATGACACTTTGTTGGACCTTATTTCGTCATCGTGACCGTGAGCACAAGTATAAACAAATCGCCACTAAAAAGATGGACGCCGAAGGGCACCAGCTTAATCACGAGCGTATCGGAGTTCTTGTCGCAGGTTTGGGTCTGGTCCAGATGAGGGCTACACGCTTCTAAACTTCGTCGGACATGGAGACTAATAATGGTCCTCGCTGGCTAAAACAACAGCAAGACCCACACAATTTTTAATGCCAATTGTGAGCCAGAGACCCTACTTCGTTCATACGATCGGTAAAGATGTCAATCGGGAAAAGAGACCACTTAGCCCACCACTCCCCTACTTGTTCAATCGACCGTTTAAATTTTGCCAATCGCAGCGACGGACCACGGAGTCCATTTCTCCCCTATACTAGTTCAGGCGACGAGTGAAATGTTTCTAATCAGAATGAGGGTCCACGTAGCCCATCACTCCCCTACATAACAACATAGCCCTAGCACCCCTACAGTGTAGGGCCTACACTTGTTCAGACGACCGGTGAAATGTTTCCAATCAAGAACAAAGGTCCGCGTAACCCACATTCCCCTACGTGATGCATACCACGCAGCCCCTCGCTCCCCTACGTGTTCAGGCGACAGGTGATATAAGTTCGTGGTCGTCATGTTGGTCCTGCTCCTCGGAGATGGATGATGACTGGCTGAAAGAGTCCTCCTCCTCCTCCTCATCCTCATCTGCCCACGGCTGGAGGTTCTGGAGGGCGTGAAGGGAAGCGTTGTTGGTGCAGAGGGGGTCAGGAGCGCTGCACACCCCCTTCGATCCGTCTGAATGGTGTAGGCTCAACATGAAACGATTGGCTGCTTGACGCTCGGCCTCACGCTCTTCAGCAGTCTGGCGTCTGAAATAGAAATCAGTTTGACATTTAATATGATGATGTTGTTGTTGTTGTTGTTGTTGTTGATGATGATGATGATGATGATGATGATGATGATGATGATGATGATGATGATGATGATGATGATGATGATGATGATGATGATGATGATGATGATGATGATGATGATGATGATGATGATGATGATGATGATGATGATGATGATGATGACGATGACGATGACGATGGCGAGGGCGATGACCATGACGATGATGATGATGATGATTATGATGATGACGATGATGATGATAATTATGATGATTTTGATCATGATAATAATAATAATTTAATTATATAAATATTACATATAATTATGTAATAAATCTAATGATGATATTAATAGTAGGAGCAGCACCAGCAGCAGGAACATGTGCTACTGCTGTTGATGCTGCTTGTTTTTGTTGTTGTTGTTGTCGTTGTCGTCGTCATCGCCGTTGTTGTTATTGTCGTTGTTGTTGGTTTAAAAAGTTGTCTGGTAATTTTGTCTGTAAAATATTCTCCAAACAACTTACGTGCTTCGACACCTTAATTAAAGTGTGAGAGGTTCGCACAAAGTTCAAAATAAACGCATCTACAGTAAGTTACATTATTTTGCCGCCATAAAATCTAGATAACAGCTGAGTGGAACTATGACTATTATAATTATGGATACAAAAGGAAACTGATCGTATTCTAGCAGTGCCACTTTCAAAGCATATTATAGACAAACGGCGCTGATGATGTTTATTATCACACAACGTCATTAAACTGAAGCCACTGCTATAGCACCATAGCATAATTTATTTAGAGCAAATACCGATTCATGCATATATAAGAGCTGCTCTGGAATCAAAAAATTAATGACCATTAATGTTGCCATAAACAAAATATTTCAAATTAATCTTCCATATCCATACAAAGACCTTCTCCTCTTTGAAAAAACAAACAGGCTGTGTCAACTCGTCAACGTCCTCATCTTCTTTTTCTTCTTCATCGCCCTCCTATCCTGCCTTTCTCATTTCCTTCACCTTGATCCTCCTCCTCCTCTTTAATCCCGCCTCCTCATAGTCTACATCCTCCTCCTTTTCATCCTCTCTCCCGTTTTCCTTTTCATCGCCTTATACTTCTTCTGCCTCCTCTTCCTGCTCTTCCTCCTGCTCTTCCTCCTTCTCCTCCTTTTCCTCCTCCTTCTTCTTCTTCTCCGTTTTGACCAACCTCTTCCATTTTGTCCTCCGTCACCTTCTTTCCCACCTTACTTCTACTCTATATACTCACACCTATCCTTTTTCCTCTACCACCTCTTGATACTGTAATCCCAGATCCGCCTCCACCTCCACCTCCTTTCTTTTCTTCTCCACTTTGTCCTCCACACCCTGCCCTCCTCCTCATCCTTCTTCTCCTCCTCCTCCTTCCCTTCCTCCATTCCCTCCCCTCCTCCTCCTCCTTTCTCCAAACATCAGTTTGGCTTGCATCCGTCAACGCATCTAACCGCCGCTAATCCATAACGCCGCATGAATTTGACGTTCGCTACATCCTCCCCCACCTCAACGAAAACGATAAAATACTCTCGCCGTAGACACAATAACATCGGAGAGCGGCTGCAATCATTTAAACGGCCCGCAACTCATCGTCATAACAACAGCGTGTCTATGGGGGTTGGGGGGTGGGTGGGGGGTGGGGGGGGGGTGGGGGGTGGCCCTGCAGGGGCGTCGGTCGGTGGTCTGGCCAGGGAGGTCTTAATAGTACTTAATTCTCTCCCTTGTCTCGGCATGCCCACGTTTATCGTCGGTCGAGATGGGTTGGGGTCGCAGTGGGGTCTTTCGGGCGAGATAACAAAATCAAATGGCGCTTGTAATTAGTGACGATTGACTGAAGTTCTGACACCAGAATGAATAGACACTTATGTGGTATTTGCTTTGTCGTAAGACACGGATGGACCTCGGTTATAAGAGCTTCTGTTCACGGTGTCCACGGGTAAGCGCGCGAAACGGACGGAGAGCGACACAGACAAAAAGACAGACGAACAGACAGACAGATGGACGGACGGACACACTGGCAGACACATGATCATTCATACATGCGACAGAGACAGAAGAAGACAGACAAATACAGAGAGATAGAGAGACATAATTCCATAAACAGAGATAGAAAGAGAAAATTAATGAGGCAGTCTCCCTGCCTCAGACAGAGAAGGAAGACAGACAGACAGACAGACAGAGACAGACAGACAGACATAGAAAGAGAGATAGAGAGAAGCAGACAGACAGAGACAGATACAGAAAGAGAGGAGATAGGGAGCATGAAAGTGTGAGGGACAGACTAAGAGAGTCATACAGAGACAGATACAGAGACAGAAACATAGACAGAGAGACATTAGAAGACTCAATTACGACAGACGTCGGTGATCGTTTAGTGTTACCAGGCTAATGGAAAAGCAATCCGACCTAAACAACAGCCACACGCGCCAACAAACCAACCAACAGGTCGGTGGGGTGATGGCTGGAAGAGCCTTCCAACGGGGGAGGTACATGTAGGCGCAACGGATAATAATTGTCGGGTTTAACTTTCATTGGATCGCTGACTGCATGTAAGTTTATTTATCCTCCGATCGACTTAACACTTCTGAAATCATCATTACGGCAATAACACATTGTGCGGGTTCGGCGCTCCATATAATGACGGCTGTTTATGGCGGTGGATGTGGGGAGAGGGGCAGTGACATTGTAGAATGAGGAATTCTATGGGTCATAATATTTCTATGTAGGCATGAGCTTTGACAATGTTATACTGTGGCTATAATAATTATAATGGTGGCGGTTTGGTGTGGTACTTTTGAGGCGTTATATTAAGTGTGTTGTTATGTAGACATATACAGGGTGGGCCATAAAAAGTGAGACCGCCTACGCGGTTTTGCTAATATTTCGGCCAAAAATAAGAATTTTTTAATCAAATTTTACTGACTTAAAGCCAATTCATATCTACGTATAACTGCCAAATTTCATAAAAATATGTCTAACAGAACAAAAGTTATACCACTTTTAGTGAGACCACCCATGGTTTTTGATGATTCAAAAACACGTTACGCAAAAAGGTAACAAATATCGGCCAAAAATAGGAATTCTTATATGAAATTTTACAGGCTTCAAGGGCATTCATACCTACGCGTAACTGCCAAATTCCACACAAAACTTTCAAAAGAAACAAAAGTTATATCACTTTTAGTGAGTATACCCAGCGATTTGTTGGGTCCAAAAACGATAGTAGAATTTAAGGCTGATTGTGAGTTGATATGAGAAGACTTCCCTCTGAAACCTATCAGCAAGACCATCGGAAACTTTACAAATAGGTTCAGAACATGTTTGGGTAGGGGTGGGGGACATTTTGAACACAAGTTATCATGTTACTTTCGACAAAAAATTATTTCAAACTTGACTTAAGAAACTGGTTTTTTGCTCATTTTTTCATAACGTGTTTTTGAATCATCAAAAAACGATGGGTGGTCTCACTAAAAGTGGCATAACTTTTGTTTTGTTGGACATATCTTTATGAAATTTGGCAGTTATACGTAGATATGAATTGGCTTTAAGTCAGTAAAATTTGATTAAAAAATTCTTATTTTTGGCCGAAATATTAGCAAAACCGCGTAGGCGGTCTCACTTTTTATGGCCCACCCTGTATATTAGTGCATTCATGCATATGTACATACTTTCGTGTGTGCATGCATACGTACATGCGCACTCAAAGGCTTACGTACGTACATACCTACATACGTACGTACCTGCGTACCTGCGTGCATGCGTACATGCGTACATACGTACAAACGTACATACGTACAAACGTACATACGTACATACGTACATACATGCATGCACGCACAAATACAAAAACATAATATTGAAATTGGGATGCATATCTTCACACCTTTTTAACGTGGTCAGTCGCGTGATGTAACCTTTTGGATGGTGACATGAATGAATGAATGAATGATAATAGCCTAACTAATGGAAAAAATTATGTAAGAAGTGACTTAATAATATTATGGCCTTAGCAATGTATCACCAGAAGCCGCTCATCTATGGAAGCTATCCATCTCTATCTGTTCTCCGCCTGATGCACAGCCTTCTGCATCGACAGTCCCATCTCCTGACAGTCCTCCTTGATCATGTCCATCCATCGTTTCTTCGGTCTTCCTTTGTTTCTCCTTCCCTGTACCTGCCCAAGTTTATAGCTTTGGAATTTTGGGAAGCGGTTTACCTTTATTCCTGGTTCAGTTCTTATTGAAATATTGATTTTGCCTCGACGTGTGACGATAATCATTATACAACCTTTGACGCGATTGCAGAATTTATAACGCTGTAAAAATTTATTTTTAAGGTGTTGAAATTGATGCATTTATTTTGTAATTCTAAAGTCGCGGTAAGATAAGTAATAAGAATATTCTTTAATAGACCTATATATATATATATATATATATATATATATATATATAATTGCTTGCAATCTTATTTGTGGACTGTATGTGGGTATTGGCTTAATGAACGCAACTGTTCGGGTTTATCCATTTGTTTGTGTGTGCACTTGTTATAGCGCCCCTTCAAGCTCTCGCTACTCAGAGGCGCTTCCGAATGCAGAGCGGACACTGCATCGGAGTTTAACGCCGAAGCGCAGAGAAATTGTGAGTGAAGGACTTTCCCAAGGTCCTTACGCGGCGAGGTGGATTCGAACCTCGATCCTTTCGGCTCTAAGGTAATGACGCCATCACTACACCACCGCGACCCATGTAGCCAGGCATCGTAATGTGACGAAGAAGAAACGTGACATGAAATTAATGACAGTTGTGTTTAATATTGGCCGATACCTATAGCCTCTATCCTCTATTTGGCATCACCGTATTAGGATTGCTTATTAAGTGCTGTAATATGCCAAGCAAATTTCTGTCTAGGGTAACGGCCTCTGTTGTCATAGACCCAGGTCAAAATAATCGAATCCATCCATCACCTTTATTTTAACAAAGCATCACTTAAGAGCAAGTGAACAATTACAAACAGGTGGGTTTTATACACCTTTAAAACATTTTCTCTGGGCGCTATGAATAAGCGATTTTCTAATATGTTGGTTAGTTAATTCTGAATGGTCTAGTACCGTGCTCATAAGTGCTGTAATACCCCGAGCAAATTTCTGTCCAGGGTAACGGCCTCTGTTGTCATAGACCCTGTTCAAATTGGAATCCTCCTCCTTTTGGTTAGTTAAGCAATCTGCTCTTTCCGATGATTATTCGATTATTATTCGATGAATCACATAGAACAATGTCATTTCAAACTCCCGTCGTTAATAGACACAGTCATTGCCTCAAGTGTTATAGTGCCAGTCTCACGCCTGGCGAATGAAGGGCAACACTAATAACCTTTGTCCTGCCAATATGACACCGCATGTCTTCAAACAGAAAATGATAACTTTTCTTGCCTGTCTATTATCTGTAGCAGTGTACATTCTTTCGAATGGTTTAATCTCTCCTAACACAAAGAACCCGTGATTCTCTTAAATGCAAGCATGAAAGCATGCAAACATCAATGAAAACTCTCTTTAAGGTTACAATCTGTTGCTGCATAATTGTCACCATTTCAAGAGCTGACATTATCTGCGCGCAGGCCACACCGTTTTTTCACAGCAACCCGCCATTGTTGCCAACGCCTCTGACTAAGACGTAAGCAGGAGCATCGTGGTTCTTGTTCTGGGCAGTTCACATTACTACAAGATGTCTTAGCCATGGCCAACTTGGCTACAACGAGTACACCAGTTGTACACTGTCGGTGGAAGAAATATACGGCGAGTGAGAGGAATGGTCGCCGACCCACATAAAATGCAGATACTATAATTATGTAAAATGAAGTCGATAATAGTTTATAATTCAGGCTATAATAGCCTAGTTACACTGCAAGTGCAAATGTAGTTTTTAAAACGTTTGACAACATTTTCGGTTGCCCTCCTCTTTTATGCAGATTTGGTCTGGCGTCACCGGGAAAATGATCGTCAGAAGTGAAGTATAATGGTTTTTAGTTGTGTTCTTCATGTTAGAAAACATTTATTTGTTACACAATGCCGAAATCGAGTTTGCTTGCTATTAAAAGACAATTTGTATACTTAAAAGAGGTGTTTAAGTGATCATCTCTGCCGTCTTATTTACTTATTACTCCATTACGCTTACATACATTTTATTCTACTTTTAGTGGCATATAGAGACCTGGCATTGATTGATTTTCCCATCCGATTCATTTATGGGTGGTATCTCCATTAGCTGCGCTATACAAATTTTGAATTGTAGTTGTAGTATTTTAACGACATTACTTGCAAATCTAACATGAGCCTTTCCTTTTCCCCAGTCACGGCGATGGTTTTGGTAACTGGTCACATTAATTTCACGGTTGTTCTAAACCATTTTCTCAACTGCATCTGCTCTTAACGATGTCGACGAAAGCGGTTGTGGCGATTCGTTTGACACCTTGCTGGTGTAAGACGGGGTTAAGATACCAGATGTTGCGATAACGACATAATGAGAAATGTATGATTGATATTAGTGACACCAGGCGGCTGCATGCTATAGACATTGACTCCGTCGTTGTTTCATGTAGTGCTGCCATTCCTGCAGTGCGTTTGCGGGCGGTTCAATAAAGCACATACTTACTTACTTACTTACTTATTATTAATACCATAGCGATGTTAGAGACCTGTGGGACTACAGATCGTAAATCACTAAATAATGGGTCTGAATGGATTGGCTAATCAGATACTGCGGAATAACTCACCTTTTTAAAACACTTGTTAAACGCTTTAAATAAGCGCCTAACACTTAAAAGAGGTGTGTTATTTCACATTATCTAAATAAGAGCCCTAAACAACTGCTTGATTTGCTGCGAAATGCACTATAGTATAATTATACCAAACGCAAATAGCTAGTCAACGGAAATAGACACGAAACGTTGGTTTTAATTTCGCACCACATATCTGATGATGATGATGATGATGACGACGACGACGACGACGACAACGACGAAGACGACGACGATGATGATGATGATGATGATGATGACGACGACGATGACGATGACGACGACGATTACGATGACGATGATTGATGATTGATGATGATGATGATGATGATGATGATGATGATGATGATGATGATGATGGTGGTGGTGGTGGTGGTGGTGGTGGTGGTGGGGGTGGGGTGGTAGTGATGGTGACGGTGACGGTGACGATGACGATGATTGATGATTGATGATGATGATGATGATGATGATGATGATGATGATGATGATGATGGTGGTGGTGGTGGTGGTGGTGGTGGTGGTGGTGGTGGTGGTGGGGGTGGGGTGGTAGTGATGGTGACGGTGACGGTGACGATGACGATGATTGATGATTGATGATTGATGATGATGATGATGATGATGATGATGATGATGATGATGATGATGATGATGATGATGATGATGATGATGATGGTGGTGATGATGTTGATGATGATGAGGAGGATGATGATGATGATGATGATGATGATGACGATGATGATGACGTTGACGATGACGATGACGACGACGACGACGACGACGATGACGACGACGACGACGATGACGATGATTGATGATTGATGATGATGATGGGGGTGGTGGTGGTGGTGGTGGTGGTGGTGGTGGTTGTGGGGGTGGTGGGGTGGTAGTGATGGTGACGGTGACGGTGACGACGACGACGATGACGGTGATGGCTTCTCTATAATGCACGTAATTGATTGTACATACATTAGACACGTTTCAGTGGCGCGAATATTCCTGCGATGGATTGTTATATAGTACACCTTTAAATCGTATTATTCCCCTTTATAAATTTACCAATAATATGGCTTTTTCATTGATCTCCTTTTTGTCCTGAATTAAATCTCTGTAGTTTATTGTTGAGAAAATCTTATACTGTTGCAGAGCAAGCTTACATATAGTATGCCTCTGTAATTTGAGCATTCTAATTTATCCTTTTTCTTGTGTATCGGGATAACAATGGATTATGGATCGTTTCCAGTCCGACGGTATTTCATCCCTCTCCCATACCCTTTGACAAAGTCTATGCATGATCTTGATTCCCACTCCCTCTGTTCCTGCCTGTATTTCCTCTGCCGTGATGTTATCCAATCCCGGAGCCTTCCTGTGTTTCATTCTATTGATTGCAGCCTTTACTTCATCTTCTCCCAGTGCTGGTATGTCCTCTGTGTTTTCAACTTCTATGATGTTTTCCAAATAGCTATCGTTTGTCTTGTTTGGGTCATTCTCTTATTCCTTCACCTAATCTTCTGTTTCCGCCTCCTTTTCTTCATCCTCTGTCATCTTTTCCCTCGTCTGTTCTTGTTCTTTCTCTTCTTATTTTCTCCTAATTCCTCCACTTCATCCTCCTCGTGCTCTTCTGTCTCCTCTTTTTTCCTGTCATTCCTCCTCTTCCTCCTTCGTCGCTTATTCCTCTTTTGTTTTTGCTACTCATATTCTTCGCGCTTCTCTTCCTTTTCTTGTTCTTCCTCCTCCTCACCCTCGTCCTCCACCTACTCTCTGTCCTGTTCCTCATCTTCTTTCTCCTTCTCCCCTTCCCTCTTTCTATAGCCACAGTTGTGAATGCTAAATCCAGACATGATTCCTCCAATTGTGTCGTGTCAGTTGAACTCTTTAGCAGGCATCAGTTTGGACATCCATAAATAACACGACAATGTCAAACAGTTTTAACGACACTGAATCGAAAATAAAGATTACTTACATCTCCATTAACACCGTTACTCTCTCATAACACGCGTTCATGCACTTGTACAGCATCTGATATAGGCCTACTTGTGTTACTTGGCTATTATAAATTATAACTATATATCCAGATATAGTTATATATTAGACGTTTAGGACACAGCAAGTGTGCGCCGATGTCCATTGCTATAAGTGTGCTATAATTATAATGTACATCTTTTAAACAAAATCCACGAATGCTTAACAAATGCGATGTAAATGAAATGCCCTTCAACACCTTCAAAAGTTTTCACACAATTATTTATAAGAGAGGGACGCGTTTGGCATGGTCAATTATTGATTAGGTGTGGGTCAGAAATGCCACTCATATCTTTTTCCACATAGATCTAGGTGTTTTCGGTCTTGTCTAGGTTTCTAGGTTTTTCTGTCAGGATCTAGTCTTTTTTCTCACGGTCGTTTTTCCGACTTTTACACATAAAAATAGACATTTTAAAGTGAAATTGCACAAAAAACGTGAAAAAAGCCAAACATCTTGTGAATTTGGATCAAAATATCTAATTAAATTTTTGAGCGAAAAACTTTTTAAAAAGGGTCATCAGAAATTTTATTGGGAAGAAAAATAGAGCAAATTTTAATAATCGGATGACTAAAAAAGGTCGTCAGAAATTAAAATCCGGAAAAATGGAAAAATCCATGCATTTTCGAGAGAAATTGTCAGTCTAGCCTTTTCTAGCTTTTTTCGACCGGATCTGACCTTTTTTCAAAATTCAGAGTGGCATCTCTGGGTGTGGTATCAATTGGCATTAAAACGCGTATTGACACCTCCAATATGTTTTTTTTTTGCACTTGTTATAGCGCCCCTTCAAGCTCTCTCTACTCAGAGGCGCTCCCGATGCAGAGCGGACACTGCATCGGAGTTTCACGCCGAAGCGCTGAGCAATTGTAAGTGAAGGACTTGCCCAAGGTCCTTACGCGGCTTGAGGGTGGATTCGAACCTCGGACCTTCCGGCTCCAAGGCAACGACGCCACCACTAGACCACCGCGCCCCATTATTGACGATTGTTATACAATTACCTGCATTCGTCAAAAAACACAATAATGTAACGACAATTCGAAGATGGCATTGATGATGATAGGCTATTCGAGAGGAAAAAACCAAACATCAATGCTATCATATAAATTATTGTCTGTATACTGAAACTTGACCCGCGATGAAGATAATGAATACGCTGATATTATAACGCGTTTGCACGAGGTCGTAATCGTGATTGCAATGATCACGATCATGCTTATACAACCATGCACACTTCGATTATGCTTGCGCTCAATTAAGCATACGCGCTTATACGCTTCTGATTGCGCTTCTCTTATGCGTGCGTTTACGCTTAAGTTTACGCTTCTGAATACGCTTGATTGATTGATTGATTGATTGATTGATTGATTGATTGATTGATTGATTCATTCATTCATTCATTCATTCATTCATTCATTCATTCATTGATGTTTCCCCATGCATATACGCCTCTGATTACGCTAAATTATACATTTATGTTTATTATTTGTGTCATTCTTTATAGACGTCACCGAACGCTTACAGATGGGTTCGACACCTTCAAAACGGTAATTAATCATTTTATAAGGATGAGCACGGTAAACAAATTTATTATATCGATCAGTGGTTAAATGTCGCTATGGTGCCAGTCATGACCTTCAGAAAATAAGAGGGCGTCGCTAATGATCTTTGTACAGTCACGCAGTAACGCAGTAACGCTAAACTGCAACTACAGTAAGCTGACTCAAATTTGCAAAACTAAGCATGTTAGACACCTTTAATATGTTATAAACACTTGTTATAATAGAGAGCACGGTACAATTAATGGCCTTCAGTAATTTTCTCTCAAATGTATTAATTTGACTTGCGAGCACACGTACCTCCATTTAGTTCTCCTGTTCTGGAACCACGTCTTCACCTGAGCGTCAGTCATCTTCAATCCTTTCGCCAACGTTGACCTCTCGGCAGACGCGAGATACTTCTGACGATGAAACCTCTTCTCCAGCTCAACGATCTGGATTCGAGTGAAGGACGTTCGCGGTTTCTTCCGCTTCGGTGGAGTTCGGTTCTGGTAAGGATGACCAATGCGACGACCCACTGTGACAAGGAAAGACGGTTTATTGTCAATGTTATTGTTATTGTTATCATTGTTATCATCATCATCATCATCATCATCATCATCATCATCATCATCATCATCATCGTCGTCGTCGTCGTCGTCATCATCATCATCATCATCATCATCATCATCATCATCATCATCGTCGTCGTCATCATCATCATCATCCTGAATTGTTGGCAACCCACAATTGTTCGTGCTCTTGGGCGTGAAACTAAAATTCAGTGTCGGCGCTGTAGACGGGAGCGCCTCTAATTAGCAATCTTGAATGGACGCTATAATTATGACAAGACTATTTCTCATACATGTAAGCATGGCAACGTTATTAATATTATTCTTATTTCGTGCATGTTTTCTTCGCTATTGAATGTTTTAATGTTATAGCTCTGGCTTTGGAATTATTTATTGAGTCCTACAGGCATTTTTATATAATATTGTGAATTCCAAATAAAAGGTGTCTAATGATTGCGCTTTTCGTAAAAGCGGCGAAGCAAGAACCCTAATTAATTAACCAATTCGGTGTATGAAAGACCCTAATTAATTTAAGTAGGCCTATACTTACAAAAACGCGCGAAAAGCTATCAACGCTGGCAATGACGATGATAATCACGATTATTATAATAATATTCGTTGAATTTCAAACTGACACAACACAATAATTATGATAAAAATAATTCAGCTGCTATGGTACGGCGATGTTGTCAATGCTTTGGCCCAATTTACCTCCGTGAGCTATGCTGCATTACATTGAGTACTACGCCAAGGACGTTGTCAGCTACGCTCTGGCGAAAAGAAAATCATCTTGGTTCCTTTCGCTCGTACTATACGTATACTACCACGAAGAATCGATCCTTTTCTGTGGTTGGTCCGGTGGTCTGGAATGGTCTTTTTTCAGCTACGCCTACACGGGCTACACCAAGGAACTCTAAACCAGGATCGTTCCATGCATACACTAGCCTATATAAACTTAAAACTGTTCTTCTTGGGTGCTCTGGAGTAGGGAGCGCCCCAGAGTAGTTTTTTCTTGAAGGGGCGCTATATAAATTCTTGAATGAATGAATGAATGAATGAATGAACGAATGAATGAATGAATGAATGAATGAATGAATGAATGAATGAATTCACAGTATGAACGGATGATCAAAACACGAGTCGGATTTAACCGTTATAACCTCGATGCAAGGCTGTCATACTTTCTTTTTAAACTGCGCCATCTACCGAGTGAAGGGCTAAGTCGGCAGATAGCCTTTAAACCAACCCTGATGTAGGCTACAGCATTTGCAATGAAAACATAAATTTAATTTAATTCAATCAATTCAATCAATTAATTCAATCAAATCAATCAATTATTTCAATCAAATTAATCAAATAATTCAATAAATCAATCAATTATTTCAATAAATCAATCAATTAATAAATCTAACCTGATAATCGATCTTTTCGTTCCTGCATCCACGGAAAGATGGCGCTTGTCAGACCAGATCCCGGATGTCCGGTCATGTGACAGTCTGGCGACGTCACCGTGGCAACACTTCCGGTCATACCAGACGCGTTCTGCGGCGCCATTTTGATTAATCCCGGTAGAAAGGGATACACTTCCGGTTTGAAGAAGTCCATACCGGAAGCGGGTGCGACACCGATGGACGACGCATGCGCGTAGTAACCGAGATATCTTGCACCGGAGAGTCCGTGAAAGGGAATCCCGAAGACGATTTCGAGAGGAGCCAGGGCGGAAGAGACTCTGGCTGGAGGGGCTGGGGGACCGGATGTTGGAACTGCTGCGGGGTCCTCGTCGGAAGACAGGATGGTACTGATCCCGAAGGAGAGCTTCGGACGGTCTGGTTTCGACGAAGGTCCCTGAGGACTTCGCAGCGGAGGTGGGACTGAACCGGATGGAGACCTTGAACTTGACCTTCGATGGTGGTGTCGTTGACCACGTTGTCGAACGCCGGAACCTCGCTCTTCGTCGTCGTCGGCTGAGTCGATGTCATCCCTACGCAACGAGTTTGGCCTGGCTTCCATGCTCGACATGAATCAATCTATTCTTATCGCTGGTGTTCCGGATACCTAATCGAAGACTATCCCTGGAAAGGATCCTCAATAATGTTGCCACTCCTGACTATCCAGTGTGTCAATGGAAAACTATCACCAGATCCCTTTGTCACGTGCTTTCCAGTTTCCTAGAACCTAATCCACAAATTATGCTGGCGAATGACACTGATAATAAATAATAAATATCACGTTGAAAGTTTCGTTTACCTATAATAATTAACGAATGGTATTACCAGTTCTGCGCATTTTCCACCTGCTTATGATGTGTAACTATTACTTCTGGTTCTTTCAACGTTATGCGCTGCAAACTTGCACTGCAAAACAATGTTATAAAATATCCTCGTTCGATGAAGGACTTTAACCTCAAATTTAATCCGCCGCTCGACGAAGTTTTCCTCTTGCACTATCCTCAGTCCTCCGTAGGAAGACTGCACGAGAGGTACAGCGGTAGAGATAGAGATAGAGGAATGGTAGAGTGGTGGAAAGAGGTGGAGAAAGATTCGGTAGGCTCCACCCACTTGAAGACATTGGTGGCTGGAGAGAGAGTGCTGTGGACTTTCCCATAGGATGGAACTTTAGCTGGCTTTAGCCAACCGCAGAAGCTTCACTTTGCCAGTCTACCTACTGGCAGTGAAGTCAGAATGGGTTACGGCGCTGTTTTCAACGTGAAGGAGGATGGCGTCGCTAATTATAGTCTCTGTTACCACACAGTGACGTTAAACTGCAACTATACACACAGTTCAACGTGACGCTTGGTGCCAGTCCCGAATCTGTATAGAGGAGGAGGGCGACGCTAATAATCTTTTTCGTGACATGACGTTGTAGCAGGAGGAAAGAAGAAGAGGAAGGAGGTGGAGGAAGTTGATCCATATATGTATTTTATTCATTTGTTTATTTCTCCACTTCTAAAGCGTCACATTCTGAATGCTCAGAACAGAGCGGACACTGCATCGGAGCTTCACGCCGAAGCGACCGAGTAATATTGCGAGTGAAGGACTTGCTTATGATCCCTACCTTGGGGTGGATTCGGACCTGGAACCCTCCGGCTGCAAGGCAAGGAACATACGCACTACACCACCGTGCCCCATATGATGATTAAATGGATATATATGAGACGAAAATAATAAGAGATAAAATGACCCAAGATTAAGTTTATGTTTATGTTAAATTTATATGTGATACTTGTTCACCAGAGTGCTGTTTGGCAGCTGGTTAAGAAATAAAGAATATACTTACTTACTTAAGATAAGAACAACTGACTTAAAGATTAAATAAAGAAGACAAAGGATATTAGATCTAATTGGAAACACATGTCTGCGTGTCTGTCTGCTGTCTCTTTATATGTGTTTCTCTGTCACTCTCTGTTTCTATGTCTGTCTGTCTGTATTTGTGTATGTTT
>OX243827.1:30627531-30677531 GCA_945859605.1 Lumbricus rubellus
GTCAGCCGCTAAAGATACATGTAGATGTCCGACGACAAGAAACAGAAATCTTAGATATGTAATCTGGAGTTAAATTAGTCTCGGAAGCTGATCTCATGAGCAACTGCGGAAAGATTTATCCAGAACGGCTTTGGCATCGTTGTCGTCGTCATCATTTTCATCTTCATCTTCATATTTCATCATCATTTTCATCTTCATCTTCATATTTCATCATCATTTTCATCTTCATCTTCATATTTCATCATCATTTTCATCGTCATCATTTTCTTTATCTTCTTCATCTTCATAATTGACATCAACTTTTTCAATTTCATCTTCTTTATCATCTTCATCTTTATCATCATAATCATCCTCTTCATCTTCTTCATCTTCACCCACATGATCCTCATCATAATCATCATCTTCTTCTTCGTCTTCTTCTTCTTCTTCGCCCTCATCATCACATTCTCTTATTTTTCCTCTTCTTCTTCGTGTTCTTGTTGTTCCTTTTCTCCATCTTCGTCAGCATCGTCATCGTCATCCTCTTCTTCCCTAATTCTTCTTCTTCGTCTCATAATTGTTCTTCTTCTTTCTCTTCTTCTTTTCCCAACATTTCTTCTTTGTGTTTACTTGTTTTTCTTCTTCTTCTTCTTCTTGTCCTTTTTCCATAATTTATCGTTCTCACCATCATCATCATAATTATTCATCGTCATTATTATTATCATAATTAAGTATTAAACATCATCCTTTCTAGTATCTATCCTCAACCAGAAAGTACAAGCCTCGCAAATTGTTGCAAGGAGCCGCTGATGGCAAGCTGCAGGCACAACTCCATTAGCTGATAATGGGAGCGTGTTTAGGAAAACGTCTGAAGCAACAAGGCATTTATCGCTCAGCAGTCTTCATAATTTCCAGCTTCATCGCTCTCTTGAATTTTATTCTGATTTATAGATGGCGTGTACTGTGTAGTGCTCAATGTTTCAGCCTCTTATACCGAGATGACATCCAACGTTTGACCTTAATGCTCGTGTTGATGTAAATGTAGCTGTAAACATTTTCTTATATATTATAACGATCGTGTCTGACTCGGGTCTTCCCTTGTGGATAAGTCTTCGCCACAAGGCCCCCTCCTCTCTGTTCTTTCTTAGGACTGCTGCTGCTCTTCTCCTACGTCTGGCCTGCGTCGGGATTCGGGAATGCCGCTGAGTGGAGATCTTGAAGGGGTGATGTGTAGATGAGGCTTGGTTGAGTGATTGACCTGCATGGGTGCGTTTTTCGACTACTTATCTCGGGGCATGATTAAGATATTATTTTGGCGCAGGAAGAGTTAAGCTAATCGTCTGACCGATATAATATAAAAGATATATTTTATCAAAGGTTCTTTATCTTTTTGTCTCTATCTCTGTCTTTCTTTGTTTCTGTCTTTGTATCTGTTTGTCTGTCTCCGTCTCTGTCCCTGCGTCTCTGTCTATAGATATCTCTCTCCTTCTTTCTCTATCTTTCTCTTCCTCATATATGTTTCTGTCTTCTTTTGTCTCTGTAGGCCTCTCCCTCTTTAATATATGTCCGATCTTTTACAAGCTTACGCTGCTTACCTAATCACAGCTTAATAACAATTAATAATTAGATTTTAAATTGATTAACTGATCACATCATTATTACAGAAGTCGAATGTATTTATTGGCAGCCATGCAAGGCGTCCATGACGTCATGCCGCTCATGTTAACAACGCCATCTGTCGATTGGAAGGTTGAGTGGACCTTCATGGAGGGTAAATCTGGAAGCGACCGTGCATCAGTGCACTATAATGCTATATTCGTGCAAGAGTGTTTTCCATCACCCTATAAAAGCCTCTTCCAATATCGTATACATGAACGAGTCACGAGCTTAAGAAACCTTCCTGGAACACCATCATGGGCGTCCGCAGGGATTTTTCTAGGGGGGCGCAAACTTTTAAATAATTGTCACATGGTCTATATTTAATGGGTGACAGTTTGAATTTCCATATTACCACGAGAGAATCCTATAGCCTACCCATACGTTATGCGCCCAAAGAAAGATATATAGGTTTAACTTGCAGAACGAATCGATAATCACATTGAAACTCGTGTTGTAACAATGACAGCCAAATAATCTAAATATATATGTGCAACTATGCGAAAAATCCAGGGGGGCGCACTTGCGCCCTCTTGCGCCCCGCTGCGGACGCCCATGAACACCATGGCACCAATAATTCAACTGTGTTCTTAATTCCCTCTTTCGCCTCTTCCTTGATTCTTATTATGATTTAGCAACAGCACTCGTGGAAATCAGTTCTCTAAAACATATAACTTTAAAGATGAAACGTTTCACCTTTATGCTCTGGCCGATATGAATGTGGATGCGCTTGTTTTTCCATATTATCTATATATGCCACATGGTTTCTAATAATATTATGCTGGTTATTCCAGCTGTTTATATCGCGGTTGATATCCTTCAACACTATGATCTGATGTTTTATAAGTAGGAGCTTTAGTCTGTTGAGTGCTGATGATTTCATTTGCTGAAGGCGTGATCATATTCTGGTAAAGAGGGGTTAATCTGTCGGGCGCCATAAATGCTGGGCTTATATAATTATGGCGTCAATGATTCTGTATTTAAAGAGACACGACTTGGTGTATATTGCTTCAAAAGGATGTCAGTATACATGTAGGCCTATAATATACTGTAGCCCAGATAGTGTTGGCATTGCTGGACGTTGGGGTCTTGTGGGTTCATATTTATAAGGGTTTAAGGCGTAACTGTCACTTATTTTCAAAGCAGAAAAGACAGACAGACAGACAGACAGACACACAGACACACAGAGATACAAAGAGCACGCGAAAAGAAAGATAAAACATCGTGTGATTGGTAGACAAGCAGAGTTCAAGAAAACGATGCAAACTTTGTAGAAAATGTCTTTTATCACTATTATAATTATATCTCTACGCAAAACGGAAAGCTTCTCACAAATGAACGCGTTCCAAGAAACATCTGGAAATCTGCAGGCAGCGTAAATGCGCCTGCTAATGGCAAGTACTATGGCATAGCCTATATCGCAAGAACGACTATGCATATCGTCGATGACAGAGCAGATTAACTTAATGAGATCATCCGACTCTCAAGCTCTCACAGAAGCTGAATTTGCTGCACTGCGTCAGACAAAATGATCTCTGGTATAATTGAAACTGGTTATTATTATTATGACTCAACTGTAGATCACACATGCATGCATTTAATGCGTTTGAACGTTTGCTTTTTAGATCCTTAGTTTGATGGGAAAGTTCAATAAGATGATGCCATTCATTGAGTGAGTGAGGGAGTGAGTGAGTGAGTGAGTGAGTGAGTGAGTGAGTGAGTGAGTGAGTGAGTGAGTGAGGGAGTGAGTGAGTGAGTGAGTGAGTGAGTGAGTGAGTGAGTGAGTGAGTGAGTGAGTGAGTGAGTGAGTGAGTGAGTGAGTGAGTGAGTGAGTGAGGGAGTGAGTGAGTGAGTGAGTGAGTGAGTGAGTGAGTGAGTGAGTGAGGGAGTGAGTGAGGGAGTGAGTAAGCGAGCAAATTAGTAAATGAGCAAATTAGTAAATGAGCAAATTAGTAAATGAGATAATAATCCTGATTGGCGGTGAGTCAATCTCTCAGTGTAAGTAAAACTAATGCAATCTCACTCACTCACTCATTCACTCACTCACACACTCACACTCACACACTCATTCACTCACTCACTCACACTCACTCACTCACTTACACTCACTCACTCACGCATACACTCACATCCACACAAATGCACACACACTCACACCCACACACACACACATCCACTCACTAACTCTTTCACTCAATCTCACTAACTCACCCATGCACTCACCCACACACCCAGAGTCACCCACTCACTCAGTAACTCGCCAAAGCGTTCACTCACTCGCTCTATATCTTCACACTGCTAATACAATTATACCCATCATGATAGACTTTAGCTTCTTGTTAAAATTATCTCACTGTATTTCTCGCGACGCTGCACATAAGTATAAGTCATCACAACTGAAAATGAAGGTGTCTAACGAAAACTGCGTGGGCAGAGTAATGATACACAAGATTATACTGTAATATGCATAATATATAAAATATTTATAGACTGTGTTGGGCCATAGACCCTACATATATGATTATATTAAATTATCAAAAATACATATAATTTATATATATATATATATATATATATGATCCATATATTAAGTTCAACAATAATATTGTGTATCTCTGTTATATGCTATTCCTGTTATAAGTTGACCCGTGTATTTATAATGGCAGTTCCAATGACACTTCAACCTGTATTTACCTATTATAAGAGAAGCTGCAATTCAACGGGGGTTGGACAATGGACATGTCGGGTAGAATGCCCGAGAAAATTGCCGTGTAACTTTAGCTTCAAAACTGCGTGGGAAGTATGGTTGGGGACAGGAAAATCGTATATAAGGCCCCGGGTCTGAGACTGTCAAAGCAGGACGAAAGAAACTCGGAGCGCAGTTGTCTTGGTCGAAGGAAGATTTCCACGTCATCTACATATTTTCTCGACGATGTTCAACTCAGCATAGTTGAAACGCCAGAAGAAACCTTGGTTGAAAGCTTGTTCTACGGTTAGACGAGGTCCTACAACTGCACAGAATATCTGATCTGCTGTTCAAGAATGACTAGGTTCTTTCAGACGCTCGGTGAGTAAAGGGTTTACAGAGGCGGACCACAAATTTCGTATAGCCAGGGTTTGATTTTGTGGGTGTTTTCCAACTTTTTTCGAACCAAATAATTTGGGTTTTTTCCAACCGTGGGCGGAGTACAATATTTGGCACAAAATTTACCATTTCTCCCGGGAAAAAGTTGAGCACCTTTTTGCAAAAAGGTCTTTAAAATTTGTCCTTTGTCCTTTTGGGGGGTGTTCAAACACCAAAAACACCCTCCCTAGCTACGGCCTTGAGGACCACACAGTATACACTACAGTTAGATCAATTGCTAGATGAGTGGTTTTAGAGTAATGGTAGGCTAACACTCTTGCACGAAGAACGCGGGATAGCCCTTCCATCTACCCTTGGCCTTTGGTAAACTGAGTAGGCCCTGTAGCAGGACGTGATGGCCCTGCATGGTGGGTTCATTTTATGACTGTAGCTAAATTTGTAGCTAAATTGTAGCTAAATTGTAGCTAAATTGTAGCTAAATTGGTTGGTTCTAGGAGAATTCGTAGCCGAAAAATTCGGAGCAGACAATTCGGAGCCGGGAAATTCATTGTAGACAATCAGACGAATAGTTAAATGTTTTATTCAAAGAAGTAAAATTGCAGTGAAGCCAGGGCTTAAAGTTTGGCAGGACGGTCATGTACGGCGTCCTGGCACTTATTTTCAAATCTCTATGCCGTCCTGCCACTTATTTGGCCAGCACACCAAAAACTGTAAGGGGCGTCCAGGCACTTATTTTTGTACACTTTTAGCACTGAGTTAAACCTTCCAACTGTACGGTTTTCATCCAGGTGTGGTGGTGGGTATGTTCGTTCTGGTCTCACCATCATCGGTGAATGCAACGACAACGACAGGCGATGACGATGAATGCTCGAGGTGGAGTTGTCCATGCGCTGGTCAGACGAAACTTCAGATGATAATGATGAAGAGACAAAACACACAACCAGTCATTCTGCAGAGTGCCAGACAGACGCGCGAACGCACCAGGCAGCTTCTCGACCGCATCGTAAGTCTAGTGACACAGCATAATATCATGACTTCATGACTTTGTGATTTCATGACTTCATGACATCATGACTTTATTACTTCATGACTTCATGACTTTGTGATTTCATGACTTCATGACTTCATGATTTTATGACTGCATGACTTCATGACTTTATGACTTCATGACTGCATGACTGCATGACTTTATGATTTTATGACTTTACGACTTCGTGACTTCGTGACTTCATGACTTCGTGACTTCGTGACTTCGTGTCTTCATGACTTAATGACTTAATGACTTCGTGACTTCATGACTTCATGACTTCATGACTTCATGCCTTCATGAGTTCATGACATCATGACTTCATGACTTCGTGACTTCATGACTTCACGATTTTATGATATCATGACTTCATGACTTTATGACTTCACGACTTAATGACTTCATGACTTTATGTTGTTGAATTTTCGCATTACATCTCTTTTGTAGTTCTAACTGGAAATATTCGTGATGATAGAAATGCGACTTATCGTGCATGGTAGCCCTATGCATACAATTATTAATTGACAAAAACAATCAATAGTAAATGTTTTAATTATTCGTGAATATAAAATTAATAGATGACTGTGTATATAATAATTTATGGTTGTTAACAAATTTCTTTGCACTAAAAAAATATATTCATAATAAAAATTATAAGAAAGTGAAACTGAGACATTTAAGCTTACATGAAAAAACCTCTATGAAAAATATCCATGCATGTTCTTAATTTTCTGCTTTGCATTTTCAGCTTCTTGATACAAAAAACTTTAACCGTGACCATCGAGTTTTTCCCCCTCTTGCAAAAATTTCTGCGGGCGTCCATGCTTGGTCCCGATTCAAACGGAGAGCGGTGTGAAACCGGTTAATCCAGGGCCAAAGGTAGGCCTATTATGCGGTAGCTATGGCAACACGTCGTGTGCTTTTCCACTTGTCGTCTTTTCCAGGTATCTGAGCGTTTCCGTAACAACCACGAACACGTTGAGAGTCTGGAGTCATGCGTTCAGAACCGAGATCAGCGTTGCCTTGGTCTGCACCTTGAAAGACAATGTCGACTCGAAGGTTTCCCACACATGCAGCAGATACAGAACGTGCGATTCGACGAAGCATCGGTAACTAATAGGCCTAATAATAATAACAATAAAAAATTTAAAAATTTAAATAATAATAATAATAAATAAATAAAATAATAAATAATAATAATAAATAATAATAATAATAATGATAATAAAGTAAATAAATATTATTATTATTATTGCTGTTATGTGATTGCGTGTCCAAGCATGGCTATTACTGTCAGTAAAAAGTCTGAAATTGTGAATACAGTGTAGACTCAGTTGCACATCCTGGTTTGCATGCCATTCTGCAGAACATGAAGTGGTGTCATGTTCATATTTGAAGCTGTTTGCTCAACACACAGTGTTAATTGGCGTATATTATAAATCGTTTAATATGGAATTTATTATAGACTATAATAATAATAATTATTATTATGGTAATCATGAATTTAAACATGAGTGGCGCCACATGGCGAATGGAAGAGAAAAGAATAGACTTGTGAATTTTAGCGATTAAGACAGCGTTTTTAGGCCTACGACTTAATTAATATAATGACAAATCGTTTAAATTTTCGTAATCCATCAGTTCTCGTGACTTACCTGAGTTATTAATTTCTAAAACTCTTTTCATTGTGTCATTTACTGAAACATTAAAAAACTAAACTCAAGACTACCAGGCCGACCTTTATGCCGTGCTAGAGTCAGGAGCGCTTCTATGTAGCCCCTTCAAGAAGCGCTACAAAAATTCTCGAATGAATGAATGAATGAATGGAATGAACTTGTGTGGAGTAATTAGAGATCATTTTTGCTGATGGAAAAAATAATGCGTGTGAGGTATTAGGCCTATGTAGCCTAGTTGAGCGTGGAGGGATCAAAGGCTATAGCCTATTATAGGATAGGATCTGTGAAAAAAGTTAGGCTGCTGGTAATAGTTGAAGACTGTTTCTTTCGCTTGATCTTGGCCGGGAGCGCCTGTGAGTAGGTACCTTTAAGAGGCGCTATATAAATTTTGAGTGATTGATTGATTGATTGATTGATTGATTGATTGACTAGGCCTAATAATAAGATCACTTGAGATAATATTTTCCTCGCATCAGTTCCAGGCCTTCATGAGGGACGCCCAGCAGCTTCTATCGAGTCTGGCCGTCTACGTCCAGCAGGCCAGACTGGACGAGCTACGACGAGTAACGGACCCCATCCGGTCTCTAGCTGACGACATCCAGAGGATCGAAGAGAACGGTATCTACCAGATCCTCTGCAGCCTTCAGATCGCCGCCAACTACCGGGACATCCCCTGGGACGCTACGGTCGCCCGCGGAGTGATGCTGCTCGGCTGCCGGGCCTTTGACACGCAGGCCCCCATCGATAACCGCAACTACATGGTGTTCTACACGCTCGAAAAACTACTCAACCAGATCGGGAGGCAGGCGATGCGCAAACGTAACGGTTGGGCGGCCCTGCCACAAACGACACCCCCTGATTATCTTCAGATCATCGGTGAAGATAATGATGAAGATGTTGATGACGACGACGATAACATTGACGATATTGAGCAGAATAATTACCTTCAGATGTCGAACGAGAACTACAACGGGAAATAAGAATCGGGCGAAATGTTAAAGACATGTTAAACCAAGAATAGGCGCAAAGACAAAACATTTTAGGCTTAGCAAAAAAACAATTAAAGCAAAAGTTGGCGCTATTATACAATGAGCGAAAAGACAAAAAACCAACGATACGAAACAGAATGATGAAGAAGACATAAAACGTTAAACTAATTATAGGTCTACAAGAGGAGCAGAGCGCAATTTCGAAAAAATAAGAGAAACATCTGAAAAGAGTTAATTTTGTTGAATGCTGTGAACTTACGTCATATCTGAACAATGCCGATTATTTTAACTTACGAAAACCGTCAAATAAATATTTTCTAAACTTGTCTCATTAGTTCAGTTTATTGAAGGAAGACCACACACTCCTAGCCTTCTCCGTTGCCAACTAAACCCTAACACCCCTCTTGTTCAATAGCTATAATTGGTCACGGTGTGAGGATGGGAGAGGTCACCGAATTCAGACGAAAAGGTAAGTAAGTAAGTAAGTAACGAAATGAGCAAGCCGCTAGCTATCACACTCACTGGAACGTTTTCCCTGTCTTACGATGTTAGCGGCATTTGATAAGTTCCGTTAACAAACATATGGGACACGGCGGCCAGCTATAGTTTCAGCGCGTTAGTTAAACACCTTTGAAGCGTTGTCAACAATTGCTATATATACTCGTAAGGGCGAAACTCATCAACTCGAAGTCCAGTGTTTTGTCCATCTTACTAATTAAAAGTCCTCAAAGCATTAAAAGAACAGGTGTAATTTCCGTGTTATATTATGCCAAACAAATTTCTGTCGAGGGCAACGGCCTTTGTTGTCATAGGCCCTCGTCAAATCTGGATCCATCCATCCATCGCACCTTGTGACACCATCACAACAACTAACAACCAATTGCCACTGGTTGACAGTGGTCATGGTATTGCCATAATTTTGCCACAGTCATGACAATACGTGACGATAATTAATCATGATATTACTTATTCACGCTTGATTTAAACTTCATGAACTGAAAAAAAATCATAATTGCACACACAAATATCTCGCAGGCTGAAGCTGCAGTTTGCTTACAAAAATTTCAAATCATAAAGTCACAAGATGGATTATGGATTTGTGACAGCTCTGCCTAGGAGTCCAGAATTTCTCTCATTGCCCTTGCATCAGAAGCAGGTTCTTCCTCTCTCTCACTTGCAACTTCCCCCTTCCTCTAACAAATGAAAACAGCGTTTATTTGCACACAAAGGGATTTTTCTTTAATATACAGATTTCTATTACACATGTAACTGAACAAGACACACATGGACATTCCTAAATGTCGCTACATCACCAAGCACCATCACGTAATACCCAAAGCATCACATGTACAGTTCAAAAATGTTCGCACAACATGTGTCATTGCGTGAAATTAAAACCAACATGTGACATGACCGTTTCACATGTTCACACAACATGTGTCATTGAGTGAAATGAAAAAAAACATGTGACATGACCGTTTCACATGTTCACACAACACGTGTCTTTGAGTGAAATGAAAAAACCAACATGTGACATGACCGTTTCACATGTTCACACAACATGTGTCATTGAGTGAAATGAAAACCAACATGTGACATGACCGTCTCACATGTTATCGTAATCAATTTAGCATCTCAATAGCGATTGGAAAAACCAACGTTAACTAGTCGCTAACGTGTTACATAGACCAGATGTAGTTTCACGCCGCGTGTGGCAACAACAAACAGTCAATTACCACTGTGTGACAGTAGTCGCAAAGTTGCCACGTGACAATGCGTGACGCGAGTCACAATTGTCACGCGTGACATTGATCGACTGTGCGCGCAAGTTCTACTGTGACTGCGATTGCGACTGTGACTGTTGCGCCTGTTGGAAGTTGACGCTGTAAGATCCTGTCGCAGGATCCTGCTGGAGTTTGAAGTTTTCAGTTGAGAGGCCAAACGGACGGAGGATCAGGTTTCCAAGATCCTTCAACTTTCCTGAAATGATAATAATTAAAAAACTTGAAAGAAGCACATTGTGCAAATTCATCGTAGACAATCAGACGAATAGTTAAATGTTTCATTGAGAGAAGTAAAACTGTAAAAGTCCAGTGAAACGTTCCAACAATACGGTTTTCTTCCAGGTGTGGTGGTTGGTATGTTCGCAAACAAGACTCGAGTCATTGCTAGTCCAAAAACCAATCCCATACAAACCTTTCTATTTATAAAAAATCTGCTTTTATTTTCCACATTCTTTCTTTAAATTCCCTATCCAGCCGCACTCTGGCGGTCATTATGCAAAATTCAGCAAGCCCATACCCCCAGCATTGTTCTATCGCATTGTTTTGTTTGGAAGGTAGACAACAATAACACAACTTGTATTATTGTTGTATTCTGTTGTATGTAGAAAATAAATTGAAGAAACCAACCCATCATTTCTGTCTTTAGCTTTTCGTTTCGTTCGTTGATCTGTTCAGGAAGTCGCTACGAGATAAAAAAACGAACAACTTCTGTAGTCGCATTAAACTACTTTCTAATAAACACAGCATCATAGAACTTTCATCCATCCATCCATCTATCCATACCCAAACACATACATATACACACTCATGCACACCTACATTAATACAAAGATGCCCACACACAGGCACGACAATAATCCAAGTTACATGTTAGTCAAGCACTTTCCAAGTTCTTACACACAAGTTCTGATCTACAGCTAATAAATTATGAATATAATTGTGGGACGCGGTGGTGTAGTGGTGGCATCGTTGCCTTGAAGGCGGAAGGTTCGAGGTTCGAATCCACCTCGCCGCGTAAGGACCTTGGGCAAGTCCTTCACTCACAATTGCTCAGCACTTCGGCGTGAAACTCCGATGCAATGTCCGCTTTGCATTCGGGAGCACCTCTGAGTAGAAGAGAGATTGAAGGGGCGCTATAACAAGTGCACATACAAGCAAATATTGAAGTATATTGAATGCATTTACCAAGCACGCTGCTCTCGCTTGGTGCAATGAAGGATCTCTCTCCAAAGCTTTCTTGTAATCCTCGAGCGCCTCATCCAATTTATCGACTCGCTCATACAACTCGGCTCTTCTCAGCAGCGCTTTCATGTAATCCGGATTGTACTCGAGTGCCTTCGAACTATCACGAATTGCGTCGTCGTATTTCTCCTGCGAAGAGAAAATAGAAATTTCGCCACATTTGCAATTTAGTTTACCACAATTTAAAAATAATAATCTTCTAATAATCATCTAATCTAATAGCTTAGCACAATTTAATAATAATAATAATCTTCTAATAATCATCTAATCTAATAGTTTAGCACAATTTAACAATAATAATAATTTCTAATAATCATCTAATCTAATAGTTTAGCACAATTTAACAATAATAATCTTCTAATAATCATCTAATCTAATAGCTTAGCACAATTTAATAATAATAATAATCTTCTAATAATCTTCTAATCTAATAGCTTAGCACAATTTAATAATAATAATAATCTTCTAATAATCATCTAATCTAATAGTTTAGCACAATTTAACAATAATAATAATTTCTAATAATCATCTAATCTAATAGTTTAGCACAATTTAACAATAATAATCTTCTAATAATCATCTAATCTAATAGCTTAGCACAATTTAATAATAATAATAATCTTCTAATAATCTTCTAATCTAATAGTTTAGCACAATTTAATAATAATAATAATCTTCTAATAATCATCTAATCTAATAGCTTAGCACAATTTAATAATAATAATAATCTTCTAATAATCTTCTAATCTAATAGCTTAGCACAATTTAATAATAATAATAATCTTCTAATAATCTTCTAATCTAATAGCTTAGCACAATTTAATAATAATAATAATCTTCTAATAATCTTCTAATCTAATAGTTTAGCACAATTTAATAATAATAATAATCTTCTAATAATCTTCTAATCTAATAGCTTAGCACAATTTAATAATAATAATAATCTTCTAATAATCATCTAATCTAATAGCTTAGCACAATTTAATAATAATAATAATCTTCTAATAATCTTCTAATCTAATAGTTTAGCACAATTTAATAATAATAATAATCTTCTAATAATCTTCTAATCTAATAGTTTAGCACAATTTAACAATAATAATCTTCTAATAATCATCTAATCTAATAGTTTAGCACAATTTAATAATAATAATAATCTTCTAATAATCTTCTAATCTAATAGTTTAGCACAATTTAACAATAATAATCTTCTAATAATCATCTAATCTAATAGTTTAGCACAATTTAACAATAATAATTTCTAATAATCATCTAATCTAATAGTTTAGCACAATTTAACAATAATAATCTTCTAATAATCATCTAATCTAATAGTTTAGCACAATTTAACAATAATAATTTCTAATAATCATCTAATCTAATAGTTTAGCACAATTTAACAATAATAATCTTCTAATAATCTTCTAATCTAATAGTTTAGCACAATTTAATAATAATAATCTTCTAATAATCTTCTAATCTAATAGTTTAGCACAATATACCAAATTTCATTTATATAGTACATGGCTGACAAACTAGTATGAGCGCATTTATTAAACACCCTTCAAAAGCTGTCAACGGATGTTATAAATAAGGGTGAAATGCAGAAAATTGTAGATGCAGTATGGTAGAATTACAAGAACTTGGGAACAGGGGATCAGTAGGGATAATTATTTCAAAACAAAACCGCAAAACAAAATAACAATGCTCACGAGCTTCATGTAGGATGCCGCTCGATTGGAGTAAATGATTGCTCGATCTTCCTTCTGAACGAGCAGACAAGACATGAGCGCATCTGAGTAGGATTCTATCGCTTCTTTGTAGCTGCACTCCTTGAATCTTTCGTTTCCTAAGTCTTTCAGACGCTTTGCCTCCAGTTTGCGTTGCTGGAAAGACATCAAGTATACGGTAACATAATATTTTTTTATTATTATTAAAACTATCTGCATTTATCCATAACTTTATCTGGAAGCACATAAAGTATACATCTATAGAATTATTATTTTACCATTATTATTATTATTAAAACTGTACATTTATTCCGCGCCAGTAGCTTGAAAGACATCAAATACACTGGTATTAAAAATTTTAAATTTATTATTATTAAAACTGAGCATTTACAAAGTACCACTATCTGGGAAGACATCAAGCATAGTGCCACAATTAAATATCGTTATTTCAATATCAATAAATCTTTTTTATAATAGTTAAAATCAGGCAATTAATAAAACCAGAGGACTACGGCACAATTATTATACCAAGTGCTTCAAAGCCAAAACCACAGCACATGCTGACCAACCCAAGAGCCAATGGCTCACCTTCAATGAACTACTCAGCTGTGAGCGGCACTACATAAGTTTCAAAATGCATCAGATTTCAGCATGCAGGGGCGAGTCCAGAGGGCAATTCTGGCCACGGACCCCCAGTTATAAATTTGCACATTTCACATGCCAGCGGGTAAAAGAAGACAGAGAGGAAAAGTAGCGTACGACTAAAAAAGGTCATCTACTATTTTGATGGACAAAATGGTATCTTTTCCCGACATATCGACCAAACAACTAAAAAAGGTCATAAATTTTACGGCCAAAAACCAAAGAAACATTTTTGCTGACCCAAGACCAAAACCTTTTGTAGCCCCAAATTTTTTTCCGGTATTTTCCATGTCAGCATGCAACCATCTCCCTGATCCATTCACATATGGAAAATTCATCCAAACCTCTTTCTCTTCGTCCGTTAACCTCGCTTCCTGTTCTCGAATCACATTCTCATCGATTACGCATTCGTTCGAATCGTCCAACGTTTCATCGTCTCCGCCGTTTTCCGTTGTCGTCTCCTCCTCCGTCTCGTTTTCCGTCGTTCCATCTTTCGACGAACCTAAGTCGAGAGCGTCCATCGCATCCTCGAAATGTTCTGTCTCCGAATCCGATTTATCGGAGTCGAATTGTTGCGATTCGTCAGATGTGAGTACTGTTTTTTGTGATTCGATGTTCTCTGCAGGAGTAGCGTTAGAATCGGAATTTGTTACGACGCTGTTGAGAAGAGACGTTTTTTCTTCCGAGGTTGAAGAATTTGACTCGGGTAAATCACCGTTGTTGTTTGGCGATGAATCTGACGTCTCCATCTTCGCTGGAGCTGAAAAAGTAGAAAATGCAATATCAGCAAGCGCTTTATATATTAATTAGCAAACAATTTTGTGAGAACAATTATTATAAGTCCATTTTTCACATAACCTGTACCTGGATGACAAGTGTGAGAACTTGAATGATTTGCTCCACACCTAATAATAAGATCAGCTTAAACATAGTGTTAAATAATCACTAATTACTAACTTTCCTGAAGTTGCAAACTAGACAGACGTAGCACTCTATCTGTGTCTGGGGCGGACCTTATCGTAAGTTGATTTGTAAAGCGGAGGAGTTTGGGGCTATAGCAACACTCTGGCACGAAGAGCGAATGGACGCGGGTTCTGGTACGCAGTGAGTTCGTTTTTGTGGGCGCTGTAGAAATCTCGAGATTGCGATTACAAACAACTCTATGAAATCTCATGTTAAACAAATAAAAACATTACAAACAAATAAACAGGTGTGTTTATAATTTACCTTACAAGTTAAACGAATTTATTAAGACAAGATGAGCGTTGTTTTAGTAATTTTAGTCAGCAATTTAATATTTCGCAATACAAATCATGTTCTCGTGCTTTCTTCGATGACGATGGTGCAACTAAGATCAGAAGAAACGTGCGTGGCATTGCCTAAATAAAATAAAATTTAAAAAAGAATTTATTTACATGTACATTTAATAAAATGTTAGTAATCATTAAAACTTTATACACATAATATGCATATTATACGCCTTAAAAGCTTGCTTAGTTTTAATTCATTCATGAGTTGATGAGGATAAATTCACTCAACCTTTCATTCGGCATATGACGCTGGTAAGCTGAACTGAAGGACGTATTGTAAGCAAAGATTATCATAGTCTTTGACTATTTTTTAAAAACATTTTCCTGAACCAAAACAACAAACAAACATGATACAATTATGGCAGTGAACAATAATTTAACATAATTTGGTTAAGACTATAATAATTATCTTTGTTGTAAGATCTTATTTAAACATTTATAAAGCGCCTAGGAGAAGGTGAACCGTTCAGTCACAGTATAAATTACGATTAGGCCTACCATAACCTGAGGCCGTATGAAACACTGAATAGCACACTAGCAGCCTACAAGGCGCGTCTATCCTACGGGGGCTTCGGGACTTGAACTGGGGTCCTCTGATATCTATGCCAGTGTTATCCAGTGCGCTACCCAAGTTTACTTATGTAAATAGCAAACATAATTAACTGAATGTTTTCATTAGCTGTTCAGATAACAATATAGTTGGCATATGATATTTTGCTTGAATATTGGTGATCAAGCGATTAAAAACATTTGGCAACCTGATTAAATTTTAGATTTTGTATTTCTATGGTTTACCAAGGTTAAAGAATTGGAACAAGATTTTCAAAGTCAAACGAAAATGGCGGATCCCAGTAAAGGCGATATAGCTTCTGGATTTGTTCATCCATTTCTGAGAACTGTGCCGTCCCAACAGTTTAATTATTATGAGTTAATCAACAGGATGATAGGCGAGAAAAAGCAGCGGTTTAACACGAATGGAGTCGCACAGACGGGCGGAATTCCGCAAATGCAGAAGTCCCCAGAAGAAATTCGCATACAAAGTGTTTTCGAAAGTTGTGCTTTTAAGTCGACTATGAGCTTCGTCGTTGGTAATGCAAACTCCATTATGTTCTTTTTGCTTTTTGTTGTAATGGGCACATTTTTGTAGCGCTTTTTTGAGGATAATCGATAAACTCTGTTTAGGCTGATGAAACTGTTCTTGGAAATTCAGTAACCTTTGAATTTTTAGCACGGCATGATATCGCGTTTTGGAACAACCTTGCATTGCGCAGAATGCCAGCATTTTTGCCAGCTGTCTATTTATTGATGGGTTTAATAATTGCGCTATGCCAGAGGCTGTGTCTACCTGAATTTTCAAACCCAATACCCTGCTATACATACTAAAAATGGGAAATTGAATTCCGGAAATCATTTTATTGGTCTTCAATGGTCGCAATATAAATGCCCTAATAAATAATAAACGGATTTTTACATTTAATACATTAAGAGTTCTACAGAAATGTAAATCTGAGTAAGTCTTCAGGTGAAAATATTCATATCTTAGTTTACTGTTAGGGATTTATGTTGCTAACCATTCCTTGTACAGTACTGCTAGTAGTATATTATTTTTCTGCTAGGTGGCGCCATGGGAGCTGCATTCGGTCTCTTCACCGCTGGAATCGATCCAAATATCACTGGAACGGAAACTCCGACCCTTCGTCTCGTCTATAAGGAAATGAAATTGCGAACAGTTTCCTACGCAAAGAATTTCGCTGTCATCGGTTTCATGTTCGCGGGAACTGAATGTGTCATTGAATCGGTATGAAGAACGATTTATTTGTATCAACATTTGTTGTTTGATGGGAGCACCTCTGAGTAGGCTTCTTGATGGCCATGATATAATTTTTGAAATGACCCATGCATATATTATGTAAAAAAAATATTTTTGACTGCCCCCACCCTATTACAACTCCTACATCTTGTGGACATATGTACAAATAAAGCTTCTCTGCCCCTTCTTTACAAAAGCTAATGAATGAGCTAAAGTCATTTATAAAACATTTATTTTACTATAGGCTAATATTTAGTTTTGCTAAGCATCATATTTGCTAGGTAAAATTTGTTAGTTGTTATGGTTTACAGTTTAGATCTGAGCAGCATTTAATTATTACTTAATCAAATGCCATTAGATTACTTTAGGATCATTTTACAGAGTTTTTTTAATAAATAGTCTAGTGGGGCCGTCATAATAGAAATTTATTTTGCTTGCATATATTTTTTCAGACCCCCATCGTACAAGCCAATGCGCAAAATCGCCTAAATTCGATCACTAATATTAGTAATTGTATTGTTTCTGACCATTGTAAATGAGAAATAAATATGGCCTTCAAAATAATAATAATTGTTACTGCAGTAATAATATCGATGTTAAATTTACACATGATAATAATAATAATTTGGTCGTCACATGTCACATTCTGTTTTAGTATCGAGGAAAGACGGAGTTGATAAACGGAACGGCATCTGGTGGAATTGTTGGCGGATTGATCGGTTTAAGGGGTGAGTCTCAACTTCTCTTTGAGGAGCTTAGGTATTTCGGTGCCTCAGTGCTAAAAGTGTAAAAAAGAAGTGCCTGGACGCCCCTTACCTTTCCAAAAGAAGTGCCAGGATGCCCCTTACATTTTCAGGTGTGCTGGGCAAATAAGTGGCAGGACGGCATAGAAATTTGAAAATAAGTGAATAAGTGCCAGGATGCCGCCCATGACCGTCCTGGCACACTTTAAGCCCTGGAGTGCCTCAGCAATGGTTATATTAAGCTACTGGACCAATATTGACGACAATATTGTAAGTTTTAGCCACTGACTAAATTAGACACGTTGGCAACTAGCTAATGATTCAGTATTTATGACGATTTATTATTTGCCTAAGTGACAACTCTAGTATGGCCAGAAAACACAGTTTTCAGGTGCATACAGAATTACATGGATACCCAGTGTTTACACTCTAGATAGCCATGCCTAAAGGAAATGAACTGTTGACTGACTTACTCATTATTTAGAATTTATGATTGAAAAGTTGCTTAGCCAATTGATGGTTTGGCATAGTAAGGACCTATCCATATTCCACACGCCATTGTTCGGTTCTGTAAATGGTAGCCTACGGTAAAATAAAATGTCTGATGGATGACTATGACCAAATGGACTTTTGTTAAAGGGGAAAGGGTTAGAGAAACTTAATTCTGTATGTATCACATGGGGGAAAGGGTCCACAAGATGCGTGAGGTGCAACAGGGTAAGAGGGGTATGAAGATAGAATTGTTTTGCATATGTGATATATTGAATTGATGGTCCGTAATTGTTAAGTTGCTGGTGAGATTAATTGCTGTTAATTTTAATCCATTTTTTCTGTTTCAGCCGGGGTGAAGGCCGGCATATTGGGTGCCTTGGGATTCGCCGCATTCTCAACCGCCATTGACTACTACTTTCGGCATCACTGACCGGCCGTCGAAATTGCTTTGACTGTGTATCTTGAGATCTAATGATGTTGGACATGGTTGCCGAATAGTAGAGAGTTAAATCCTGTGATATGGAGAGAGTGGGATCGACGTTGTTTTGTCACTGAGATGGTTACTGTGTAGTGACCCCGGACAAGTTCTTCACTCGTAAATGCTCAGTGACGTTGATTGGTGCTTGTGATGGTGGTGTGTAATAAATGCGCTGAATCAGTGAGACATTTATTTGATCAACAACAGAAACATTCAGACCTGTACAAGTGTACCATTGTTCAATTCTGGTATTTTCTGCTGGCTTACCTTCACTAGAGCGTCTACTTATCTGTCGTTTTGACGTCTATTGACCAATGAATTGTTGCAAAATGGGTCAAGTGATTTAAATTAAAAAGTCGATTTTTTTAATCCTGAAAAACGGGATTCCATGTTCGTCAATCCTGGCAGGAAGAGATTTAAAAAACTCGGGATCCCGGGATTACATTCCCTAATTGCAATGTCGAAATAAAATAAAATATTATTATTATTATGCATGTGATATTATTATTTTTATTATTACAAAGGCAATGTGGAAGAGAAGCAGATGGCGTTCCCCCGTTGGACTGCTATCGAGATTCTTTAAAGGAGATAGCTTGTCTCGAGTATGTCCTGTGTCGCCTCGGTCAACCTTCGTCCCAGGTCTAAGACAAAGTCCAGTCCTTCTGTGCTCAAGTATCCGCTGGACTCAAATGCCACCGCCTCGAAATCATGCGTCCGGGTGATTGTGGCATATTTGGTCCTTTTGGCAGCGGCTGCTCGGTTTGTGGCCTCACCTGCTCCTGCTGATGTTGCTGCCAGATGCGATGCTGCAAACAGTTATTGCTGCAAACCGTTACTATTATTATTATTATTATTATTATTATTATCATTACTACTATTATTTATTGCAATCATTTATTCAGAAAATTTACATAGCTCAATTGCCACAAATTGATCGGATGGGGGCGGGGGGAGGGGAAATCGGCCACAGTAGCTTTAGTGACATTAAATATAATTAATACTGGAAAAATGAGGGAATAAAATGTTGATGGTGACATTTTAATTGATACTAGACTACAAACTATTCCTTTTGTTGGACATCTTAGTTTTGAAGATAGGCTACACGATGATTGCCGGATGTCAGTTGTAATTAATTTGTCACATTTGAATGTATTATATGAGATCGCAATAGTAAACCTGTCGTTAGCCTACTCTTATCTTAATAATAATAATAATTTTTGTGTAATTCGCAATGGTGGAAGACAAAAACAGATGAGAAATTCTTACTCCGATGACTCATGTGACTAAACAAGGCCACGAGAATGTCCCGTGCCAATGAACGTGAGCAGGGTGAGTCACTTGTCAGAGGTTGGGGGGGGGGGGTTTCACCCAACCCCAAGTCTTTCTTAGAGCCCAATTATAGTCAAGTCTGTAGGCTCGCTCAAGAACGGAAACCAAACTCCGCCCATGGTTCTGGGAGATGTGCCATATGGGCAATAGGGCCTACCAATAAGCCAAATGATGCAGTGTTTCAATCTAGTTCCCTCTGCTTTTTTGGGCGGGGGAATTCAGCCATCAATAACTAATTGGGGAACTTGCTAAAAAAGAATTTGTGATTTTTTCACTATGCAACGCATCCCAAGCTGTTTCAATTTCACAAACTGTTGAAGACTGCTTTTCCGCCTGAACTGTCCTACTTTGTGACCTAAAGTGACCGACAAAGCACACTAAATTTGTATTTGGGGAAAGGATGGAGAAAGTCGAGGGAAGAGCAGGGGCGTAAGTAGCGTTGGGCTTGGGATGGGGCTTAAGCCCCCCCCAAAAAACGAAGTTAAAGCCCCAAAATAAATCAAGCCGTTGTGTGCTTACGGTTAAATATATTAGGCCTATATCACCACTACAGACTCGTCATGCTCAAGGCTTAAGCCCCCAAACGAAAACTCCTAGTTACGTCCCTGGGGAACAGTGTTATTTTACTTCACAAAATAATTTCTATTTCAGTTCAGTTCGGCTGGAAGTAATTTCAGTTTCAGTTCAGTTTCAGTTCTCAAATAATTTCAGTTCAACTTCAACTTCGAGTTCTTAAATAATTTCAGTTTAAGTTACAGTTCTTAAATAATTTCAGTTCAAGTTACAGTTCTTAAATAATTTCAGTTCAGGTTACCATTCTTAATTAATCTTACCTACCGGACAACAAACGAGCTAAACTTGACGACATTCTCGAAAAGAACCGCTGAACGACAACACTGTGAACGATAATGCCCTTATATACCGAGAAATCTCGCGAGATTAACGACTTTCTTAAAAGACTGGTTCACCGCTAATTTAAGTCAGTAAGTAAATTACTTCATTTCTATAACATAGTCCAACGAAAGACTGGTTCACCGCTAATTTAAGTCAGTAAGTAAATTACTTCATTTCTATTTTTAGTCATAAATGTGTATAATTTCCGTTCGGATTTTAATTATCGTTACAGTTTTTATTCAGTTCGGCATCATTTATTTCCGTTTCCGTTCAGTTTTCGTTCTTAGAATATTTTCAGTTATCGTTATACCTATCGTTAACGGAATGGATTATTTTCAGTTCGACTTATCGTTTCCGTTAACGAATATAACACTGCTGGGGAAGAGAGCATAGGCGTACGGGAGATTTCAGCAGTGGGAAGGGGAAAGATTGAACTTCTGCCCGAAAAATATATCCGGAATAAATGACTTCGTGGGTTGAAATCTCGAGGTGGGAAAATTTTTCCAAGGCAAAAAAGTTGACCTTTTTTTAGTCATCCGGGCCTGTGTTTTCCCGAAAAACCAGACTTGCCCGAAAGTTGACGACCTTTTTTTAGTCATCCGGGCCTGTGTTTTCCCGAAAACGAGACTTGCCCGAAATTTGGGGGCATTTGCCCCCCACTCGGACCCTCGCCTCGTTCGCCTATGAAAGAGAGAAGGGGCGGAAAGAGTTATGAGCAGAGTTGCACATGAATTATAGTCACCACAACTAGGCTATCTGGAGAAAAGTTACGATCATGGTCAACCATTAATCAGCTAGGCCTACTTGGAAATTGTAAAATTAAAGTCCGATATCGTCAGGTAACTTGATGCGTAGAATCATAAAAATATCAACGGTGTTAGGCCTTTATGTCCAATTATTGGCTACTGTAGCAACATCTGCGAGATTAAAATGGCTACTATAATAGCTTCAGTTTGGCAGGCCTACTGACAGAGCCGTTTTAACGCCTAGGCACGCGAGGCACGGGCCTAGGGCCCCGCGCAACCGGGGGGGCCCCGCGGCGACCCAAAATAATAGACAACATCACATAACAAATGAGCAACATATTATACAAACTTAGATGAATGTTAAACTAACATTTAGGCCCTATATTACACTTTTAGTACAAATATTGCTATGCTTGCTGTGTCAGCAGTAATACTATGATTATTATTAACAAATGTAACGAATTGGCATACATGCACATAGGCCTATAATAGAAGGCATGAATGCAATAGGCCTACTCTATAATCTGATAGGCCTACTGAAAGATTGAGGCGGAAATCGGATTACGTTCAGTGTTTAATCTAGGTATCTTCATGGGGAGCTCCACCTAGAAGTGACTACTCAGACATATTAATATGATTAAATAATAGTTTTTAGTTGCCGTTTACTTTACAATAGTGTTAAACCCGTGCTCTAATAGGACTACCGTGATATCAGAATATATGTGATTATAACGATAATATAGACTAGGCCTATGATACTATTACAAAGAGTAGCCTATAGTTTACTGTTAATATTAATTTTGTACAAAGACTATTTTTTACAACTAACACCAAGTGATATAGCATCATTAGTCTACTACATGGATTCCCGATTTTGGTAGTCTTCCTTGGTTTGTATAACATTTGTAACTATTCTGATAGGCCTAAATGCTGTGTCCTGGTCAGCAATGTAGGACCTTTTTAAGCTAATTCCAGTGCAAGAAAGTCGGGCATAGACTATACACCTGTCTGCAGTTATACATTAGGCTATACTGTAATTGTCCAGAAGCAGCAGAACTGAGTTGCAGAACTTGATACGCAAAGGAATTATTATTGCAATAATAATTATACTAATTGAAATTTTCAACCACTCTTTTGTCAGCACTGAAATATTATAGTAATTTTGTTAGGATCGCAGCTCACGATGCTACCATTAGGCCTTAATTGTGGAAACTGATAAACAAATTATTATAGCCTAATTGTAGCCTAAGAACATTTATCGAAGTCTTAAAATATTCAGGTCAGCACTGCGATGGTTGAGAAATTTTTATTAAAATGGCAGCTTAAAATGCTGCCATTGCAATGCAAAAATTCAAAATTTTCTGGTGGGGAGGGCACATTCCCTCCCCTTGTCCCTCCCCACTCGGCGCTACGCGTCTTAGCGATCGACCGGCAATTACTCGTTCTCCGTCCCTCAGAAACCTTGCCTTCCCCCAAGAGGAGGGGAACTAGATGAGACTCATATAGTTACGTTCAGAATTAGTGTTTGTGCCTAGGGCCCCAAAATTCCTTAAAACGGCCCTGCCTACTGACTAATCAGAAGCGCTCCCGACTACAGCACAGACACTGAATCGGAGTTTCACGCCCAAGCGCCGAGCAATTGTGAGTGAAAGACTTGCTCAAAGTCCATACACGGCGGCTTGAGGTGGATTTGAATCGGCTCCGGTTCCAAGGCACCAAACCCACCGGTGACTGGACAAAATGGTAGCGGACAAAATGGGACGGACAAAATGGTACGGACAAAATGGTACGGACAATATGGTAGGCTATGGATGAAATTAAAGCTGAATTAGTGAATTTTTATATATGAAATAGAAGCTGGAATAATGAAAGATGCATTACAAATGGAGGTTGGCTTAAGAAATCTTATGGCTGAAATTGAAGCTGGGTAGGCCTAGGCTACATCATGAAACACATAGATGTAAAAAACGATGGAAACGGAATAAAAAACGGTAAAAAACGTCGTTTTTTTCGAAAAAATAAAAAACGACAAAAAAACGATAAAAAACGATAACGGAAAATAATTTGACTTTGCTACATCTAAAACCGCATTTTAACCTTGAAAACTTTGATTAGGAACCTACTACACGCAGGCTTTCTCTTAAATGATGATGTTAAAGGATGAAATAATGACTTTAGTTAGCTGAATTCTTTGGAGTTGGCGGACAACATAAGAAATATCAGAAAAAATAAAATTAAGGAAAATAATAACAGAAAGTAAATGAATAAATAAAGATAATGAAAAAATAAAAAACGATAAAAAACGATGGGAAAAATAAAAAACGAAAAAAACGACGTTTTTTGGGAGAGAATAAAAAACGAAAAAAACGTTTTTTACAACTATGATGAAACACATGAATGAAAGACATCAATCCAGCTTTCATTTCTCAAGCATTTTTTCCCCAATCCGGCATCCTTTTCTCGAGTTTTTTCTTCGCTAGAGCTGTATTTCAGCCACAAAAAGCCACCCACCCTCTTTTCAGCAAACAATACTCTCATCCAGCTTCAATTTATCCATACCGTTTTGTCCGTACCATTTTGTCCAATAGGCTACCATTAATTTTTTGTCGTAGAACCAACCCACCATTAGGCCTACAGCACCGCGCTTCAAGTGTAGTTAATCATTCGCGTGCCTTAGTGCCTACGCATTCAGCCATGCAATCACATACCTTCGTGGGATCAGTTATTCGGAAAGTTTGCATAGCTCAGTCCCCAGAAATAATGTAGGCTATAAATAAGCCTGTGCCTACCAGTGGCGGCAACAGCAAGGCAATTTCAGCAGCACGCGTCTGATTAATGGGAGTTATTCACCAGGGCTAGAATGCATGAGTTAGGCTTAAGCTACGCCAAGTTAATTTCTACTCCCGACGTAACTACCCCCGACATAGCTCTTAGCCTTCACGTCGACAAAATTAAATGCAAGGAACGCGCGTTGTTAACAATTCAAACTAATTTTTGTCTGGTCATAAGGCAGGTCGAGAGTAAAATTGTGATATGAAAATACCGCGGACTATGGTAGCCGGAGGTGGAAAGACGAGGGAAACGAGGTGGAAAGACGAGAGAAACTACCACCTTATTTTCCAAATCAGATACATGGACAGTCACAGAAAGAGTCGGAGCACAGGAGAAAGTGGCGAAGGCGTGTCCATGAAGCGACAAACCCTCGAATCGAGGAAGGTTAAAGACAATGGTAGCCCGACCACGGACCACTGCTTCCAGCCATAGCAATAAATAAATGTGACAATAAATTTTATTACAAGAAACATAACACTAAAACAGGGGAAGCACGATAAAATTGATGACCACGACATTAATTGATTCTAGGTTAGAAAGAATTATTTCTTTTAACAGGCCCTATTAATCTTCGATGACAGAAAGATTGATTGGCTTCAGTCGCAATAAATTTCTCGCATTTGAATGGGATCGCAAATCGTAAACCTGCCACTCATCTTTTCAAAATTCTAAATTCACAATTTGAATCAATAGTCAGACTCAAACTACCCCATGTGTAATTCTTACGGTCCTACCCCCGACGTAACTAATTACCAAGTAATTAGGCCTATTTGTGGAAACCAAAGTTTTAAAAGTTTTACTCCAATTAGGGCGTAGGCTATGCATGCGACGAATCAAGTCCACAAACGAGTCTCGTGTGAATATAAATTTATTCTATCTACATGCAAATGGACAAGTACTAATTCCTCCGTTACCTGACCTGGAATGGAAGAATTGTAGGGATGGGGAAGATCATGATATGGATGCGGGTTTGATACTCGATAGCTCTCAGCGGCGTGGCTGTCATGATTGTGTGCAAGGAACATGGGCCCTCGACCTCCAGGAGCCCACAGAGATAGTTAGGCTACATTATATAAATCTATCACAATTAGTATAATTAACATTAATTCTGTGACAGATGTAGTTGAGGTAGCCTATCACACACACACTTGCATTACTTCGGTATACATGGTGAGAATTTCCGGGTTGGGGTTTTCAACCCCATTCAACCCTAGTCTTTCTTAGACCCCCATAGTAAAGTCTGTTTTTCACCCCACCCTCCAATTCCAAGTGGATCATAGTCCAACCCACGTCATTGTCCCACAATAATTCTCACGCTGCAGGTAGTCTTCTTCGGTAAGCTTACGTTATACTTTACTGACGCATTTCAACCGCTACGTTGTTGGCAGGCAAAAACTACTCAGGCTAACTTCTGTTAACTTGTTTCTCGCCTCGAGTCGCGACAGTCAAATTGTAAGATGTAAGATGGCGATAGTGTGTGTGTGTGTGTGTGTGTGTGTGTGTGTGTGTGCGCGCGCGTGTGTGTGCCTGTGCGTGTGTGTGAACGGTAGGCCTAATAGTCCATGCTGCGTGAGACTGTACATTTTAAGATACGATACGTTAAGATGCGATAAAAAATTATAGGCCTACTTGTCAATTCGAATCAATAAACTAGTTTTATACGGTAACTAAAACATTAGCGATAGCGATATGGATGATCGATAGACCTCACTTATCTCCCGAAAAGGAGTCGTAGCGATATCGCGTTTCTGAGTAGAAACTCTTGAAGAGGTGCTATGTAAATGTCAGAAATTGTTTGAATGAATATAATTGCCAGCAATTACTTTTATCTTTTAATGACAGAAACATTGCCCACTTTGTTGAGAGATAAAATTCTCTACCAATTGTATTAGCTATAGGCTATGTATTTGGAAGAATTGAATAAAAAGGCCCCAAATGTAGCATTGGATCATCAGTTTCTTCGTCATTCGGAGAAAGCTTCCTGAATCGATTTCTTCAATTCTTCAGAGTTGTCAAGACGAGAACGAGAAAGGTAACATGTTTTGCTCTTACTTAAAGTAGTGTAGGCCTAATAATATTCTATTATAATTTTTCGGTAGCCTAATCGAATTGAGCATTTTTCTATTGAATTGAGCATTTTTTTATTCAACTAAAACTATGCATTTTACCGTGCTATAGGCCTAGTCAGCCGCTGGTGACTGGTCGCTGAGAACAGTTTAATTCGTAGTTGTAAAAAGCGTTTTCCCCTCTTTTTCTATTAGGACTAACGAAATCAGACAAATTTGTGACTTTTAGGGTTTATCGTTTCATTAGGCCTATTGAATGGGTATCTTGGCTCCACTTTGCAGTAACAATAACAATGCATAGTCGTATTTTCTCTGTCGTGGGCCCAGTGGTCCGCAATGGTCCCCCACAAGTGCAACGTCAGCTTCCTGTAGTTCTTGCTGAAGCATTTCTTTTATTCGACTCAAACTATGCTATTTGCGGCGCAACAGGCCTAGTCAGTTTGTAGCTGGTCGCTCAATAGTCTGCAGTTTAATTCACATTTGCAAAAAACGTTTTTCTGTTTAAAATTAGCCTGTACATGTATGTCCTGCTATACGTAGGCTATGCAATTTTCAAGCATTGGCATATTATCTCAATTTATTTGCCAGGAACATTTCATCTGAGAAACTCTCCTGAGAAACTTATCTGCGGGCAGAGGCGGATCCAGAAGGGCATTGCGGTCATTGCCCCCATTTAAAATCTCAATGGGACGTGGCTCCCCATCACGATTCAAGAAGTTTGATATCAATAGCGATAGGCTATAGCCTAATATATAGCGGCTATATAGAAAAAGTATATGTTTGGAGGACTTAAAAAAGCACCGAACGACTAAAAAAAGTCATTAGTTATTTTTGCAAAAAAATTATTTAGGACGGTCCGGCCAAATGACTAGAAAAAGGTCATAGGATTTTTCAAATTTTTTTTCAACGAAAGATCAACGGAAAATTTTCCGACCCGTTTCTAAAATTTTTGCCTTTCCCTTCGAAAATTCCTGCATCTGCCCCTGTCTGCGGGCCCTCAAAAGGCCCCTCATATTTTGTCTCGACAACCGTGCGCATTTCTAGGCTACTCGTGCAGTCTCTTCATGCAGGAACAGTGAACACAATGTCATGTATCCTATAATAAAAGATTCTACATTATTCGAATGACTGACGGTTTCAGTTCTGCTGCAGCTAGTAATGCCCTTGTTTCTAACCAGCAACAATTTGCCTAGTTTGAATTAGACCTAGGCTACATGAACATTTTATAATTAGAATTGGCTACTGTGAAAAGCATTTGAAACTAGAGACAGTTCGAAATTCCCTTAGTAGGAATCGCTAAATAATTAGCATATGCCAACAATTATAGCAATTGCTCTACATGTCCGTAGACATTGCTGGGGTCATACTGGTCATACGTACAACAATTGTACATGGAACTCTCGTATCAGATGGGAGCGATTTTTCATCGCTGTTTTGTCTGTTATTATACATGTAGTCCTACATGACATTGTGTCGAGTAAAGCATAATATTATGAAGGCTGAGTGGGGAGGCTACATCATGTGACGCTAACTTCTCTTGAGTTGATAATATCTCTATATTATTTTAGATGAAGACATCCATGATAGTGCTCGTGTTCTGCCTTCTGGCGATTGACCATGGTAAGGCAAAGATCAATATACATTATTTATTATTATTATTATGTATAATGTTCAATTCAATTCAATTTTTTTTTAATCAACACTTCAGGCAGTCAGAACGCAACATGTTATATATAAAACTAAGTTTGCAAATGTTTTAAGTAGAAGTTCGATTTATAAGCAACATAAATAAATATTGGCTATGAATTAATATTAATTGGTCTGTGATTAGTTGTAGGGCTTGTTAGGTTTAAAAAATGTTTTTATATAACAATCTAGAGATAAATTTGCAATGAATTTTTTTCGGAAGAGAGAAGTCATGAGCTCGAGGACGAGGCTCATGGCTACACGAAGGGCGAGGCGGGGAGGAATAATCGGTAGTGTACAATTATTGTACATGCAGTTTATCATTACGTATTGCTTCTGAAAAGGCGTTCATCAGCTTTCTCTGCCATCTCTGCTGCACTGGAGGATTGAGATTGTAGGAACTGTCTGTATGAGGCCTATAATATAATTTATACATATATAATTATATATATATATATATATATATATATATATATATATATATATATATATATATATATATATATATATATACATGTATAAACATATTTTATGCATAGGCTATGATTATGTTCAGTATAAGGAATCATCTATAGAACCAAGATAGGTACATTCGCATCTCGCAAGTGCGATTAGCCTACTGCTTATCAATAGCCTATTTATGTGAAGGTTTTATTTTTGTCAAACTGTAACCCCGGTATTATAAGATAATAGGCTATTGTTATTTGAGATGTGGACTGAAGAAACTTAACGTCACACCATAGAGGAGACATATGACTGGGGGCGTCGACATATTTCAACATGGATTTAATTTCTGTAATAATATTATGGGATCAGTTGCCCTTGTTTAGACTTAAAAATAGCGGAACTAATAATTCGACGAGAGATTTCAATCGTTGGACCCCCTCCAGTCTAAGCTGAGCTTGCATAAAATCTGTACACGGCTTCTCTACGAGATCCAGCAGCGTAGACAAGGGGGGTTAAGAAGGTTAAACCCCCTATTTGCTTAGGAAAAAGTTTTTAAAAGGTTATTTATCTAGGTAAATAATATTTTTTTAAAAACAATTGCTTGGAGTGCCAATTTTTTTCGTTCCTTTGTATATATATATATATATATATATATATATATATATATAACAGCACTGTTAACGATACTGCACAATAATATACTGTTGGGTTGGTGTCAGGAGGGGCATCCGGCCATAACCCCTCCCCCCATCATAAACTCCTGGATCCTACGTGAATGGGGGTGCGAAAAGAAGACTTCTAATATGGGGCCCAAAGAAAGACGAGGGGTGGAACTCCTCATTCCCCCAAAAATTCTCACCATGAATCAGTGATACAGCATAAATAACTCGTTAACAAGGTCTACAGAATGAGAATTATTTTCTTGCTCACTTTGCCTCTCATAATCATTGTCTTCATTTTCTGTCTTGAAGTGACTCCATATACAGAGTACAACGATGAGCAATTAGCTCAGGCCAAGGAAAACATCGAAGCATTCTTCGAATCGGTGGATCCAACAATTGACAGAGATCAGGTCTTCGCGGCGTTTACATCGTGGAACGAAGTCAGCAAGCATGGGTTCAACCCCGACCAGATCGAGGGGTTCACCAATGTAAGTAATGCATCGTCGTCATCATCATAATCATTATCAGAGTCATCATCATCATCATCATCATCATCATCATCGTCGTCAACATCATCATCATCATCGTCGTCATCATCATCATCATCATCATCATCATCATCATCATCATCGTCGTCGTCGCCGTCGTCAACATCATCATCGTCATCATCATCATCATCATATTCATCATCATCGTCGTCGTCGTCAACATCGTAGTCGTCATCATCATCATCATCATCATCGTCGTCGTCGTCGTCATCATCACAGACGCTGCATCACAAAATGTAAAGTCAGCCGAAAGTAGGCTAAATACTGCTACATTCTAAAAGATCGCTCTTGACTGCATCAATTTTATTTAAACCACATTTTTACAACGCTGTCCAATTCATTAAGGTAGAATACTTTATTTGACGAGCAGTTTCTTAAAATGTAGAATTATTGTTTACTGTTTACTGTTATTGTTTACTGCTTGTCATTCACTCTGGCTGCCCTCCCTTTGATAATATTGTAAACTGGTGTAAGGCACAGCAGCTGCTAAGCAGAACTTTAGAAACAAAACTAAGAGTGTTAACGCTTTGTAATGACTCACTCTCTGCTAACAGACACTGATGGCGAATTATGATGAAAATCATGATGGCAAAGTCAACTTCAATGAGTTTTTGCCTGGAGTCATCGACTGGGGTCAAACGAATGACATTGCGGTTGTGTCATCAGATCAACCAACAAAATGATCGGTCGGCATGAACAAGGTTAGGCTTAGGTTTCACAGCGATGCATGATCATGCAACTATCATTCGTATTCTTGCACTCTATTCGTCTTTCTGTCTCTGTTTCTCTGTCCCACCTGCCTCTGTCTCTGTCTTTATCCTTCTGTCCGTCTGTCTGTCTCAATCTCTCTCTGCGTGTCTCTCTTCCTCTGTCTGTCTGTCTATCTGTCTGTCTCTCTCTCTGTCTCTCTGTCGCTGTCTTTCTCTGTCTCTGGCTGTCTGTCTCTGTCTGTCTCTGTCTGTCTGTTTCTGTCTCTGTCTGCCTGTCTGTCTCTGTCTTTTTTGTCTATGTCTATGTCTGTCTCTGTCTGTCTGTCTCTATTTCTCTATATGTCTGTCTCTGTCTCTGTCTCTCTAGCTCTCCCTCCCCATTTTTCTCTTGGAATCAATTAAAAAAACAATTCTTCGACCTGCTTGATTACTCCGATGACCCTGGTGCGACCTGCTGATTTTGTATGGCCGCATGGTGTCACCACTGTTTTTTCCATAGTAGGTCGCACAATACGATCATGATTGTGCCAGCCCTGTTTAGTACTAGTGATAGATCATAGAAACCTCTGCATGAACTGTTTCTTTAAAATTTCAATTATAGTACTGCGGGTTTTTTACAGTCAATCAATCAATCACATAAATTTATATGGCGTCTCTTCAAGATCACTGCTCGGAGGCGTTCCAAAACAGGTATAATCGAAAAGAAAAATCTTGAGAAGGCGATAGAAAGAGCCATCAGAGTCACGGGGAAGCAAGAGAGGAGCCGCAGAGAGGCCGTTCCAGATAGCTATTGACAATAATCTTATAAGGAGACAATTCTGTGTTTCGGAGCGCTGGTGATTTTTATTTACATGTGGTCTATGTTTATCCAAGAACTGTTTAAGTTTTAAGCAATCAATCGATCAATAAAGTTTCGTTTATTCGTAGCAACACGAGCTGGTTATAACACGGTAGGTCAGATACATTTACTGGACGAGTTGGATAAGTTGAATTTACGTTTTTTTCTGTTTTTTAGATGACCTGTTGATGACGAAAACATCCCATGAAGGTCACTTGCTCTTCCGACGATGATCGTTGCTAATAATTACTCTCTAAAGTCACTTTGTCTCACACGATCGCTACACAGACAAATTATTTTAATTAAAACTGCATTTTTCTTTTAAGCTCTTTTCAGCGCTTATTAAACTCTAAATGATCTGGCAAAAAATTTGGCTTGACGCAAGATGTCTCAATTTTGATTTGAAATGATGAATAGGTCAAACTGCTAAACTTTAACGAAACCCATCTAAGACTTTAACGAACTGTAACTTTCTTCCATGATCTCTCATGATCATATATGAGATTTAACAGATTTCGGCTTAACAACTGTAGCTTTCGTGTTAGATAAGACAAAATAAACTCTTTGATTCAGCAAGATGTCGTTTGTTTGTCTATTTGTTACACGTGAGAAAGTTGCACAATGTGATTATCACACAGTAAGGCGTAGGCTACGCAATACTATAGGCTATTATTAGGCCTATGAGTGCGTGAGGAAGGGCGTTTCAACCAAATTTACTCTCCAAGTTACAATTCAATTACATAGGGCCTACTTTTAAAACTCAACAGTCTCTTTCTTGAGCTAGCTGTGAGTCGATAACCGGTATTTGTTAAGCATTAGGGACTACCAACCTATTATTAATGTCGCATAGCAAGACACACATCACCATTTCGAAATGTAGTGACATCACTTAGCCACAATGGTTTTTGAATGCAGTAGGGCTTAGGCCTATTCCAATTGCGACGAAATATATGATTTGTGCAACCTCATTATTGCATCCTTGTTTTCGATGACTTATTGTTCCTATCGTGACTGAAGCTCAAGTTGCTCAACTACTCTTTCTTTTTCCTTCAGCACATTGCATTGGAGGTTTAGCACTTTTGTGTACGATCACTCCCAAGACTCTCTGTTCATCGCTCCCCTTCAGTGTAAGAATTGTGGAAAAATAACTGGGGCTGGACAATGATCCACTTGGAATTTGGGTGTGAAAAAATACTTTAACATGGGGCTCTGAGAAAGATTGAGGGGTTGAAGCCCCCCAATCCCCGCGGCAATTCTCACCCCGCTCGCCTTCAATGCCTAACCCCCATAATTATCGTATGAAGACATTGACGAGTCTTTGTTTCTCCTCACTATTATAGCCTATGCATAGCCTAACCGAACACTTTTCCACATTCAAAAGCTTTTGCCAATAATGCAATTGAAGTGAAGGATTTGCTCAAGATTCCAACGTGACGGATTTAGAGGGATTCGAACCTGGGAATCAGCGGCTCTCCACTCTAAGGCACCGAACCTACCTCCACACAACCGCGCCCCTACAGTGGATAAATGCTTTTTAGACGTCATAAATTTCCTTTCTTCCTAAACAGTAGCCTACAAGCAGAAATGCCTGATATCATAAATGCGTAGTCGTGAGATCACGTCGAAAAGTAGCCCAACTGTCGCGAGATGAGATGATAAAGAAAAATGTCGGAAAATTTCCGCAATACATGTAGGCCTGCATTAAAAACGCACTATTTGACTTCACTAGTCACGTCCAAGACCCGGATGAAACCACCGATACACGAATTTAGATGGCTTAGTTCTTACCATAGTCTTGTCCCATTACCATATAAAATTATTATAGATTTATTAAGTTAGCAACACAACATAGGTTTACGGGTGATGAAGGTCACCTTGTCACCTTGTGCTGTCAGTTCGTTGAACTCTAGCGATCGACAAGGCCAGCCTTCTCCATTGCTTTTTTTCTGATAGCCTACATGTCGCTTCTCTTAGTTGTTAGGTATTTAGGTAACCTAGTAAAATATAACGGTCAAATTATGAGAATTCACAAAGTCGACGTTGCGACATTGAGACATTTCAAAAGGAGCCCAAAATATCGCGAGGTTGCGAGGACGAAATTTTAATTTGCGAGCGCAATTAAAAGTAGCCCAACTCGCACTTTTCGCGATGATATGGCGACCATGAGTAGGCTAAACGTAGGCTACATGCAGACTGATGATGCAGTTTAGGCAATTAAAAAAGTTCAGCATGGGCTTTTTGCTCCAATTTTAGACCTATAAGAATTTGTGACAAATCAGAAACAACGTTAGCTCTATGTGTAGTTAGTCAAGCTTAGGTCATCAGCCAATCACAAACCTTCATGCGATAATTTATTCTGAAAATTTGCATATCTCAATCACCAGAAATCAATCGGAGATTCGGATGAGGTTCATATTATACACTATAACGCCTACAAGCCTATAGATAGGCCTACCACCTACCTGCCAGTGCCAGTGCACTGCGGGTGGCTCGGTCGCAATATAAACGTGGAGTGTGAGGTTGTACTCTGCCTCCGACACTAATCATCTTCGATATGAAACAGTGTCGTTAAGCCCGAATACAACAACAACCTGCCAGTGCATTTCCATCTAGATGTGAGTGGGTCTATCCATGGCAGAAGACAATTATTACCAGCGGCTACAGCAATAGCCTACAATTTCAGCAAATCACGTCAAATTAATTTGAGTAATTCATCAGGGCGAAGAAATTAAATGCTAGAATACCAATCTTGACTGCAGCAGATCTGATGGAGGCATCCAGTGTGTTCACTGTCCACACTACCTCACACACTTCTCTCTTATTGGCCTACACAGTAGGGCCTATGTTTAGTTTCATGGCCTATTTAGGTGAAGTCGTCAATTTTGTTGTAGTCTGGACTTGACGCTACGAAATGGAGTTTCTGCCAAAAGTCATAATTATTAATATCAAAGTCATTTTTGGAAAAAATTGAACATGTAGGGCTACCCGGTAGCGAATTCGCGAATTCGTAGATCCTACCCGGTTAGGGGAATACAATGTGGAACTGGTGAAAACCATAGGGGGAGAAAGTGTCAGTAGTTATTGATCAAGCTGTAGGCTATTAGCTTGACCAACAACTGCTAAAGAACCAACGCAAAAATCTTAGGAATCTAATGACGACACTAACCCTAACACTAAAGATAACACTAACCCTAACCGACCCTCACGACGGAAAAATCTCAAGAATCTAATTACGACACTAACACTAACACTAACCGACCCTCACGACGCAAAAATCTTAAGAATCTAATGACGACACTAACCCTAACACTAACTCTAACCGACCCTCACGACGCAAAAATCTTAAGAATATAATGGCGACACTAACCCTAACACTAATCCGAACCGACCCTCACAACGCAAAAATCTTAAAAATCTTAAGAATATAATGACGACACTAACCATAACACTAACCCTAGCCGACATTCACGACGCGAAACCTTACCCTATACGCGAAGGACACCTACACCTAGGTCTTTTATGTTATAGCCGTGCTTAGGCTAAAATTAACGATAAAGAGCGCTAAAGTGAGACATAATTACCTGTGCAAAATGTTCGACCATTAGGCTATACTTAGGGTCATTATTTTATAAGAAATTTTAAACGTTTTACATTGCAATTCGTCTAAAATCGTGAGAGCCTGCCGACACGCACGTGTTTTTGACAGTTTTTCAAAGGGATGGTCAGAAATTGGAATCCACTACCTCCTCCTCCTGTGGTCTTCGCCTGTTCCACATTGTATTCCTCTAACCGGGTAGGATCTACGAATTCGCTACCGGCCCGATCGATCGGGGGACGGACGTGAAAAACCCAGACAAGAGCCTTATAAACGCCCATATTTACGGGAAGCCGCACGGACGGCCGGACAGGGGCCTAAAAAGAGGACGTGTCCGGGGAAACTGTTCTATTTTTCGACCTAAAGTGGCGGGAAAAGCATAGACTAAAATTAATTCGCATTAGGGGAAGGGGTGGAGGAGGTCGAGGGAAGGAAGAAGGGGTGGAAAGAGAAGTGAATAGAAAGTTACAGAGGAATTATGCTCATCACCACTATCTGGAGAATAGTTACGTTTTATGGTCGAGCATTAATCAGCTGCTTCGGAAATGTAGACTGCCATTAAAGTCCGATATTGTAAGGCAAATTGAAGCGTAGAATCATAAACATATCAACGGTATAATTAATTTTTTGTCCAATACTGTGGCAACACCAGGTCCTGCGAGATCGAAATATTACGATTTCAGGTTGGCAGGTCTACAGACTACGCAGACGCACTCCCGACTACAGCGCTGACACTGAATCGGAGTTTCACGCCCAAGCGCTGAGCAACTGCGAGTGATTGAATTCCACAAGGTTCATACACTGCGGCTTGAGGTGAATTCGAACAGGCTTCGGTGGAGTCCGGTTCCAGGGCACCGAACTCACTTCAACCCACCATTACACCACCGCGCCACTCCTTCAGTGTTGTTAGCCATTCGCATGACTCCGCATTCAGCCAATCACATACATTCATGCGTTCAGTTATTCAAAACATTTGCTTAGCTCAGTCTCCAGAAATTAATTCGTGTAGTATAATAAACGTCAACGTGTGCCTACCAGTGGCGCCAGCAAAGCAATTTCAGCAGGTCGCGACAGATTAATGGGACTTATTTACCTGGGTCCCCATGCATGAGTCAGGCCTAAGCTACGCCAAGTTAATTCCTACTCCTCCCGACGTAATTATGCCCGCCATAGCCCTTAGCCTTCACGTCGACAAAATTAAATGCATGGAACGCACGGTGTTAACAATTCAAACTAATATTTTGTCTGGTCATAAGGCAGATCGAGAGTAAAATTGTTATATGAAATACCGCGGACTATGGTAACCCGAGGTGGAAAGACGAGGGAAACGAGATGGAAATACGAAGGAAACCACCGCCTTATTTTCCCAATCAGTTAGATGGACAGTCACAGAAATTACTTTTTTTTATCTTTTAATTAGACCTATTTGTGGAAACCAAAGTTGTGAACGTTTTACTCCAATTAGGGCCTATGCATGCGACGAATCAAGTCCACACACGAGTCTCGTGTGAATATAAATTTCTTCTATCTAAATGGACAAGCAATTCCCCCCTTACCTGACCTGGGATAATTTGAATGGTAAAGGTGGGGTAATTCACAGGCACGAAGATCAGATGGATGCTGGTTTGATACTTGCTAGCCACGAGCGTAGCCATCATGTGTGTAGAGTGTGCAAAGCAAATGGACCCTTGACCTCCAGGAGCCCACAGAGATAGTTACTTAGTTAGGCTACATTATATAAATCTATCACAATTAGTATAATTAACATTAATTTTTTGACAGTTGAGGTAGCCAAAACACTTGCATTACTTCGGTATACAAGGTGAGAATTGCCGGGGTGGGGTTTTCAACCCCATTCAACCCTAGTCTTTCTCAGACCCCCATAGTAAAGTCTGTTTTTCACCCCCCCTCCACTCAATTTCAAGTGGATCATGGTTGAATCCACGTTATTTTTCCACAATAGGCTAATTCTCACACTGCAGATAGCCTACTTCGGTAAGCTTACGTTATACTTTACTGACGCATTTCAACCGCTACGCTGTTGGCAGAAAAATATAATCAGGATAACTCTTGTTAACTTTCGTATCGAGTCACGACAGTCAAATAACTATTGTAAGATGACGATATTGTACGTGTGCGTGCGTGTGTGTGTGTGTGTGTTTGTGTGTGTGCGTGAGCGTGTGCGTGTGTGCTTGTGTGTGTGTGTGTGTGTGTGTGTGTGTGTTTGTGTGTGTGTGTGTGTGCGTGCGTGTATGTGTGCGCGCATGTGTGCGCACGTGTGGGTGTGCGTGTGTCAGTGTGTGAACGGTAGGCCTAATAGTCCATGTTGCTTGAGACGGTCTGTACATTTTAAGATACGATACGTTACGATGCTGAAAAATTATAGGCCTGCTTGTCAATTCGAATCAATAAACCAATTTTATAACTAAAACATTAGCGATAGCGATGTGGATGATCGATAGACCTCACTTATCTCCCGACCAGTTGTCGTAGCGGTATCACGTTTCTGAGTAGACACTCTTGAAGAGGCGATATATAAATGTCAGAAATTGTTTGAATGAATATAATTGCCAGCAATTACTTTTATCTTTTAATGACAGAAACATTGCCCACTTTGTAGAGAGATAAAATTCTCTACCAGATGTATAAGCTATATGTATTTGGAAGAATTGAATAAAAAAGGCTCCAAATGTAGCATTGGATTATCAGTTTCTTTGTCATTCGGAGAAAGCTTCCTGAAACGATTTCTTCAATTCTTCAGAGTTGTCAAGACGAGAACGAGAATGGTAATAGGCCTATGCTTTGCTCTTACTAAAAGTAATGTAATAATAAGCTTATTCTATTGTAATTTTTCGGTAATCGAATTGAGCATTTTTTATTCAACTAAAACTATGCATTTTACCGTGCTATAGTCAGCCGCTGGTCGCTCAAAACAGTTTAGGCTAATTCATAGTTGTAAAAAGCGTTTTCCCCTCTTTTTTCTAATAGGACTAATGAAATCAGACAAATTTGTGACTTTTAGGGTTTATCGTTTCATTAGGCCTATATTGAAGTAATATCTTGGTTCCACTTTGCAGTAAAATTAACAATGCAGAGTCATATTTTCTCCGTCGTGGACCCAGTGGTCCGCAATGGTCCCCACAAGTGCAACGTCAGCTTCCTGTAGTTCTTGCTGAAGCATTTCTTTTATTCGACTCAAACTATGATAAAGGCCTAGTCAGCTGGTCGCTCAATACAGTTTAATTCATAGCACTGTTGTAAAAAAGTTTTTCTTTTTAAAATTTATATTTTTGAAAAGTTTCGGCTTTTTATCTTATTTTTTCTAATTTTTTTCGTTTTCTGTATTATTTTACGTACCTTATTTATTTGCTGTACATAATTATTTTCATTAATCAGTAAAATAATCAGTAAATAAATAAATAATAATAAATAAATTAATCAGTTATCGTCTGAAATTCCTCATTATTGTCTCCACACATTCACGGAATCAGTCGATTTACGTCACTTGTCGACCTTTTTAACGGTGTCACGAAATGGGTGTCACGACAACTCGTCCAACGACAACTCGTCCACGGACAACTGGTTCACCGACAACTGGTCCACTGAAATAGAAGCCGGATTAACGAGAAAGCGCTTGAGAAATGGAAGCTGGATGAAAGTTCTTTATTTACGAAATAGGAGCTGGGTTTATGAAAAAAAGTCTAATGGTTTTCTTGCTTAAATAGTAGCTGAATTGACGATTTTCATCATGTGTCTCAACATTCATCCAGCTTCTATTTCACATAGAAAAAAACTTGATCCATCTTCCATTTCTTAAGCGGTTTTTCATCAATAGCCTACAGCTTCTATTTCACATGTAAAAACCTTCATCCAGCTTCCATTTCTCAAACGTTTTCTCATTAATCCGGCTTCTATTTCGTTGGAGGAGTTGTCGGTGGACCAGTTGTCCGTGGACGAGTTGTCGTTGGACGAGTTGTCGGTGGACCAGTTGTCGTGGAACCCTTTTTAACATCATCCTACGGTAGACCTAGAAGAATTCAAATTTAAATTTTTTACTTGACATGGAAAATTTACTCCTTTAAAAATTTCTTATCAATTTCTTCGCTCTAAACGACTAATGGTAGGCTACTAAATTAATGATGCACAACGTGAATCTGAGAAATTTACATTTAGGATAGGCCTACTCTATAGCCTAAACAAGCACAATTAATGTCCTGCTACACGTAGCCTGTGACGTAGGCTATGCACTTTTCAAGCTTTGGCATAGTATCTCAATTTATTTGCCAGGAACAGTTTCATCTGAGAACCTCTCCTGAGAAACTTATCTGCGGGCAGAGGCGGATCCAGAAGGGCAATGCGGCCATTGCCCCCATTTAAAATCTCCATGGGGCGTGCCCCCCCTCATCACGGTTCAAGAAGGTTGACATCAATAGCGATAGGCTATATAGAAAAGTATATACTTGGATAACTTAAAACAATTATGAACGACTAAAAAAGGTTATCAGTTGTTTTGGTAGAGACAATAATTATTGTCTATTTTTAGGACGGTTCGGCCAAAATATTATTGACTAAAAAAGGCCGTCGGATTTTCAACGAAAGATCAACGACAAATTTTTCGAAACGTCTCTAAACTTTTTGCCTTTCTGTTCAAAAATTCCCGTATCCGCCCCTGTCTGCGGCCCTCAAAGGCCCCCTCATATTTCGTCTCGACAACCGTAAGAATTTCTAGGCTATTCGAACAGTCTCCTCATGCAGGAACAGTGAACACAATGTCAAGTAGGCCTAGCCTATAAAAAAGTTTCTACATTATTTGAATGATTGAGGTTTCTGTGTACCCTTGTTTTTACCCGGCAACAATTTGCTAGTTTGAATTAGACCTATGCTACATGAACAGATAATTAGCCTATAATAGGCTACTGTGAAATGCATTTAAAACTAGAGACAGTTCAAAATTCCCTCAGCAGGAATCGCTAAATAATTAGCCAATGCCAACAATAGCAATTGTCCTATACGTGTCCGTTGCTGGGGTCATCTTCTTCAGTCTTCTGCTCTTGAGCATTGACATGGACAAACTGGTGATCCTCTCCGACCGCTGCCATCCCGCTCTGTCCTGCGCCTTCCTCTTGGTGTTACCATGTACGTCTTGCACTTGATTTGTCCATATCATGTCTTGGGAAGTAGCCGAGGTGGTTTCCCGTTGCCTTCCTCGAGGTTTCAGTAGTGACCTTCTACGCCGCTCACGTTAGCCAGCTGTTTCAGGGTTCCTGCTGAGCCTTTCCACCTCGCGTAGCGCCCAAGGTGATACTTCGGAGACCTTCACCACTGATGGCATAGCCTCAGCAGGCAATCCCCTACTCGGCTGTTACGCCCTCCCACCGCGACGAGGTGTGAGTCGGACTTTGGGGTCATAGGTACAATTATTGTATGAAGGCTGAGTGGGGAGGCTACATCATTGTGACGCTGACTTCTCTTGAGTTGATGATATCTCTATATTATTTTAGATGAAGACATCCATGATAGTGCTCGTGCTGTGCCTTGTGGCGATTGCCCATGGTAAGGCAAATATAAATATACATTATTTATTATTCTGTATTATGTTCAATTCAATTTTCATTTAATCAACACTTCAGGCAGTCAGAACGCAGCATGTTACATGTAACTAATTTTGCAAATGTTTTATGTTAAGGTCAGTTTTATAAGCAACATAGATAAATATTGGGTTTGAATTAATACTAATTGATCTGTGATTTGTTGTAGAGTTTGCTATAGCTTTAAAAATATTTTTGTATAGCAATCTAGAGAGAAATTTGCAATGAACTTTCTCCCGAAGAGAGAAGCCATGAGCTCGAGGACGAAGCTCATGGCCAAAAGGAAGGGCGAGGCGGGGGAATATTAGGTACCGGTAGAGTAGGTCTACATGCAGTTGTGCATTTGCTGTTTAACGTCAATGTGTGGTAACAAAGACCATTAGCGACGCCCTCCTCCTTTATCCAGGCTTGGGACTGGCACTGGCAGAGTGCAACCAGTGGCGGATTTACATGCAGTTTATCAATACGTATTGCTTTAAATAGGCGTTCATCAGCTTCATCTGCCATCTCTGCTGCACTGGAGGATTGAGATTGTAGGAACTGTCTGTATGAGAGGCCTATAATAATATACAGGGTGGCTCAAAAAAAAATGTACCACCGCATAAAATGCGATAACTTCGCAACCGATTGACATTTTTCTCCGAAAATTTCCCAATTTGTAGGGGAATGAATTTCCAACAATCCCTGCAAGTTTCGCTTGAAAATATTCTTGTTTGCAAAAGATACAGCTGTTCAAACTTAAAATTTTGTTTTTTCAAAAATCCGGAGAATAAAGTTCCAATACAATGTGATTTCATTAAGATTTTTTGCAAATTACATCATAAGAAATGATGATGATGTCCTACGACCTCACTAAGAGCTGTAAAGAAGCTGTTTATGCAGCAAACTGTTGGTATTTAGTGATATTTTATAGATTAAGGTCTCAATTTGTGAATCCATACTGAACGTCATGGGCAAAGTTTCTGCAGATGATAAAATGGAAACGCGGACGCTGCGTGAACAGAGACTGGGACATCGCATAATCATAGCAAAAATGCCCATTGAAAAGTGGAGCCTGATCATATTGAAGGCTATCTGTAAACATGTTTATGTAACGAAGATCAAATGTTGGAAGCGAGGCAGGAAGTGGTCGCTTGGTCTGATGGAAAAAGTACGATTTTCAAGAAATTCGCTTGGTAATCGAAAGGGTCAAGTTTGCAAAGCACATCATGGTTTCAGCATCAGATTTGCTGGCATGTGTCACGGGTGCCAGAAGAGACTGCATTTAATCCCATTCAGTAGGCTAAATGTCAAACTCATCGCTGAACTCTCTTACCCAGACTCATTGAAGACCAGGTGAGCTCTAACATCTCGTTTTATTTTCCAGCAGAACAGTGCGCCTGCTTGCTCGCACGGCAAGGCTGAGTATGATGACGCTACCTTATTTTTGCAATCCACTCCAGTAAATTTATTGGCAAAGGTGACTAACAACATCGCCAGACCTTAGCCCTCTTGCTTACAACGTCTGGGAAGCTATGCTGCAAGACATTTCATCCCGAGTTGGAGAACATTGGCTAGCTGAAGGAAGTCCTGCTGCTAATGTGGGATCAGTTGCCGCAGAACTCGATCAACAAGGCCATACTAAGCTTCACAGAAAGAATTCGAGCTCGTATTAAAGCAGGGAGTGGACACTCACATCATACCCCGCAATAAACTGCAAAACGTATTTCTGAGGCCGTAGTGAAAAGTGATATCATTTGACATGGAAATCAAGAATTGACGTTAATTTTTCCACGGAAATTTGAAAAAACGAAAATCAAAGTTTAAACAGCTGTAACTTTTGCAAACATAAAAAGTTTTCAGTGAAACTTTCAGGGATTGTTGGAAATTCATTCCTCTTCAAATTGGAAAATTTTCGGAGAACAATTGCGATCGGTTGCAAAGATATTGCATTTTATCCGGTGGTACATTTTTTTTTGAGCCACCCTGTACATTCACATCTAGGTATAAACATAATTTTATGCATAGGCTCTGATTGTATTCAGTGTAAGGAACCATCTATAGAACCAAGGTAGACATTCGCATCTCGCAAGTCTGACTATATAGGCTACGGCTTCCGTTGCTATCATTAGGTCTATTTGTGTGAAGCTACTTCTAGGATGCTTTACACACATAGCCTAATACAATCGTCAAAGTTCAACATGAATGCAAACAGCTCGAAAGCAGGTGCAGTTTTAACTGTTTTCTAGAAGCAGATTGAGCTTTTGTTTCTTGAATTGATGCTGGAAGACTGTTCCAGACGGTGAGCCAGCGACTCGAAAGGCACGATCACCCGCTTTAGTTTGGTTGCAGGAACAGATACGTCGGCGGTCTTGGACGACCGCAGGCGTGATCTACTAGGGTCGTCTGCCAGCGATAAGTTTGGGGTGGGGTGCGAAAAGAAGACTTTTAATATGGGGCCCAAAGAAAGACTAACATGGATCAGTGATATGGTACAAATAACTCGTTAACAAGGTCTACAGCTTGAGAATTATTTTCTTGCTCACTTTGCCTCTCATCAATGACTTTATTTTCTGTCTTTAAGTGACTCTGGCTGAATATTCGGAAGCGGATTTAGCTCAGGCCAGGATAAACATTCGCGGATTCTTCGATTTCGTGGGTCCGACAATTGACGGAGAACAGGTCTACCGGGCGTTTCTAAAGTGGAACGAAGTCAGCGGCCATGGGGCCAGCGATATCGAGATCCACATGTGGGCCATAGTAAGTAATGCATCGTCGTCATCATCATAACCATCATAATCATCATCATCGTCGTCGTCGTCGTCATCATCATCATCATCATCATCATCACACCCGTCATCATCATTTTCATCATCATCATCGTTGTCGTCATCATCATCGTCGTCGTCATCATCATATTCATCATCATCGTTGTCGTATTGGTCGTCGTCATCATCATCATCATCATCATCATCATCATCATCATCATCATCATCATCATCATCATCATCATCATCATCATCATCATCAACATCAACATCATCATCATCATCGTCGTCATCATCGTCAACATCATCGTCGTCGTCAACATCATCATCATCATCGTCATCATCATCATCGTCGTCGTTGTCGTCATCATCGTCATCATCGTCAACATCATCATCATCATCGTCGTCATCATCATCATCATCGTCGTCGTCGTCACAAACGCTGCATCACAAAATGTGAGGTCAGCCGAAAGTAAATACTGCAACATTCTAAAAGATCGCTCTTGATTGCAGCAATTTTTCTATTTAAACCACATTTTAACAACGCTGTCCAATTCATTAAGGTAGAATACTTTATTTGACGAGCAGTTTCTTAACCCTCGGGCTACCAAGCTTTTTTTGTAACACTGACTACCAAAGGGGGGGGTGGTTACCACCCCATGGATTTTGGGTTTGGTTTAAGATATCATAACTTGTAATACACCTATGGATTCAGCATTCATGTCTTCACAAAATGGTGTATTTAGGTTTAAAATATATGAAAGCACCTCGGAATTATGAATTTTTTACCGTAGGCACCCGTCGAATCCACAAAATGTATACTTTCGCATAAGCAAAATATTAGATTCTGTGTGTTTTAACATAATTTATTTATAAAAAAATAGTTTACATAATATAATGTCCAATATTCAACTATAAAAACTAGTAATAAGTTAGTTTTAGTTACAATAAAACGAAAAAAACATGTAAAACATGCTGAAAAACGTTTACGCAGACTTATCGGTTGGCGTTGTAAAAAACCCCAACATTTTCACAAATTTAAATTTATTTTAAGCACTTCCGGTCATCAAATGTCCAATTAATTGGTATAAAAATAGCACTAAATGCCCTCTATAGAATGACATAATTTATTTCTCTTAAAAAATAAATTATGAATAATTTTTAATAGGAAAAACATGAAAATTTTATGAAAATAAAACACCGTTATTTATATTTTAGTTTATTTTTAACACTTCCGGTTGTCCAAAGACAACTCACTGAGCATGTAAATGTAGCCCCACATTCCCTCTACAGAATGGTATAATTGGTATCTCTTCATGTCAAAGGACGGATAAGACACAGCCGATAATCTAAGGGGGTGGCATCCACCCCGCCTGGTGCCTCGGGTATATCGGGTATAACTTTTGAATGGTATGGTATATCATCACACATTTTAGCTCAAAATGTGTGCAAATGAATCTTCTACAGCTACCTAAAACGTCAAAATTTTATTCCAAACAAAAAAGTTTTATTTGGAAAAAACCTAGGGGGTGGACACCACCCCCCCTCTGGTAGCCCGAGGGTTAAAATGTAGAATTGTTTCACCAACCCTGCTTGTCATTCACTCTGTCTGTCCTCCCGTTGATAATAATCTCATGCTGCTGAGCAGAGCTTTAGAAAAAAGATTATGAGTGTCAGCGCTCTGTAATACCTATGAGTTCACTTTCTGCTAACAGAAACTGATGCAGAGGCAGGATACAGATCGTAATGGCAAAATCACCTTCGATCAGTTTTTTGATGGAGTCATCGCATGGGGTGAAGAGAATAAGATTAAGGTCGTGTCATCAGATCAACCAACAAAATGATCGGTCGGCATGAACAAGGTTAGGTTTAGCCTATAGGTTTCACAGCGATGGAACAACTATTATGCGTATTCTTACACTCTATCCGTCTTTCTGTCTCTGTTTCTCTGTCCCACCTGTCTTTGTGTTTGTCTCTCTCCTTCTGTCCGTCTGTCTGTCTCAATCTCTCTCTGCGTGTCTCTGTCTTTCTGTCTCTGTCTCTGTCTCTCTCACTCTCCCTCCCCTATTTTTCTTGGAATTAATCTTTTTAATTTTTTAAATTTCTTCGACCTGCTTGATTACTCCGATGACCCTGGTGCGACCTGCTGGTTTTTTATTGCTGCGTGGTGTCACCACTGTTTCTCTCATGGTCGGTCTCTCAATAAGATCATGTGCCCGCCCTGTATTATAGGCCTAGTGATAGAAATCCCTGCATGAACTGTTTCTTTAGGATTTCAATTATGGTACTGCGTTTTCGTGTTGTGTTCAATCAATCAATCACATAAATTTATATGGCGCCCCTTCAATATCACTGTTCTGAGGCTTTCCAAAATAGGTATGACCGAAGAGAAAAATCTTGAGAAGGCGATAGAAATAGTGAAGCATGCCAGCGAGGAGCCGCAGGCATATACCCGAATCCCAAGCCGTATAGCACTTCAGAAATATTTTATTTCCGTGAATTGGAAGTTGGATGAACGATGAAAACATGATATCACTGCTGACGTATTGCAATGTCATTAGAAGCTGGATGAGCGTATTAATTAACAGAAGTAGAAGTTGGATGAGCGACGAAATCATGGTTTTATGCTAAATTATAACCGTAAAACTAGAGGCTGGATGAACGATCAAAATATTTTTAGTTGATGTAGAAGTTGGATGAATAACGAAACTGTGATATAGTAGAATTAGAAGTTGGATGAGCGATGAAAAATGACTAAAACATGTTTTAAATAATTTTACGATGCTATACGGCTTGGGATTCGGGTATATGCGAGCCGCAGGGAGGCCGTTCCAAAAAGCTATTGACAATAATCTTATAAGGAGACAATTCTGTGTTTCGGAGCGCTGGTGATTTTTATTTACATGTGGTCTATGTTTATCCAGTAACTGTTTAAGTTTTAATCAATAAATCGATTAATAAAGTTTCCATTATGCATAGCATCATAAGCTGGTAATAACACGGTTGGTCAGTTCCTACATTTACTGGACGAATGCATACGTTGAATTTACGGTTTTATCTGGTTTTTAGATGACCTGTTGATGACGAAAACATCACACGAAGGTCACTTGCTCTTGCGCGTATTCCGACGATGATCGATGCTAATAATTACTCTCTAAAGTCACTTTGTCTCACACGATCGCTACACAGACAATGTTTTAAAATTAAAACTGCATTTTTCATTTCAGCTCTTTTCAGCGCTTATTAAACTCTAATTGATTTGGCATAAATTTGGTTTTGGTATAAATTGTTATTTGAAACGATGAATAGGTCTAACTGCTAAACCTTGACGAAACCCATCTAAGACTTTAACGAACTGTAATTTTCTTCCATGATCTCTCATGATCATGGATGCGATTTAACTGATTTCGGCATAACAACAACTGTAGCTTTCGTGTTGAATAAGACAAAATAAACTCTTTGATTCAGCAAGATGTCGTTTGTTTGTCTATTTGTTTCACGTGAGAAAGTTGCACAGTATGATAAATAAGACTTAACTGCGATTATCCACAGTAGCCTAAGGCATGCGCAATATTATTATGAGTGAAAGACTTAATCAAGATCCCTAAACAGTAACCGACTCAGAGAAGGAAGGCACGGGCTTTTGTTCCAATTTGATGCTATTATAGGCCTTAGAGGTGTACGCTAGAACTGGACAAAGAACGATATACGTGGTACTATTAGACGGAGGCGCCTGGGGCTGTTTGGGCACATTGCTCGTATGCCGGCAGACTCTGATTCGAGACAGGCACTACTGGCGCAGGCTCCGTCTTCCTGGAAGCGTCCTAGAGGGCGACCTAGATCTACATGTACATGGGTCGGGATGATTGAGGTAGACTTATCAGGGTTGGGCTTGGACCTGAGCATGGCCATCACTGTGGCTGAGAATCGATCACTGTGGAGACATTTAATAAACTCATTGTGCAACGCTCCCATTGGTGGAGTAGGCGGCGAATGATGATGATGATGATGATGATGATGATGATGATGATGATGATGATGATGATGATGATGATGATGATGATGATGATAGGCCTAAGCATTTGTGACAAATCAGAAACAACGTTCGCTTCAGCCTATGTGTAGTCAGTCAAGCTTAGGTCATCAGCCAACCACAAACTTTCACGAGATAATTTATTCAGAAAATTTGCATATCTCAATCACCAGAAATCAATCGGAGGACGCACATAATTTATTATAGCCTATAATTTATGGGCTATTACGCCTATAAGTCTACAGGCCTATACCTTCCAGTGCATTTATTAATTGCCATCTGGATGTCAGTATCTAGAAGGCGCCAGCAATACAATATTTCAACATGTCGCGTCAATTAATGCGAGTCATTCGTCAGGTGGAAGAAATGAAATGTTAGGATAGCACAACACTAAACATTAAGAATATTATAATATCTCGCAGGTCGAGAGTAAAATAGGCGGGTGATATGAAGTACAGCTGATTAGTAATTGCATGTAGGCTGTGTTAGCCCGGCCACTGCATGCTACCAACCGTCGCCTCTGTGGCAATAACTATGACCAAGAACACGACACAAAAGCATGAGTGGAGGCTCGATAAAATCGATAGCAACGTTTTAATTGATACCTGCCTATACTATGCTAGAGATAATTATATCTTTTAGCAAGCCCTATTAGGTTTTGATCACAGGGAGATTGCCGGGCTTCAGTCGCAATAAAATTTTAGCGTTTTAATATAATATTTGGTCGCAATCGTAAACCTGTCGTTCATGCAATTTCAATTCTAAATTCGCAATGGTAGCCCCATCCTCACTTGTGGAAAATCTGCCGACCGTCTTGACCCTGGTCCCTAGTGTTTGGTGAGCCTTGGCTCAGAGCCGGTCATTTACTGTGACAGGTCCCTCCACAAGAGATTGCCGTCTCCACTCTTCTAGGGGTCAAGCTCATGTCTGTGCTCTTCCCCCACTTTCTCTCTCCTTCTCTGCCTCCATGCTTCCCTTCCTGAATGCCTGCCTGCCCACCTCCATGCTTCTCTACCTGCCTGTCTGTCTGCCTGCCTGTCTGTCTGCCTGCCTGCCTGCCTGCCTGCCTGTCTGCCTCCCTGCTTCCGTTCGTCCGTCCGTCCTTCCGTCCCTCCCTTACTCCCTCCTTCCCTACCTCCCTCCCTCTGGCTCGCTCTCTCAAAACGTTTTCCCGAGCTTCTGTGCTAAAGGCGCCTCTGAATAGTGTCTGCAGTGAGAGGCGCTATATAAATGTGTTTATATACGATACGATAATAATATAATGCCTGTCGATTGGAATTAGAAAACAAATATAATTATAATAATTTATTCAAACATGTGTTTGATAGTTGGTATGGAGCACCCTGCTATAGCAAATCAATCGCAGCCTGGTTGACTCTAAGAGCATTTTTAACTCACCTGTTTACAGTACCCTGAGCGTCACCTGCTTAGGGCACCTAAGACATTATCATGGGCTGAAAGCCCGTAGATGGCGGACACCTTCGGGCTTTCAGCCCACGGCCCATGATGTTGATGGTCCAATGAGCATGGTGTCCTTGTGATTATGAGCGAATATTGCCAGCGATTACGTCTGTTAGTGTCTTTTAAAGACAGAAATATTGTTCAATTTGAGACGATATTAAATTCTCTACAGAATTATTACATGCATTAAGCCATAATTATTTATTTGGATGAACAGAATAAAAGGCCCTCTAGCAGCCATTCAGTCGTCAGTGACTGTTCTGTCATACAGAGAAAATTTGGTGAAAACTTTCAGAAGCAATTTCTTCGATTCTTCTTAGATAGCCTAAGACGAGAGAAGGAAGAATGGTAAAATGCTTCATTTTACTTAAAGTAGACCTAATGTAGTCCTGATAATAGGCTTATTTCAATTCTCTATAATCGAATTTATATAGAGCTCATATAAACAGACAATTTGTGACTTTTCAGTGGTTTCCAATTGTATCAGGCCTAGCCTAGATGTGCAAGGGGTAGCCTACTCTTGGTTACATTTGCACGAATTGCAACAACGCAGTCGTACCTTCTCCGTCGTGGGCCCATTGCTATGAAATGGGCTCTCACGGGAGCATCGTCTGCTTCCTGGGCTCTTACTGAAGCATTTTTTATTCAACTCAAAACTATGATTTTTGCCGTGCTAGAGTCAGAAGCGCTTCTGAGTAGTCCCATGGAAGAGAGTGGAAGAGACGCCATGAAAATTCTGTAATGAATCAACGATTGAAATGAATGAAATGCGACCTAGATAGTCAACAAGCATGAAGGTTGTGGGGGGGAGGGGGAGGGCTACATCGTATGTCACTAATTTATCTTGAATTTATAGTACTTTTATATTTCAGATGAAGACATCCCTGGTGCTCATGCTCTGCCTTCTGGCGATTGTTCATGGTAAAGCAATTAATTTTCGTATTGTATATAATGTATACGCTATTTATTTTACCTATAGGCCTATTAGGCCTACGCGTATAGGCCTAGTCTAATTATATAATTATAATGCACAGAAAGGTTCAAACACAATAATCTGATTATATATAATTATTTTATTCATCTGATTGTAGTAAGGATTAAGGACCCATCAATGCAAATAGGCACATTCACTTCCATGGGCGCCCCCACATAGGGGCAAGAGGGGGCACTTGTCC
>OX243827.1:30682531-30692531 GCA_945859605.1 Lumbricus rubellus
AAATTTTCTTGAAAAAAAGGTCGTGAGAAATTTTCGTTCGTAAAAGAAATCTCGCGTCTTTCCTTCGACCACTCGTTCGTTCCCCCCCCCCCCAAGTCTCCACCCAGGTCTACTTCTATACGGTTATAATACATCCTCTAAGAAAATGTTTTTGGACAAATTAACGGATCCCTGGAATTATAGTTCATTTGTTATGCCGGGTTTAACAACAGCTCGATTACAGAAGACGAGAGAGGTGCTGAGAATAGCAGTAGGCATTCGTCTGGGTACTGTGGTGTGTAAAGAACACACGTGTGATGGTAGTACCTTATTAGAACTCTTAGGCCATCATGGATTCTCTTGTTCGAAAGGTACTGGCATGGGCGGAGTTTGGTTTCCGTTCTTGGAGGGGCTAATGCCTTCTTAGGGGAGGCTAAGCCCGGAAAAAGATATAATTTTCATGGTAAAAAAGCTCAATCTGGGAATTCTTGGGGGGCTTAGCTCCCCCTAGCCCCTGATAAACTCCGCCCATGGGTACTGGAAGACAACAACGGCGTGCAATGATAAACGACGCAATTTTGCGGGCGTTCACGAGAGCTAAAATGCCGACTATGCAACCTTTTGAAGCAATTATAGGCCGCCATTTTGGCCGCCATCTTGTGTTTTCATGCAACCGCTAAATATCATCATCATCATCATCATCATCATCATCATCATCATCATCATCATCATCATCATCATCATCATCATCATAATCATCATCATCATCATCATCATCATCATCATCATCATCATCATCATCATCATCATCATCATCATCATCATCATTATCATCATCAGCAGCAGCAGCAGCAGCATCATCAGCATCATCATCAGCATCATCATCATTGATATGTGGTATGGTGTACCGTGTTATGGGAGAAATCGATAACAACATTGTTGATCTGGGTTAAGACGACGTAGCCTATAATACTTCGTCGAAACGGTGAACTGGCGTCGTATCGTCTGCTAATAATTATAGTTAGGCATGTAGGCCTACCTGTGCATATTGATAATGATCACTTCTATTATTAATTTTTGATGACAGAGATAGGGCTTTTGTGATCCCTTCTATTATTACTTTTCGATGACAGATATATTGATAATGATCCCTTCTATCATTACTTTCTGATGACAGAAACATTGCCAATTTTTTTCAGACGACATACATGTAAATGTCTCTGTCAGAAGTACTATTGCATTATTGCTTTTAATTCTATAGAAATAAAGGTCCTTATAAAACCGGGGCATTCTTGAGTTGTCAGCCATTTCGGTGAACATTAATTGTGGTGAAAACGTCTAGAAAATTTAGCCGAAGCAATTTCTACAATAATTTATTCTTCTTAGAGAAGTCAGGAACAAGAATGGTACCGTATTCTCCTTTTTTTCATAATATTCTGTGTGATAATTATAACGCTATCTGTATGATCGAACTGGTTTGAAGGTCACGCTAGCAAACAGATTTGTGTTTTTTGTATTGGAATAATAATCATTCTACCGAAATAACCCTACTTGTGCAGTGACTGTAGTCAACAATATTATCAAGACTAGTCACTCCATACGGTTTAAAGCAGTGGTTCTTAACCAGTGTTCGACCGAACCCCTGGGGTTCGATGAGCCAGTGCCAGGGGTTCGGCAGAGGTCCTCTGAAATATATACATATTCAGTAAAAAATCATTTGCTATTTTATTTTTATTTTTCGACTTTTATTTAATAAATTTGTTTCAAATAGATTGTTTACCAGGCTCTACCTCATGAAATTTTTTTCTTCCTGTTAACCTTAGTTAGGCCTATGTCTTACTGCACCTCCGGATAATTAGCATCGGCAGCCAATGCCATCTTTCTGTGACGTAATATGCCAAGTAAATTTCTGTCCAGGGTAACGGTCTCTGTTGTCATAGACCCTGGTCAAATCGGATCCAGCCATCATTGTTTTTCTGCAGAAATAGCATCGTACGACGTACGCTAAAAGCAACCATTACCCTTTTCTTATATATTTATACCACAGAGTATGCAGAGCAAAAAAAATATTGTTCAAATTTGAGGGGTTCGGTGAGTGGTCATGGATTCCTCTTGGGGTTCGGCTCCCTTGAAAAGGTCAAGAACCACTGGTTTAAAGGAACTCTTCTGTTGTGATGTTCTCCATAATCATGATACGGTGTTAAAAGTTCTTCTATTTTTATGACATTACCTGGTATGCATGATTCACTATCGGACGAAACTTTTCGTGTTCAATTATAATTATTATTGTTGGATATCGCGATAATAAAAATTGCAATTCTGGCATATCCTACGAATTTAGACACAGTACAATGTAGCCTACATCGTAGGCCCTAAATTTCATTATGTAGGCCTTTGCTTAATAGGGAATTTCTGCTTTTACAATAAACGTATGGCTAAAACTATTTTAAATTCTAAAAGCTGATGCCTTTGTTTCTATCCAACAGCAATAGGCTACTTTGAATTAGGCATTCTTTGTTAACTGTCGCGTTATGTCGACCGGTTATTTTGTCAATTATAAAACGAATATACAGTGTATCTTCTCATTAGAATTTATGCGAGAGGTTTTGTAAACTAGAAATCGGTTTAAGAAAAAAGATAAAACTCTTCAAAATTTGCTGTATTATCCTACCACTTCGTTTATAATTATTATTGTGGTGCTCCAACATTTGCTTTATGAGTTCGTATTCCTTATCGTTGACGGACTGAAGGATGGAGGGAGGGAAGATGGACAGACGGTTGGATATTAAAGGGAGGACAGAATGGAGCGATGGAGATAGGAAGTGATGATGAACGGACGGAGGATATGAAGGAGGGAAGTTGTGGAGAGAAGGTGAGAGGTAGAAATGGATGGCCGAAAGGAGGGACAAGGAAAGAGGGAGAGGACAGACACGTTAAGTCTTTCGTCGACGTAGCCTATCTGTGTCACATCCTCAAGTTGTTTTCCCATTTTGTTTGGCAATCGTCTCTCTGTAATAATATTATATTGTGATAGCAATATCTCTTGAGTTTGCAATATCTTAATATTTCAGATGAAGACATTCGTATTGCTCGCGTTCTGCCTACTGGTGATTGCTCATGGTAAGGCGACGAGCACAGGATATACCTACAGTAACTATGGTTGCAGGCCGATGGTTTGGCAGGAGGGGAAAACAATTAGGCCTAACGGTTAACTGTTTTAGGATGAACGGACCGTCAACTGGGGTAACTTTGATAGTTTTTTGCATATTTGGTTCCATAAATGGAACTTTTTAAAAATATTTTTCTGCTTTTTTTGCTTTATTGTACCAAATGATGTCTTGTGATTGCGATGAAACTCAATTTTATTTTTTTAAAGTATGCCTGGTATATTTTTTTAAAGCCCAAAGAGTTATCATTGTAACCCCAGGGGGTGGGGTTACTTTGATACTTTTTTACTTTTCAATATGTTATCAAATAAGGACCTAATAGGGGCTACTTTGATAACTTTCTTCAGTTTTAAAAAAGAAACACGTATCCCCAACCATCTGGGGATCCAAAAAAGTCCATAACTGCATTACTGACCATTGAGAGGATATCCCCAAAAAATTTTCCCATTGTCAAAGGGACGACATATTTCAAAAGTTTGTATCAGTTTCTTTTAATTCATAACTTTACTGGTGACATTTTAAAACTGGAATTGCTGTCTGTTGTTTTCTGTAGGCTTCTGTAGTTCTTCAACAATGCATTATATGGAACTGCAGTGTCAATATCAGCTTCTTTGTCAGTAAATTTGAAATAATTGCTTCCGGGTTGTTTCTTCACAAAATGCACTTTCAGAGGTTTTCTTCTTGGTTTTACATCAAGAATTTTGACAATGTAGTTGAGATAAACTTTCTTTCCTTCATACTTCACAACAGTCCATTGGTCAGGTCCATAGGCTACTGGGACTTTATGGCGACCACTGGTGATTCATTGTCGGCCCCTGCCGAGTCATACGAAGTACGGGTAGTACACGTACTACTATCTTGGTATGACACTGATCCACCACTTTCAGAATCGGAGGATGGTTCTACCTCTTGAACTTTACGTCATTTCGCTGGTACTGGTACCAGTACCGGTACCGGCAGTACCTTGCTTGTTCCAAGTAGTGTTCTGTCACTGTTACAGAGATCAGTATGTATGAATGTATGTATGTATGTATGTATGTATGTATGTATGTATGTATGTATGTATGTATGTATGTATGTATGTATGTATGTATGTATGTATGTATTGCATGTATGTATGTGTGTGTAACTCCGTATGTATGTGTGCATGTATATATGCGTGTATGTATGTATGTATATATATATATATGAATATGTACGTATGTTAATATGTATGTATGTACGCATGTATGTACCAGGTATGTATTGTATGTACAGTGTGTATGTACATGTATGTCCGCTGTAAACATTTTCAACCACTCATGTACTCTGAAACAGTCAATGCGTAGCTGTTCTGGTCCCGTTTCCAAAGTTTCCATTACAATTATCAAAGTTACCCCGGGGGGGTCAAAGTTACCCCGCAGGTCAAAGTTACCCCAGTTGACGGAATTCGAGAAATGCATAACTGAAATTATGGATATGGGCAGTTGGGCACTATTCGCAGAGATTTTAAAAATGCCAAACTGGTACTTTTTTGTCTCGTTAGAGCGTTAGCACGACAGAATTTGTTGAAGACCCAAAAGTAGCAGTTTTTTAAAAGGTTTCAAATTTCTAGAGGGGGATGTGCTCCATATTGTATAGGCCTAGGCCTATAATATATGTGCGAGAGCCCATAACATAATATACATAAGCCTAAATTAATGTATTTTTTAAAAATAATGTGTTAAGGTAATTTTGCATTTTGGTGACCATTGACTTTAAATCCACCTGGCGATGAGATGAGTGAGTTAGCTTTTCTCGTTGCCATCCAGACATTTACAGACAGTTAGGGTGAACAACTTGTCCAGGGTCGCTACGCAGTGGCTTGCAGTGAATTCGAACCTTAATAATGTTAACAATATTTTTCGTTTATTTAACAAGTCGGTCGACACACCGCAACCGGTTACAGTCTGTGCAGTTATGTATGTAGTCATCGTAATTAACTGATCAATGTTCACTACAAGCAGAGCAATCCAAAGGAGATAACAGCAGCTTACAAAGCAAGTCTATCGTACACGGGAGGGGCTTCGGAAATTGAATTCAGGTCCGCTGATCTCCATGTCAGTGTCTTATCTATTGCACCACCGGGTCCCTATTCGATCCTCCGGGTACAATTCACCGAATATACCACTTTAGGCCTGCACGACCGCGCACCACAACCGATGGCGACTAGGGGTCTGCGGGTACAGCATATTTGCTACCCGACCCGTACCCGTACACAGGACCACTACCCGTACCCGTACTCGAACCCGTACTCCAAATTGCTACCCGACCCGTACCCGCGGGTATACCCGTACCCGTACCGTACCCGCCACGTCATTAGCCGGACTTCATAATTTTGGTTCAAGTCTCTAACAGACAAATATACTTGCAACTCGGCATGTAGTTATGCTAACACATGTGCTAATGAACATAATGATGATGATGATGATGATGATGATGATGATTGCAGTAGCAGCTCTTGTTGTAGCAGCAGAGTAGCAGCAGTGGTGGTGGTGATAGTAGCAATAGCAGCAGCAGTGATAGCAGCAGCAGCAGCAGCGACTGAGCAAGGGAGAACATTTATTCGTACCCATAGCCCTTCAAATGTCTGGTTAAAAACGAATGGTGGTCACGATGAAGATGATAACGATGTTTCCATGTATAAATGTACATGAGTATATTAAGTTCATGTGTACTTGTGGCCTATGTTGAATATATTATTTGCATGGTGACCAGAGTGACTATTCTGGTAGTGCAAAGCTCACTAAAATATGTAACCCTAATATTTCCGGTTGGGACGGGTAAAACCGGGTATACCCGTACCCGTGATGATCCTATCCGTACCCGACCCGACCCGTGAAATGCGTACCGACCCGTACCCAACCCGCGGGTACGGGTCGGGTACGGGTAAACCCGCGGGTACGGGTATACCCGCAAACCCCCAATGGCAACCTACTAACCAGGCTGGTCTTTGTTACAGCCAGACACAGAAGTATCAAGTCTACCGGTAGGCTGCTGCTACAGATGTTATTTCTGATGTAGCGTAGCCAAACATTTTGAGGTGAGGGTTGCCACAGGACAAGGCCGTAGCCAGGATTTGATTTCGGGGGATGTTTCCTCGGCGAAGAATTTCTGACGCCCTTTTTATAGTCGTTTGACAACCTTTTTTTAGTCCTCAAAATGTATGACGACCTTTTTTTAGTCATCAAAAACGGCTTCCTTACCGTTTGTCGCCTAATTTCATGCTTTTCCATTATGTGCTAGTGAATTCAATCTATTGTTCTTGTTTACATTTTTCATTTCGGGGGTGTTTTCATGGTTTTATTTCATGGTTTTCACATCATTTGCCAGTAAATTCATTATATTGTTTTTTCCATTTTCCATTTTCGGGGGGGAAGGGGGTGTTCAAACACCCAAAACACCCCCCGGCTACGGCCTTGCCACAGGATATTGTCCCTCAATTATAGGCTTACTCATACACGCACCCAAAAATTCGGTGAAATAATTTGGGAATTACACATTTCGTGGGGATGAGGGTTGAACATTGAAATCCCTCTAAACACGGATACGTTGCATCTATTAGTATTAGGGGTCAAATCAAATCAACATTGTCTCACACTTGGGTTCGTTTGGGGTTGAAATCCCTCTAAATACGCACACTCATCTTACTCTGAACTATGTCTGTAATTTACATGCATCTGTTTTTCGTCTTTAAGTCTCTACGTCTACAGAACAGACGGCAGAGGCAAAGGCAAAGTTGGTGGAAAACGCGAGAAAAGTCTTCGACTCAGTCGATGCGGATCACAGCAGTTACATGGAGGAGGCAGAGGCTGAAACGGTGTTTAGAAAATCGAGCGAGGACGCTGAAGAAAAGTACACGGAAGAGGAGCTCAAGCAGTTCGCCGCTGTAAGTAGCCTAATATATACTGTGGGACGCGGTGGTGTAGTGGGTATGTTCGTTGTCTTGCAGTCGTAAAGTTGCAAGTTCGAATCCACCTCAAGTCGCCGCGTAGAGACATTGGGCAAGTCCTTCACTCGCAATTGCTCAGCGCTTTGGCGTGAAACTTCGATGCAGCGTCCGCGCTGTGTTGTCGGGAGCGCCTTTGAGTAGTGAGCTTGAAGGGGAGCTATAACAAATGCACATACAAACAAATAGGCTACTCATCATCATCGTCGCCGTCGTATTCGTCGTCGTCATTCATCCTTATCATTCTTCTCCTCCTTCTCATTAGCATCATCATCGTCGTCGTCATCTTCATCATCATCATCATCATCATCATCATCATCATCATCATCATCATCATCATCATCATCATCATCATCATCATCATCATCATCATCATCATCATCATCATCATCATCATCGTCGTCGTCGTCGTCGTCGTCGTCGTCGTCGTCGTCATCTTCATCTTCATCATCATCTTCATCATCTGCACAACTGCTACATTAACGAAATGCGGTCAGACGAATGTAATAAATCACAACTTTTAGATGATACTCACTTGAATGCAATTCTATAATAATATTATATTCAAACTGCAATTAAAACTTAATTTCTTTTCCATAGATGGATAATAACATGTATTAAGTTTTGTTTGTCGGATGGTTTGGATCATTATAGTAGCCTATTAGTGTTTCCATAGATCCCCGAACACAGCGGCAGCGTCGGTAAAAAATATGATGAAGCGCTCAACCTGTCGCAAAGCTTTATGCGCTATAATATAGGCCTATGCAGTTTCTAGTCAAAGGTTTCCGTTTAGAGTCGACCCTGCTTTCTGTTCAACAGGAACTTATCAAGAGGCAGGATACAGATGGCGATGGAAAAGTCAGCTTTGATGAGTTCTACGCAGCCCTGGTGAAACGAAGCGAATCTAATGACTAAATGGCTCACCCATGCATGGCAGATCAATCGGCATGAACTATTATTGTAAGTTACAGAGTGATTGGAACTATTTTGCGTGCACTCACTTCGAAGTTTTTAGTTTGGTATAATTATGCTCCGATGCATCTTTGTGATCTTATAATTAGGCTATAATAGTTATTCGCTGCTCTCGGTTCTTTCGATGCGTCCTTCAAATTCCTCTGCGCGGTCCGATCTCTTCGTTCAACGCGTTAGGACGGTCATGGCTCAATCCAGATCCTTTGTCCGCATGAGTCCCTCCCTATGGTATAGACTTCCACCATCAGTTCGCTCCATGTGCACCTTTCTCTCTGGCCAGTAGTCTTTCCTCATCTTTTCTCCCCTCAGGCCATACTTTTTCTCTAGGATTAGCTAGCACTGGGACCGCGTCTGCATGCAGGGTCTTGCTGGGAGAAGCGCTCTGTAGATAGTAAAATACAATGCAATAACTATCCAAGTGCTTCTTTAAGTTTTGACGTTGACAATGCTAGGTTTCAGAGTGATGAAAATCTATTAAATTTTGTGTATGACCATAATATGTAGCCACGAACTGTTAAAGGTTTTCAATATTGGTATCTATCGATCAATCAAGTTTCAATTATTCCTTATCCTGTTTTGCTACATTTACAGTTTAGTAATAAAATTATGCTGGGCGAATGTCTAAGATGAATTTACGGTTTTATCTTTCATAGATGACCGTTTGCTGTCGAAAACATCGAAGGAAGGTCACTTGATCTAACGAGAGTCAGACGATGCTAGATGCTAATTCTTCCCGAAAGACTTACTTTGTCTTACACTATTTGCTAGTTCGCAACACAAACAAAATCACGAAAAATTTAAAGCTGGATTTTCAATTGAGCTCATTTCAGCGATGATAAAATTCCGATCGATTTGGTTAAATTTTATTTGACATAATATATATTTTACAGTTGAAACGATGATTATGTCGACTTGTTTAACTTTAGCGATACTTATCTAAGACTTTTGACGAACCACAATAATTTTTGGCCTATAGATGATTTTCACAAATTCCGGCATTAGGCCTACAACTGTAGCTTTTAGTGTGGAGTAAAACAAAATACATGCAATTGATTCGGCAAGACCCCGTTTGTTTGTCTATTTCAGTGGTTTTCAACTTTTTTCTAGTGGCGGAACCTTTCTCGAAGCCATGGGCGGAGTTTATCAGGGGCTGGGGGGGGGCTAAGCCCCTCCAAGAAGGCCCAGATTCAATTTTTTATCATGAAAATGGTATCCTTTTTCGGAGTTAGACCCCTAAATAAGGCCCAGAATCGGGGTTAGCCCCCCGCCCCCCAAGAACGGAAACAAAATTCCGCCCATGCTCGAAGCACGCATCTCACTCAAGATATACACAGCAATTACACATTTGCATGATTTTTGTTTCGCACATCTTATGTGATTTTCCGAAAAACAAAGAGCAAGTGTAGGCCTAATAATTATTATAGGTATGTCTGTTAGGCTTTCATTTGCAAAAATTAGAATTATTATCCGCTAGGCCCTACCACTGGATAATAAATTTAACCACTGACTTTTAAAATGAACGAATGAAGACAAAATAAATCAAACAAGTCGTGGGTCTAGTGCTCAGCAGATTCTGTTTGTTCAGAACAGTCTAAATAGTTTAAAATCAATGTAGGCCTAAAATGCTTTGTTTGTGCTTGTCCGACTTGATTGATGGAAACGCACCGTACAGTATTTATAAACAATCTATGCTTAAAGGCATTATAGATTCCCATATCATGCACGTGCCCTCCGAATAACAATAATGATTTATAACGACTCAATTAGGCCTATAAACAACAACATCAACATAATTATATAAAACAACAATGCATTCAAGTAATAATGTTTTTTAAGCAAGAATGACTGGAAGCTGTGAGAGAATCTATTCACTGCTAATAAGTAAGTAGATTTGAGTTATAATCATATGAACCAG
>OX243827.1:30695031-30732531 GCA_945859605.1 Lumbricus rubellus
TATTATCGATCCATAATATTACACATGTATATATACTTGTTTTAGTCAACATTTATCAATGCACGTGTCTAAGTGTGTGTAAGATAACTAAGTGAATGACCACTTCAGTTTTTTTGGTTTTGCCCTTGCTTCTAACCAGCAAGAAATTACCTACTTTGAATTAGGTCCACATCTCGTTAGAATTGGCTGCTTTGAGATACATTTGAAACTATAGAGACAGTTCCAAAATATCCTCTGCAGAAATCGCTAAATGATTAGGCTAGCCTATGCCAATTATAATTGCCCCGTATAGTGTCCATAGACATTGCTGGGATAATCTGTAGGTCTACATGGAACTCTAATCTGATGGGAGTGACTTTCATCGCTTTTCAGTCTTTCTGTGTTAAAGGCCTACATTACATTGTGTCGGTTAAAGCATGATTCTATGAAGGCCGAGGCTACATCATATCACCCTAATTTCCCTTGACTTTATAATATCTTTATATTTTAGATGAAGATATCCATAGTGCTCGTGTTCTGTCTTCTGGCGATTGTCCGTGGTAAGGCAGGGATCAATGCAGGCCTACATATATTTTTTATGATGTATGATAGGCCTATAATAAAATTGTATAATATTATAGCTGGAAGCGTCGACATATTAATTAAACATTATATTATTGTAGTATATAATTTACATTCACATACAGGTCTAAACATATAACGCAGTGGTTCTTAACCTTTTCAAGGGAGCCGAACCCCAAGAGAAATCCATGACCACTCACCGAACCCCTGAAGTTTGAACAGTAATTTTTTGACTAATGTGAACAAAAAGGAATCAAAAATTGTACCAAAATGTGATAAATATTAATACCTTCAATACATGAACTACTAACAGTTAACTAGGCCTAATCGTATACCAACTCTACCAATTGCATCTTAAAGTGTCGTTTGTTGTTGCCGTTTGGAAACAATAAAAACACTCACACTCACTGACCCAGAATAGGCCTATGTATATATTTTAGAGGACCTCTGCCGAACCTCTGGCACTGGCTCATCGAACCCCAGGGGTTCGGTCAAACACTGGTTAAGAAACACTGATATAACGTATATGACTGTATTAAGAATAAGGAACCATCTACAGAACCTAGGCACATCCGCTTCTCGCAAATTAATGTGAACGTTTCTGTTGTTATCCCAATTTGTACGAAGATTTCATTTCCGTCAGAAAGACTCAGAACCTACCACTGGTACATTGTATCATAGGATTAGGCTGCTATATTATGAGAGGTGAAAATTTAATAAAGAAACGTAACGTCACACCATGATCATAGAGGAGAGCTTATTAAGGCTGGAAGTGTCGACATAATTAAACAAAGATTTAATTTCTGCGATAATTTTATAGAATCAGTTACTCTTATTTAGTCCAAACACAAGAGGAACCAATGATTCGATTAGAGAATTATATCGGTGGACCCTGCAGTCAAATTTGTACTTGTGTATAATTTGTACACGACTTTGCTGTGAGATTAAAACAGTATTGTCGAGAAAGATCTATAGGCTACAGAGTGGCTAAAAAAGTACCACCGGAAAAATGCAATAACTTCTCCACCGATTGAAATGTTTCTCCGACAATTTTCCAATTTGTAGGGGAATGAATTTACAACAATCCCTGAAAGTTTCACTTGAAACTTTTCATGTTTGCAAAAGTTACAGCTGTTTAAACTAACTTTCAATTCCGTTTTTTTCAAATATCCGGAGAATCATATTCCAATACATGTGATTTCTTTGCGATTTTTTGGCAAATTACGTTACTCACAAAATGATGATGATGCCATACAACCTCACTAAGAGCTCTAAAGAAGCTGTTTACGATGTAAGCTGTTAGTATTTGCTATTTGGTTATATTTTGTATATTTAGGTCTCAGTGTGTGAATCCGTTACTTAACGTCATGGGCAAAGTTTGTGCAGATGATAAAATTGGAACTCTGACGTTACGTGAACAGAGACTGGGACATCGCGCGGTCATAGCAAAAGATCGAGTGAAAAGTGGAGCCTGAGCATAATTATAGCAACTGCACACGTGTTTATGTAATGGAGGTCAGATGTTGGAAGAGATGCAGGAAGTTGTCATTAAATTTATTTTGGTCTGTTTGGGGGGAAGGAAATGCCATGTTCACGAAATTCGCTTGGTATTCGAAAGGGTTAAGTTTGTAAAGCACATCATGGCTTCAGTATCAGCTATGCTGGCGTGTGTTACGGTTGAGAAAAAGACTGTATTTAATCCAATTCAGTAGGCTAAATGTCCAACTCATTGCTGAACTCTCTTACCAAGACTCATTGAAGACCAGGTATACGCCCTAACATCGGGTTATATTTTCCAGCAGGATGGGGCGCCTGCGTGCTCGCACGGAAAGGCTGATTATGATGACGCTACTTTATTTTTGCTATCAACTGCAGTAAATTTATCGGCAAAGGTGACTAACAACCCAGCCAGACCTCAGCCCTCTTGCTTATCACTTCTGGGGAGCTATGCTGAAACGCTGCAAAGGCAGTTCATTCCTAGTTGGAGAACATTGCCATGGATAGCTGAAGGGTCTTGCTGCTATGATGTGGGATCAGTTGCCGCAGGACCCGATAAACGAGCTGATGTTAAAGCAGGGAGTGGACACTCCCATCATACCTTACAATAAACTGCAAAACGGAATTCTGAGGTCGTATAGTGAAAAGTGATATCATTTGACATGGAAATCAACAAGTGACGTTCTTTTGCCGCGGAAATTTTAAAACAGGAATTGAAAGTTTAAACAGCTGTAACTTTTGCAAACATAAAAAGTTTCAGGTTACACTTTCAGGGATTGTTGGAAATGCATTCCCCTGCAAATTGGGGAATTTTCGCAGAAAAATTGCAATCGGTTACGAAGATGTCGTATTTTATTCGGTGGTACTTTTTTTAGTCACCCTGTATATGATCCGCGTGGAGTTGGGGTTTGAAAATAAGACTTTACGGTGGGGTCCTTAGAAAGACGAAGGGGTGGAATTCCTCAGCCCACGAGAAATTCTCACCCTGGATCAGTGAAAGATCCTACATTATAATTAGGTCGTGAAGTAGGTCTACTACAGTTAGAGAATTATTATTCTGTTGCTCAATTTGTCTCACGTCATTGTCTTCATTTGCTGTCTTTAAGTGACTCTATCACAAGACTACATGACATTTTATACTAAAGAGGAAATAAAGAAGATCGTAAAAGAGATGCAAGCTACCTTTTTAATCATCGATATTGACGATGGCGACGGTTACATTGATGAAAACGATATCTACAAGTCGCTTGGAAAGTGGGACTACAAGAAGAATAAGGTCACCGATGAAGAGACCCGCAAGTCTATCGAAGTAAGTAATGCATCGTCGTCGTCATCGTCGTCATCGTCGTCGTCGTCGTCGTCATAATCATCGTGATAATCATCATCATCATCATCATCGTCGTCGTCGTCGTCGTCATCATCATCATCATCATCATCATCATCATCATCATCATCATCATCATCATCATCATCATCATAATCGTCGTCGTCGTCGAAAGTAGTAACTGCACCGTTTTATAGGAGCTCGTTTGAGCGCAATAATTCTTTTCAAACTACATATTAACAATGTCGATAAAATATTAATCAAGGAGCAGTTTGTAAAAATGTAGAATTTTTCGCCCACCCTGCTTATCACTCTGGGCCTCTGATGGCTGCCCTCCCGTTGACATTTCTAAACTGCCATGGCGTAAAGCTCAAGTGCTGAGCAGAATTTTAGACATTTAAGAGTGTCAACGGGTTGTGACGACCTATGAATTTAATAATTTACTTTCTGCTAACAGCAACTGATGGCGAAGGAAGACAAAGATAAAGATGGAAAAATCAGTTTCGTCGAGGCCGTGAGGGGAGAGCTGCAGATGGGTATAGATGGTAAATGACATCCCGGTTGTGCTATAGATCAACCATGTCGGCATGAACAAGGTTAGGTTTCACGCCGATGGAACTGATGCTGCTATGCATACTTCTTTCTATGTCTCTCCATGTTGCTGTCTATCTGTCTCTGTCTGTCTGTCTTTATGTCTATCTGTCTTTCAGTCTCTCTCTACGCATATATATATATATATATATATATATATATATATATATATATGATTTACCCCGGTTTTTCCCCAATTGCCGGGTTCAAGTTGTTGCCGCCCATGCACGGAATGGTTCTATTTTGGATTTCAGTTATGCTAGTGCATTATTATATTCGTTCAATCGAACACATAAATTTATACAGCGCCCTTTCAAGATCATTACCGAGAGGCCATCCATGCATAGGCCTGATCTAAAAGAAAATTCTTGGGAGGGCGATAGAAAGAGCCAGCAGTCATGGGGAAACAAGCGACGAGGAGCCGCAGGAGGCCATTCCAGGCAGCTATTGACAATAATGATGACAATGCTGTGTCTCTGAGCGCTGGTAATTTGTATTTAGTCTATATTTATCAAAGAACTGTTTAAGTTTTTAAATGGTCGATTAGTTACATTGACTGGACGAATGCATAAGTTGAATTTGCTTTTTTCTTTCTTTTTAGATGACCGGTGGATGTCGAAAATACATGTCACTTGCTCTGGCGGGACTCCGACAAAGATTCATGCTAATTCCTCAATAAAGTCATACCTTATTATATACTGCCGGGCTAAGCAAAAAGAGAATAGTTCAAAAAAGACGATTTTGCATAAAAACCATATAAAAGAAATCGGTTAAATTCAACCAGTAATAAAGCTACAATCTTTCTGAATTTTTGCAAGCAGTTATTTATAAACTACTGCATTTTGGAAATAAACTCGTTTTAAGTGAATTTTTTCGACATTGCAACTGTAGCTTTTGTGCTGTATTAACTACGGTAACTAAACTAAATAGACTGCAGAAAAAGCCATAAGAATTATTACTAAATCCCCCTTTAATGCTCACGTTAGCCCCTTATATCATCAGTTGAACGTGCAAAAAATATCCCAAATTAAATTCATCCAAACTAGTATATTTATGTATAAGTACATGTAGGCTATGACAATAACCTTCTTGCATTCTCATCCTATTCTAGAAATAACTATTATACTAAAGGCATTAGAAATTACAGAATCTACATATAGGCCCTAAGTGTCTTTGCAAAAACGAACACTAGAAGGTTTTTTTAATATCAGGGTCCTCTCTTATGGAATAATACACCGGAAAATATTCGTGCATCCAGGAGTCTCACTCGATTTAAATCCCAAATCCGTGCACACACATTAAAAAAGTAAAATGTACATCGTCGTCGTTTAGTCGTCGCCGTCGTCGTCGTCATCATCATCATCATCATCATCATCATCATCATCATCATCATCATCATCATCATCATCATCATCATCATCATCATCATCATCATCATCATCATCATCATCATCATCATCATCATCATCATCATCATCATCATCATCATAATCATAATCATCATCATCATCATCATCATCATCATCATCATCATCATCATCATCATCATCATCATCATCATCATCATCATCATCATCATCATCATCATCATCATCATCATCATCATCATCATCATCATCATCATCATCATCATCTTCATCTTCATCTTCATCTTCATCTTCATCATCATCATTCTTTCGAAACCGTAGCCCACAGGGTGACTAGTTCAACAAAGTTCAACATCGGTCTTTGCTACTGCGGTTCTCAGTAATTTTTTCAAAACATATCAATTACGTCTGCTTGATATGACGTCTTGCGTCAATATTATTTCCCGTCATTCTTATTTATTCATAAAATTACCATAGTCTAGCCAGCATTTGCATAGTCTAGAAAACAATTGCATAGTCTAGCCAGCATTTGCATAGTCTAGAAAACAATTGCATAGTCTAGCCAGTTATAGCAAAGTCGCTTAAATCGTTTTAAGGAGACGTTTGGCTCGTCGAACCTCTGAACGTGTGACGGATTTATGATTGCCTATGCACTTTGAAAAATTAAAATTTAAGCTTATTATTGCTTCTACTAGCCTATATTTTATTACGTTTTGATGGCAGAAATATTGCCCAAGTTCAGACGAAATTAATTTATCTGCACGAAATACAATAGGCCTACTATTTATGCTTTTAATTCTATAGAATGCAAGATCATTTAAAAGGACTGGGCAATCGTGAGTTTCTTTGTCATTGAATTTGGTGAAAGTTTGGCGAAGACATTTAGCTGAAGCAATTTCTACAAAATTTTCTTGTTAGAGAAATCGAGGACAAGAAGGGTACCGTGTTCTGCTTTCATCTTACTGCCAATTTCTTATTATTGTTTATTTAAGACAGAATTGGCTAAAAGATCGCGTTTGCAGCCGATATGTCGTTTTGGTGAAAGTTTGTTGAAAACGTTTAGGCCAACTGAAGCAGTTTCTACAATTATTTGTTGCAGAAGTCGAAAACGAGAATTGTACCATATTCTGCTTTGATTGTACTCTTTGTGATATCATTATTTCTATAAGAGTGAAAAAATTTGTTGAAAGGTCGCGTTAGCAACCGATTTGTGGTTTTTCATATTGAAATAATAATAGTAGGCTAATTATTATCTCTATATAATTATATACTTGTGCAGTGACCGTAGTCAACAAGCATGAAGTCACTCGATAGGCCTACTGATGTAAGCTTACTTCTTATGATCCCTAGAACGAAACTACTGACCTTGTGCTCAATTGTTTGGTTTCGAGGTAATAAGAACTTAAATTCGGCAAATCTTGCAAATTTAGATGTAGGCTAAGCAGTGTCGGTACGTATGTAATGTGATGTAATGTAATGTAATGTAATGTAATGTAATGTAGGGCTGTAGCCTGTAGGCTATACTCTACACTACTGCAGTATATGAAAATTCTGCCTCCAAGTGACTGACTAAATAATGTTGTTTATATTCTAATTGCTGATCAGTAGCGGCGCCAGGGGGCTAGGGGGCTAAGTCCCCAAAATAAATAACCGGGTTTTTTACATGTAAAAATTAAATATTTCCACGTTTATCCCCCGTCCCCATAAAAACGTGACATATCCATGAGATTTCGACCAAATGACTTTAAAAGATCGTCAGAAATGTTTGGTGGATGAAAATGAAAATTTTCGCCGGAATTTTGTAGCCCCCACCCCAAAACTGTTAATGATGCTCCTGTTTCAAAACAATAATATACCAAAACAATATATCATAGGCTACCTTGAATTAGGCATTCTGCTCAATTGCTACGAGAGATTATGGAGGATATTATCTAAACTGCTATAAATTATGTTCAAAATTTCACTGCTTATTTCTACCGCTTCCATTATTATAATGCTCAAACGATTTGCTTTAGGGGCCTTAGAGTTCATAATCCTTACCGCTGAGGGACAGAGGGAATAGGGGTACAGGCTAGAATAGATGAAAAAGGAAAGATGGACGGATGGTTGGAGTAAGGGAGGAACGTATGGTGGGACGGAGCGAGGAAGGTATATGAACGGACGGCTGGATGGAAGAAATGAGGGAGGGAAGAGAGGGAGAGAAGTTGGTGGACAGGATGGATTGAGTGGGTCGAAAGACAGGCAAGGGAAGTGGGAGAAAACAGATATCGAGCGTAGTCGCATTTATTCACAAATTGTTCTCAACCCGCCTTTGAACGGGCAACCGTCATTACTGCAAAAAATCGTCTTTACTATGATAACGACATCTTCTGTGTCTACAGCGTCTTAATAATTATTTCAGATGAAGATATTCCTGGTGCTCGCGTTCTGCCTTCTCGCGATTGTCCATGGTAAGAAAAAGAACAGAATACATTACATAGGCCTACATACATGCTGCATACACCATCTTGGACATCCGTAGATATATCTACGGGTGTCCAAGATGGTGTATGCAACTATAGTTTTGCAGAAGGGGCAGACCACAATGGTTACCGGTACGTTTAGTTTTTTTAAAGAAGAACTTCAAGTTTGCAAAACTGAAATTATTGATATCCATGGGCGCTATCCACTTCGGTTTTCAAAATGCAATAAAATTATTTGCAAATTTTTATTGTCGTTTGCGAGTAGGCCTAAGTGCGAGAAAAGTTTGTAATATCCAATGAGTTTAGTAAGCAGCAGTTTTAAAATAAGTTTCAATTTTATAGGGAGAGAGCTCCTTCTTGCAGCATGTGCGGGCGCCCATGGCATCTAGGGCATCTACCGTACACATTATATATTAATTAAGCACATAATTATGTGACAAAGGGAACGTTCATTTTCAGGGTCCATTGACTTTAAACTTAAAAGCCACCCGGAGATGAGATGAGTGAGGTAGTTTTCTCTGACATCCTTACATACACAGTTATATAATTGGGGTGAATAACTTGTAAAAGGTCGCTACGCCGTGGCTTGCAGTGGATTCGAACCTGCGACCCTACGGATACAATACACAGAACATGCCACAGCATCAGCGTGTGCCACAACCGATAGCCACCTACGAATCAAGCGATGTCAAGCCATGCTAATCGATGTCAAGCCATGCTAATCGATGTCAAGCCATGCTAATCGATGTCAAGCCATGCTAATCGATGTCAAGCCATGCTAATCGATGTCAAGCTATGCTAAGAAATACAATGACAATAAATTAACAGTACAGTTGACGGCTCATCTATAGTTCTAAAGTGTTTCAACGATGACTATACAAAGAAGGCAGATGAACCACTTTAGAACTACATGTAGATGAGCCCTATCTACATGTATGCTAATATCATAGAGCGTAAAATGAAGTCTTTGACTACAACTGAAAATACAAGGATGCTATTCTTCCCCAGCCCTCCCCCGTAGAGTAGCCAGATAAATGTTTCGGGGGGGGGGGGGTTCCATTTGAAGGGTTCCTCCCGACATTGTCTCACATTTCGTTTCGGGTGGGGAGTTGAACCCGGAGTCTCAAAATGCGCACTGTATGTCACTCCCTCTGCTTCTCATTATTTTCTGTTTCATTTCTTGCAGTCACCACGTCTTCAAGTGAAGAAGGTGCTACTCCAGATAAAATCAAGTTGAAAGAAAGTGCGAGGAAGGTATTCGATGCCTTCGATGCGGACCACAACGGTCAAGTTGATGAAGCGGAGAACGAAGCGCTTTTTAGAAAGGTGGCCGAAGAAGGAGACACGGATGAGCAGATCAAGAAGATCGCCCATGCAAGTTATTATACAATATACATTATCGTTGTCATCATCGTCATCGTCATCGTTATCGTCGTCGTCGTCATCATCATCATCATCACCACCACTAACAGAACAGCGCCAAGCGGTGGTGCAGTGGTGGCGTCGTTGCATTGGAGCCGGAAGGTTCGAAGTTCGAATCCACCTCGCCGCGTAAGGACCTTGGGCAAGTCCTTCACTCACAATTGCTCAGCGCTTCGGCGTGAAACTCCGATGCAGTGTTTGCTTTGCATTCGGGAGCGCCTCTGAGTAGAGAGCGTGAAGGGGCGCTTTAACAAGTGCACATACAAACAAACAAACCACCACCATCGTCATCATCAACATCATTATCATCGGCGCTGCAGACTACAGCGCCGATGCTGCATCGGAGCTTCACACCGATGCGCACGAGCAATAATTATTGAGCGTGAAGATCTTGGTCAGGCTTCTAGTGCAGCGGCGTGAGGTGGATTCGAACCCGCAACCTACCTGCTCAAATGCACCGAATAAACCCTATAATGGACCACTGCGCCCCACGGTTTGCATGAGAGTGGCAGCGTTTACATTGACTCCATTACAGTAGCAGCATCGTCCGTAGGTTAATGAATATCGTGGAGCAGAGCTTTATCAATTATTCTCTAGTTCAAGGTTACGGCTTTTAAGTTTACTTTCTGACAATCATAGGAAATTCTGAAGACGGAAGACGGAAATGGTGATGGAAAAGTTACATTCGACGAGTTCTTACCCGTCTTTGAAAAATGGACTAAATCTCAACAGCAGCAGTAGCAGCAAGCCTAGACCATGCCTCAACCTTGGCAGCTCGACCATTCGGAATGAACAAGTGTAAGTAAACTGTTGTTGCAGAGCGATTGGAAACTGCTTACTTATTTATTTATTTCGAGAATTTTTTATAGCTCCTCTTTAAGGTAGGCTACTCAGAAGCGCTCCCGGCCAAACCACGGCTAAATAAGACAGTTTTTTTAGTTTGTTAAGGGAAAGAGTGGAGTGACCCCTGGGAACTAAGCGCAGTGTAACAGGGGTGGGACATTCCAGGATGTAGGACAAGCGACAGAGATTGAACAACGCGGTCGGATAGCAAGCAGTTCACGAACGGGGAAGTTATGCGTACCTATCTGTGCTCCCATACAATTCGAAGTAGTCTTATTGTTTAGTCCTTTGTTCAGAGACGTCTTTGTGATCTTATACTTCGCTCATCGGCGTCCTCCTATAATTATCCTCTGCGCGGTTCAAACTCTTTGTTGCACGTGCCTGAGCCACCATTGTCTCAAATACAGATACGTTGTTGTCTGCAGCATAGGTCTATCCCTATGAAATGGACTTCCACCATCAATTCGGTTCACACTTCTCTCCGTTTGTCTACCCTCATCTTTTCTCGCCTCAAGTCCTACCTTTTCTCTCGGAGTCGCTGCCACTGGGAGCGCTTCTGAATGGTCTTGCTGAGAGAAGGGCTCTATTGATGATCAAAAATAATGCAACACCAGTCCTATCAACGATCAGTTTCTTTAGGTTTTCAACTACGCTAATGCATTTAATATTGTAAGTTGATGATAGGCTAACCTAGTGTCAGAGTGCTGCAGATTTCTATTCATCTTCATCCGTGAACTGCTTAAGTTGTCAACTATCAATCGTTCAATCCAGTTTAGTTTATTCATATTTATTCATTCATTCATTCCTTTCGTGAATTTATATATAATTCATTTCGTGAATTTATTTAGGTCTATAATAATTATTTATATATTTATTACATAACATCATGAGTGCTGCAGTATGCTAATAACAACGCAGGTTAGTTACATTGACTGGACGTGTGCAAAAGTTGAACTAATTTGCGTTCTTATCTTTTTAGATTAATCGTTTATGTCCTTTACGAAATTCCAACGACAATCATGGTGGCTGCTAATAATCTTCACTAAACACATACAGGGTGGCTCAAAAAAAAATGTACCACCGGATAAAATGCGATAACTTCGCAACCGATTGACATTTTTCTCCACAAATTTCCCAATTTGTAGGGGAATGAATTTCCAACAATCCCTGAAAGTTTCGCTTGAAAATTTTCTTGTTTGCAAAAGATACAGCTGTTCAAACTTAAAATTTCGTTTTTTCAATAATCCGGAGAATAAAGTTCCAATACAATGTGATTTCATTAAGATTTTTTGCAAATTACATCATAAGAAATGATAATGATGTCCTACAACCTCACTAAGAGCTGCAAAGAAGCTGTTTATGCAGCAAAATGTTGGTATTTAGTGATATTTTATAGATTATGGACTCAATTCGTGAATTCATTACTGAACGTCATGGGTAAAGTTTCTGCGGAAGATAAAATGAAAACTTGGACGCTGCGTGAACAGAGACTGGGACATCGCGTAATCATAGCAAAATACCCAGTGAAAAGTGGAGCTTGAGCATATTGAAGGCTATCTGTAAACATGTTTATGTAACAAAGATCAGATGTTAGAAGCGAGGCAGGAAGTGGTCGCTTGGTCTGATGGAAAAAGTACGATTTTCAAGAAATTCGCTTGGTAATCGAAAGGGTCAAGTTTGCAAAGCACATCGTGGTTTCAGCATCATATTTGCTGGCATGTGTCACGGGTGCCAGAAAAGACTGCATTTAATCCCATTCAGTAGGCTAAATGTCAAACTCATCGCTGAACTCTCTTACCCAGACTCATTGAAGACCAGGTATGCTCTAGGCCTAACATCTGGTTTTATTTTCCAGCAGAACAGTGCGCCTGCTTGCTCACACGGCAAGGCTGATTATGATGACGCTACCTTATTTTTGCAATCCACTCCAGTAAATTTATTGGCAAAGGTGACTAACAACATCGCCAGACCTTAGCCCTCTTGCTTACCATGTCTGGGAAGCTATGCTGCAAGACATTTCATCCCAAGTTGGAGAACGTTGGCTAGCTGAAGGAAGTCCTGCTGCTAATGTGGGATCAGTTGCCGCAGGACTCGATCAACAAGGCCATACTAAGCTTCACAAAAAGAATTCGAGCTCGTATTAAAGCAGGGAGTGGACACTCACATCATACCCCACAATAAACTGCAAAACGTATTTCTGAGGGCATAGTGAAAAGTGATATCATTTGACATGGAAATCAAGAATTGACGTTAATTTTTCCACGGAAATTTGAAAAAACGAAAATCAAAGTTTAAACAGCTGAAACTTTTGCAAACATAAAAAGTTTTCAGTGAAACTTTCAGGGATTGTTGGAAATTCATTCCCCTTCAAATTGGAAAATTTTCGGAGAAAAATTGCAATCGGTTGCAAAGATATTGCATTTTATCCGATGGTACATTTTTTTTGAGCCACCCTGTACATGTAGATCTACTTTGTCTAACACGATCGCTACTCAAACAAAATTAAAACTGTATTTTAATTTTTCAACTCTTTTCAGCGCTAACTAAACTCTCGTCGATCTTTACCAAATTTGGTTTTTAGAATGCATAAATTTGACGAATAATTCGAAGAATGATAAATAATATTTAAACTTTACGGAAATTCGACTCTGACTTCAAAACGAACCGGAATTTTCTTCAAGATCTCTCGTGACCGTGAATAGTTGCTCATCGATTTAGACATTGCTACTACAGTAGCTTTTGTGTTGTATTTGACAAAATACATGTCTTTGAATCGGCAAGACCTCGTTTGTTTTCCAATTTGTTCGGCGTGAGGGAGAGAGTTGCACAAGGCGAGTGACACTCGGTCAGGCCATAGTGCACGAACTTCATGCACGAACCCACATGTACGTGACAGTACGTCTAATGACTATAGAGCCTTTGAGACTACGTTCTACTCTGCTCTTAAGACTGTCCTGTTTATCCGTGGTTGGGTCGGGAGCGCTTCTGAGTAGATACTCTTTATATAAATGTCTGAAATGAATGAATGAACATATGTGGGTCTACCATAAAGCATGCACATAGGCCTACGCATGTAATAATAAAATTAGGGCTGATAAATGTTTGGCTCAAAGTTTGGCTATATGGCACCCTACGCTGGCTCTCTTTATCACAGCGCATCGAGAACAGCACTGCTGCACAGCTGCGTTGGTTTAGCGCAGGGGTTCTCAAACTGTGGTACGCGTACCCCTAGGGGTACGCCAGGCGCCGGTAAGGGGTACGCGAGAATTTTCCGAAATATAATTTTTTCTTTGAGTTTATGGACTTAGTGTCCAATAATTTTTTGATTAGCAATGGTTTTTAAAGTTGCTTCATGCATGGTAACAGCATCGTCATTTATTTCTTTCACAGCATTTGATTAGACACACATACTAAGCTTATAATAATTGCAACATGTTTATGTTTATGCCAGTCACTATAAATTTGAAAGTTGAAACAAAAATAAATATTGTATAAAATGGTTGAAAGAACCAAAGCCAGAAATTCTGAGCGTAGCCTAGTCTATAATAGAGCTCAAAAAGGATAGCTGAATAAATTGTTCTAAGAATAAATTTTTGGTCGAGCTTTAAAATTTGTGATTCCCTTCATCACGTCGTAGGCTATAATAATTAATGCCACCAAGAAGCAGTGGCGGCGCCAGAATTTCAGTTTTGGGGGCTGAACTCGAGGAGGAAATTTTCCATTTTCGTAGCCGAAAATTCTGATAACTTTTTTAGTCATCAGGCTGAGCATGGAAATATTTGATTTTTACATCGAGAAAAAATGGATTGCCTTTGGGGGGCTTAGCCCCCCCCTACCCTCCTTAACGCCGCTACTGCCAAGAAGGCCCAGATTCATAATTTTTACCATGGAAATGGTGTATTTTCTGGGGTTAGCTTCCCCCAAGAAGGCCCAGAGTCGATCTTTTTTGACAAAATGGCTAAATGAATGGCTCTTTTACGAACGAAACTTCAACCGAATGACTAAAAAAAGGTCATCAACTTTTTGAGCGAGAAACCTATAATCATCATCATCATCATCATCATCATCACCGTCGTCGTCATCGTCGTCATCATCATCATCATCATCATCATCATCGTCATCGTCATCGTCATCGTCGTCGTCGCTGTAGTCGTTGCTGCCGCCGTCGCCATCTTCGTCATCATCATCATCATTATCATCAGCGTCGTCGTCGTCGTCGTTGTAGTCGTCGCCTGCGTCGTCATCGTCGTCATCATCATCATCATTATCATCATCGTCGTCGTCGTCAGCGTCGTCGTAGTTGTAGTCGTTGAAGTCGTCGCCACGCCGTCGTCATCGTCGTCGTCGCCATCATCATCATCATCATCATCATCATCATCATCATCATCATCATCATCATTATCGTCATGGTCATCGTCGTCGCCGTCGTTGTAGTCGTTGTAGTCGTCGTCGTCATCATCATCATCATCATCATCATCTTTTCGAAACAGTAGCCCACAGGGTGGCTAGTTCAACAAAGTTCAACATCGGTTTATGCTACTGTGGTGCTCAGTTCAAACAAATCTATTTCGACGGCTGGTTGTTATGACGTCTTGCGCTAATATTATTTTCCGTCGTTTCTTATAGGATAGCCTACTCTTAAAATTACCATAGTCTAGCCCGCATCTGCAAGACTGTAGTCTAGCCAATTACATCAACGTCGCTTAAATCGTTTTTTAAGGACACGTTTGACTCGTCGAACCTATAAACGTGCGGCTGATTTTATGCCTATGCACTTTGAAAAATTAAAATTTAAGCTTATTATTGCTTCTACTATTTTTAGGCTACTTTTTAATTGCACAAATAGGCCTACATGTATTGCCCAAGTTCAGACGAAATTAATTTCTCTGCACGAAATAAAATTATAGGCCTACCATTAATTTTATGCTTTTAATTCTGTAGAATGCAGGATCATTTAAAAGGACTGGGCAATCGTGAGTTTCTTTGTCGTTGAATTTTGGTGAAAGTTTGGCGAAGACATTATTTCAGCTGAAGCAATTTCTACAATTATTATTCTTGTTGGAGAAATCGAGACCAAGAAGGGTAGGCTACCGTATTCTGATTTGTTCTTACTGTGTGTCATATAGATGGAAAAGGAAAAATGGACAGACGGCTGGATTAACCCTCGGGCTACCAGGGAGGGGGTGGTATCCACCCCCCCTAGGTTTTTCCCAAATCAAACTTTTTTCGTTAGGAATAAAATTTTGACGTTTAAGGTAGCTGTAGAGGTTTCATTTGCACACATTTTGAGCTAAAATGTGTGATGATATACCATACCATTCAAAAGTTATACCCGATATACCCGAGGCACCAGAGGGGCGGGTGGATACCACCTCCCTTAGATTATCGGCTGTATTTTATCCGTCCCTTGACTTGAAGAGACACCAATTACACCATTCTGTAGAGGGAATGTGGGGCTACATTTCTGTGCTCAGTGAGTTGTCTTTGGACAACCGAAAGTGCTCAAAATAAATTAAAATATAATTAAAGGTGTTTTATTTTCATAAATGTTTCATGTTTTTTCTATTAAAAATTATTCATAATTAATTTTTTAAGAGAAATAAATTATGTAATTCTATAGAGGGCATTTAGGGCTATTTTTTGATACCAATTAATATGACATTTGATGACCGGAAGTGCTTAAAATAAATTTAAATGTGTGAAAAGTTTGGGTTTTTTTCTTAACGCAAACCGATAAGTCTGCGTAAACGTTTTTCAGCATAATTTACATGTTTTTTTTCTTTTTATTGCAACTAAAACTAACTTATTACTAGTTTTTATGATCGAATATTGGCCTTTATTATATGTAAACCATTTTTAATTAAATAAATTATGTTAAAAACACACAGAATCTAACATTTTGCTTATGCGAAAGTATACATTTTGTGGAATCGACGGGTGCCTACGGTAAAAAATTCATAACTTCGGGGTGCTTTCATATATTTTAAACCTAAATATACCATTTTGTGCAGAAATGAATGCTGAATCTATAAGTGTATTGCAAGTTATGATATCTCAAACCAAACCCAAAATCCAAAGGGGGTGGTAACCAACCCCCCCCCCCTTGGTAGTCAGTGTTACAAAAAAGCTTGGTAGCCTGAGGGTTAAGGGAGGAACATATGGTGGGACGGAGCGAGGAAGCTAGGAACGGACGGTTGGATGGATGAAATGAGGGAGGGAGGAGAGGGAGGGAAGTTGGGGGACGGGATGGATTGAGAGGGTCGAAAGGACAGGCAAGGGAAGTGAGAGAAAACAGATATCGGGCGTAGTCGCAATTAACACTCGAGTGCCCAAGATATTTTTTGGTACACGAAGGCCCAAAGGGGGTGGGGGGGTCCGCGCGGACCCCAGCGTTTTATGTTAATATCTTGAGAAGGGATTGGAATATCGTCACAGAATTTAGTTCTATGTGATCCCAAATGAATTTCCAATCGATTGGTGTATCTTATATGACAATAACACTAATAGTGTAAAAATCTCGTAATACATAATTTATATGTTATGCTGGCATGCTTGCGTTATTCATCGAAGGAAAGCCTATACGTTCGGCGCGGACCCCAGCGTGTTCATGTTAATATCTTGAGAATGGATTGGAATATCGTTATATAATTTAGTTGTAAGTAATCCCAACTAAATTTGCAATCGATTGATATATATTATATCACAATAGCACCACCTGATATAAAATAATAGTTATTGACCAGTAACCATGCGCTTGTATGAATATCAGCCGCATTATCGTGGGGTACCCTTAGTATATGCTGTGGTTGTGGGGTGCAGGGTTGGACAATACTCACGCAAAATATACGATTATATTCATTCATTCATTCATTCATTTCGTGAATTTATATAGCGCTTCTTCAAGAAACTACTCAGAGGCGCTCCCAGTCCAGCCACAGCTAAAATAATAGGTTTTGAGCGACTTATAAAAAGCAGGTGAATTTAGTCTAGGCATAAGTCGCAAGTTTAGTGGGAGGCCATTCCAGATAGCGGGACCCACAGAAGAAAAGGCTCGGCGCTGTCTTGTAGAAGTGCGAGCTCGAGGAACCAAAAGCTCCCCCGTTGTCGTAGAGCGAAGAGCTCGACGGGCTGCAAGGTCAGAGACAGGTCGACAAAGAATAGACAGGTATGATGGAGCACAATCAGTAAGGCAACGCCAGACAAGTGCAGCAACTCGGTAGGAGATGCGCTGTGAAACAGGGAGCCAGTGAAGAACATCACGCATATAAGCAGAGACGGGGCATATTTAGGAATGCGGCCAATGAGGCGAGCAGCCGAACGAAGAACTCGTTCAAGGCGCCCAATTAGTCCAAGTGGCAGACCCATGAGTACCGAACTGCAGTGATCAATTCTACTGGTGACAAAGGCATGGACAAGTGTCAGAGTAGCACTATGAGAGAGAGAGATCTTGAGACAACTCGGAGTTGCCGAAGCTGGTAGTAGCAACTGCGAGTGACCAAATTGATATGCTTAGAGAAATTGAGCTCTTGATCCAGAGTAATTCCAAGGTCGCGGACTGTGAGAGAGAAAGATATATCAGGGAAAGTTGCTGTTATTAAGTGCAGGTCAATGGATGCCAATTGCCTGCGAGTACCAAACCAGATAAACTGAGTTTTAGAGGGATTTAGTAACAAACGATTAGATGCCATCCATGATGTAAGAGCATCAATGGCATTGGACATTAACGATACAGTGGACACTGCATCAGTGGCAAGGCAGTGAGCATAGGCCTGAACGTCATCAGCATAGAGTTGGTGCAGAAGGCCACATGCAGACAACAAGGAACCAATACCAGCTGTGTAGAGAATGTACAGTAAAGGGCCCAACACAGAACCCTGTGGCACACCAAAAGGGGCTGGGACCCAAGATGACCTCGAGGCACCCAATACCACACAGTTAGTGCGCCCAGACAGAAAAGAACGAAGCCACTCCAAAGGAGCATCAGCTAGGCCAAATGAAATAGAAAGACGCTGGAGCAGGATAGAATGATCAACTGCATCAAATGCAGCACTGACATCAAACAAAGCTAAAAGAGTGACCTGGCCACGGTCGATGGCACCATAGAAGTCAGATAATAGGCGAACTAAAAGAGTTTCAGTAGAGTGATTTCTACGGAAACCTGATTGCTGAGAGGGGAGTAACCCATTCATGTCTAAATATGCAATTAATTGGTTTGCAACAATTCGTTCTAAAATTTTGGATAAAAAAAAATATGCCCAAATGGTTGCTCTAGGAATACCTAAAAGCATTTATGCAGATCCCTAGCCTTTAAAAAGTTATCCGGGAAAAACAGGCCTGGGGTCCGGTCGGACCCCCCCCCCCTTGGGCACTCGAGGGTTATTATTCACTAATTGTTCTCAACCCGCCTTTGAACGGTCAACCGTCATTACTGCGAATACGACATCTTCTGTGTCTATTGTGTCTTAATAATTATTATTTCAGATGAAGACATTCCTGGTGCTCGCGTTCTGCCTTCTCGCGATTGCCCATGGTAAGAAAAACAGAATTTACATGCTGCATACACAATCTTGGACGCCCGTAGATATATCTACGGGTGTCCAGGATGGTGTATGCAACTATAGTTTGGCAGAAGGGGCAAACCACAATGGTTGATTTTGGTTTTTAGAAGAACTTGAAGTTTGCAAAACTGAAATTATTGATATCCATGGGCGCTATCCACTTCGGTTTTCAAAATGCAATAAAATTATTTGCAAATTTTTATTGTCGTTTGCGAGTAGGCCTAAGTGCGAGAAAAGTTTGTAATATCCAATGAGTTTAGTAAGCAGCAGTTTTAAAATAAGTTTCAATTTTATAGGGAGAGAGCTCCTTCTTGCAGCATGTGCGGGCGCCCATGGCATCTAGGGCATCTACACATTATATATTAATTAAGCACATAATTATGTGACAAAGGGAACGTTCATTTTCAGGGTCCATTGACTTTAAACTTAAAAGCCACCCGGAGATGAGATGAGTGAGGTAGTTTTCTCTGACATCCTTACATACACAGTTATATAATTGGGGTGAATAACTTGTAAAAGGTCGCTACGCCGTGGCTTGCAGTGGATTCGAACCTGCGACCCTACGGATACAATACACAGAACATGCCACAGCATCAGCGTGTGCCACAACCGATAGCCACCTACGAATCAAGCGATGTCAAGCCATGCTAATCGATGTCAAGCCATGCTAATCGATGTCAAGCCATGCTAATCGATGTCAAGCCATGCTAATCGATGTCAAGCCATGCTAATCGATGTCAAGCCATGCTAATCGATGTCAAGCTATTCTAAGAAATAAAATGACAATAAATTAACAGTACTGTTGACGGCTCATCTATAGTTATAAAGTGTTTCAACGATGACTATACAAAGAAGGCAGATGAACCACTTTAGAACTAGATGAGCCCTATCTACATGTATGCTAATATCATAGAGCGTAAAATGAAGTCTAATAACTACAACTGACAATACAAGGATGCTATTCTTCCCCAGCCCTCCCCCGTAGAGTAGCCAGACAAATGTTTCGGGGGGTTCCATTTGAAGGGTTCCTCGCGACCATGTCTCACATTTCGTTTTGGGTGGGAGTTGAACCCGGAGTGTCAAAATACGCACTGTATGTCACTCAGTCTGCTTCTCATTTCTTCATAACATAACATGACATAACATAGGTTTTTTATTGCTCCCAAGAGAAAAACATAACATGATACGGTTTCAGATCAGCGCTAAGTTGGGTTACAAAAGGAAGATCTAAAGGGACCAAAGTCCCGCTAGCAGGGCCACCTACATGTATGTACCAGTAAATCTATAAGTGGAAGTTGGTAACATAAGCAGCGGGAGTCATCTAAATTAAAAATGAAATAATACATGTTAGCATAGTCTAGTGTATGGATATTTTAGATAAACAAGCAAAACATAAGGAATAGTTATTCATTTAAACTGAGTAAGTGTGCACGCAAACGCTTTTTAAAGAGGAGGAGATACGACGCATCATGAATATTGTTAGAAAGACTGTTCCAAACAGTTGGACCAGCTATCTTCGTCTCCTCTCTTGCAGTCACCACGTCTTCCAGTGAAGAAGGTGCTACTGCGGATGAAATCGAGTTTAATCAAAGGGCGAGGAAAGTATTCGATGACTTCGATGCGGACCAAAACGATCGAATTGATGAAGTGGAAATCGAAGTGTTTTTTAGAACGGTGAACGAGCAGATCGATGGACAGATCACGGAAGAGGAGCTCAAGAAGATCACCCATGCAAGTTATTATACAATATACATCATCGTTATCATCATCGTCGTCATCGTCGTCGTCGTCGTCACCGTTGTCGTCGTCATTGTCGTCGTCGTCACCATCACCATCACCATCATCATCATCGTCATTATCGTCGTCGTCGTAGTCGTCATCGTCATCATGATCATCATCATCACAATCGTCGTCATCGTCATCGTCATCGTCATCGTCGTCCATCGTCATCATCACCATCATCATCATCATCATCATCATCATCATCATCATCATCATCATCATCATCCTCATCATCATCATCATCATCATCATCATCATCATCATCATCATCACCGTTGCTGAATCGGAGCTTCACGCTGATGCGCACGAGCCATAATTATTGAGCGTGAAGATCTTGCTCAGGCCCCTAGTGCAGCGGCGTGAGGTGGATTCGAACCCGCAACCTACCGGCTCAACTAGTAGTATATTCGTTTTTATTAAGAAGAACAATTTGACAATAACGCAGAAATGTTAACAAGAGTGATAATGAATAATTAAATTTCAGTTCGATAGTCTTAGAATAATCTAGTAAATATTTTTAAATAATGATCGTGGAATAAATTGAGAGTTGTCCTTTGGCACCGAATAAACCCTATAATGCACCACCGCGCCCCACGGTTGGCAAAAGAATGGCAGTGTCTACATAGACCACATCGCTGTAGGACCATCGTCCGTAGGTTTATGATTCTCGTGGAACGCTCAGTCTTTAGCAGAGATTTATTAATTCTATAGTTCAAGGGAACGGCTTTTAGGTTTACTTTCTCACAATCATAGGAACTTCTGAAGGCGGAAGACGGAGATGGCGATGGAAAAGTTACCTTCGACGAGTTCTTACCCGTCGTTGAAAAATGGGCTAAATCTCAGCAGCAGCAGCAGCAGCAGCAGCAGCAGCAGCAGCAGCAGCAGCAAGCCTAGACCATGCCTTAACCTTGGCAGCTCGACCATTCGGAATGGACAAGGGTAAGTTGCTGCAGAGCGATGGAACATTCGTTTCGAGAATTTTGTATAGCTCTTCTTCAATGTAGGCTACTCAGAAGCGCTCCCGTCCACACCACGGCTAAATAAGACAGTTTTGAGTTTGTTAAGGAAAAGAGTGGAGTGACCCCTGGGAACTAAGCGTAGTGTAACATGGGGACATTCCAGGATGTAGGACCTGCGACAGAGAATGAACGATGCGGTCGGACAGCTGCAGTCTACGAACGGGGAAGATACATGTACGGGTACCTATCTCTGCTCCTATACAATTCGAAGTAGGCCTACTTATTGTTTAGTCCTTTGTTCCGAGACGTCTTCTTTGTGATCTTATACCTCGCTCATCTCGGTTATTTCGCTGCGTCCTCTTATATATGATTATCCTCTGCGCAGTTCGATCTCTTTGTTGCACGTGCTTGGGCCACCAATGGCCACCATGTCTCAAATACAGATCCGTTGTTGTCTGCATACATATATATATATATATATACAGGGTGGCTCAAAAAAAATTACCCCACCGGATAAAATGCAATATCTTCGCAACCCGTTGACATTTTTCTACGAAAATTTCCCAATTTGTAGGGGAATGAATTTTCAACAATCCCTGAAAGTTTCACTTCAAAATTTTCATGTTTGCAAAAGTTACAGCTGTTTAAACTTTCAATTCCGTTTTTTCGAATTTCCGCGGAAAAATGAACGTCATTTGTTGATTTCCATGTAAAATAATATCACCTTTCACTGCCACCACAGGAATCCGTTTTACAGTTTATCGTAAAGTATGACGGGAGTGTACATTCCTGCTCTAATACGAGCTCGATTTTTTTTCTGAAACTCAGTATGGGCATGTTGATCGACTCCTCCGGCAACTGATCCCACATTGCCAGCAAGACTTCCTTCAGCCAGCCAATGTTCTCCAAGTTGGGATGAAATGCCTAACAGAGCTCCACATATGTGATAATCAAGAGGGTTAAGGTATATCAGGTTTGTTGGTCATTCATGTTAGTGAAAAAAATTCTGCAGTTGATGGCAATAAGGTAGAGTCATCATAACTAACCTTGCCGTGTGAGCAAGCAGGAAGACAGTGGTCATTTGGTCTGACGGAAAAAAGCGCGATGTTCACGAAATTCTCTTGATAGTCGCAAAGGTAAAGTTTGCAAAGCACATCATGGTTTCGGCGTCAAATCTGCTGGCGTGTGTTACGGCTGCAAGGGAAGACTGCACTTCATCCCATTCAGTAGGCTAGATGTCAAACTTACCGTTGAACTCTGTCACCCAGACTCATTGAACACTGAAGGCATGTTCTAACATTTGGTTTTATTTTCCAGCAGGACGGTGCGCCTGCTTGCTCGCACGGCTGGGTTGACTATGATGATGCCATCTTATTGCCATCAACTGTGCAGTAAATTTATTGGCACAGGTGAATGACCATCAAACTCGCCAGACCTTAACTCTTTTGTTTATTAGGACTGGGAAGCTATGCTGGAACGATGCAAGACATTTCATCCCAAGTTGGAGAACATTGGCTAACTGAAGGAAGTCTTGCTGCTAATGTGGGATCAGTTGCCGTAGGACTCGATCAACAAGGCCATACTGAGCTTCACAAAAAATAATTTGATCTCGAGTTAAAGCAGGGAGTGGACACTCCCATCATACTTTACGATAAACTGTAAAACGGAATTCTGCGGTCGTGGTGAAAGTGATATCATTTGACATGGAAATCTACAAGTGGCGCTAACTTTTCCGCGGAAATTCGAAAAAACGGAATTGAAAGTTTAAACAGCTGTAACTTTTGCAAACATGAAAATTATAAATTGAAACTTTCAGGGATTGTTGGAAATTCATTCCCCTACAAATTGGGAAATTTTCGTAGAAAAATGTCAATGGGTTGCGAAGATATTGCATTTTATCCGGTGGGGTATTTTTTTTTGAGCCACCCTGTATATACAAATTATACATACATATATATACACGGTGATTCATAAAAAAACGTTACCCTACATAAGTCATCATAACTCATGTCAATGACCATCAAATTCAATGAAATTTCAGAATAATGAAGATTGATGATCTAGCCAAGTGCTGTATAAATTATTTCATATTCAGAGCTATAATGACGTAACGCGGATGACGAAACTGATGACGTCACGATAATCTCGAGAAACAAGCAAGATTCCAACGTTCCCGTCAGTCACTGAGGTTGTATCATGCAAACTTGGTCAATTTCATCTGGTTTAGCCTCCCGGTGAGAAATTGTTTACTGTGGCATCACCCAGTAACAATCAGAATGTTCGCAATCACGTGTCTGCCGGTACACAGAAGAGATACGTTCCAGCAAATCGTCTTTTGCGGAATCGACCAATTTTCAGCAAATCCCTTATGGCATCGGTCGGGTCTCTGCACTTGGTCGTACGAACATATCCATTTAATCGAAACAGATGTTGAGGTCAATGGACAATATTGCAGAGATGTTCCACTTGCCAGGCATTCGTGACATTTACGGAGTAGGCTCATTTCATCGTCCATCATAATAGCGCTCGTGCGCACAGAGATACATGTACAGTTGCGTAATGGAAACTGAAACTCCTGATTTGATCCCGCCTACTTTGTGGCCACCCAATAGTCTTGATTTAAATCCAGTAGACTAAAAGATATGTAGTGTCATGCAAGAAAATGTCTACGTAATTTGAATATGCGATGTCAACGAGTTGTGTCATAGAATTGTGGAGGCATCGGACACAATGGATCAGCGCATCATTGGTGAAGCAACCAAGAAATGCGCATGCGTCTTCGCGCATGCGTATCTGCCAAATGAGGGTAATTTCGAAAATAAATTTTAACTTCCATAATGTTCAGAAATGAATCCTCTATCTTCACCTAAAATTTCATCAACATAACCCGATGTTTTGCGGAGTTACAGTAAAATATGTAGGGTAACGTTTTTTTTATGAATCACCGTGTATATAATTATAGCCTATAGGTTACTCCCTGTGGAAAGGACGTCCACCATCAGTTCGTTCCACTTTTCTCTCCGTTTGTCTACCCTCATCTTTTCTCGCCTGAACTCCAACCTTTTCTCAGATTCATGGTTTCGTATCCATTCGATAATAATCTCATATCCGACTTTTCTCTCGGAGTTGCTGCCACTGGGAGCACTTCGGAATGGTCTTGCTGAGAGAATGGATCTATTGATGGTCAAAAACAATGCAAAACGTATCCACGATCAGTTTCTTTAGGCTTTCAACTCTGCTAATGCATTTTGTCTTAAGTTGATGACAGGCTAAACTAGATTCAGAGCGCTGCAAATTTTTATTCATCTTCAACCGTGAACTGCGTAAGTTTTGAACTACCAATCGTTCAATCTAGTTTCGTTTATTCATAAAAAAAATTATATTGTAGCATGATGATCTACTAATTAATAACAGCGCAGTGGCAGATTAGTTACATTGAGGCCCACAGTTAAAAAAGTAACTTTACGAGTGCATAGCTATGGTCTGGAATAAGTTAGGCCTACCTATTAGTCTCCGTAATGAACTTCTTTGTACTTCTTTGCCCCTTTCCCGCAAGCGTTTGAAAACCATTCTCTTTGATTGTGGTTTGGAGTCAGGTCGGGAGCGCCTCTGAGGAGTTCTCTTGAAGGGGCGTTATATAAATGTACGATTACAGTTACAATTACATAAGTTGAATTTACGGTTTATCTTTTTTTAGATGACTCTTTTGTGTCCCTTGCGAGATTCCGACGACAAAGTCACGACAATCATTATGGTGGCTGCTAATTCTTTACTAAACACATACTTTGTCTAACACGATCGCTACTCAAACAAAATTAAAACTGTATTTTCATTTTTCAACTCTTTTCAGCGCTAATTAAACTCGTGTCGATTTTTGCCAAATTTAGTTTTTAAATGCATAAATTCGATGAATAATTCGAAGAATGATAATTTGATAAATAATATTTAAACTTTACGGAAATTCAACTCTGACTTTAAAACGAGCCATAATTTTCTTCAAGGTCTCTCGTGAATAGGGACTCATAGATTTCGACATTACAACTGTAGGTTTTGTGTTGTGTTGTATTAGACAAAATACATGTCTCTGAATCGGCAAGACCTCGTTTGTTTTGCAATTTGTTCCGCTTGAGAGAGTTGCACAATGCTATTGACACTCGGTCAGGTCATAGTGCACGAAATTCATGCACGAACACACCATCTACGTCTAATTACCAGAGCCTTTGAGACTACGTTCTACTCTGCTCTTAAGACTGTCCTGTTTAGTCGTGGTAGGGTCGGGAGCGCTTCAGAGTAGATACTCCTTTAGAGGCGCTATATAATATAAATGAAATAAATGAGTGAATATATGTGGGGTCTACAATAAAGCATACACAAAGGCCTACGCATGTAATAATATTAGGGCTGATAAATGTGTAGCTCAAAGTTTGGCTACATGGCACCCTACGCAGGCTCTCTTTATCACAGCGCATCGAGAACAGCACAGCTGCGTTTGGTTTAGCGTCATCTCCTTGGCTATGCCCAGTCCTACATATGCCAGCCCTGCTAGACTGCAGTTACTGATGTTCTAGTTCACAGAACCATTCGCTCTGCATTCAGTGGGAAGCTGCGGTTCCCTCATATTGAAACCTCGACCTGTCATCGTGGCGCTTTCTCAGTTGTAGGTCCATCTGTCTGGAAAGTCCCCCGTTGGAGATACGTTTCCTGCCTATAATAGGACTGACTCATCATTGTTTTATAGGCTTCCGAGTACTTGTTTGTAACACCGTGGTTGGACTTAGAGCGTCTCCGACCGATTTTCTTGAAATGAAAAAGCGTATAAGTGAATATGCCTACAAAGTGTGGCTATACTCTTTCTTTGCTAATGAATAAATTGCCTCGACTTTACAATAGAAACTAACTTTCCGGTACATCATAATCTCTATAATATTATACTCTAGAAATATAACTTTTTATAGTTCAGATAATATTATTGCCTAGGCTATCACAGTCTCGATAAATTGACTAGTTTAATTATTGTCTGCAGGCTGAACTGCCATGTCGATAAACTCCTACGTTATAAATTATTTCGAGTAAGACACTTCAGTAGTGTTTAGCGGGTTTCGAAAACTGCGCCAATTCCCTAGGACCTGTGTTGAATCTGCGTGGAGGCGCATCCGTCTGGACCTTCGCTTCCACGGTGTGTCTAATCTCCGTCTGTGTTCCCTGGGTGGTTTTCACGATCTCCTTCCGTGGTGGAGGAGGCGGTGGTGGAGAATCTTCCTTCTCCTCTTCCTCTTTCCTCAACCCATTCCGTGGAAATCGCATCGTGAACGTTAGCGGCCTTTCCCGATCCTGGATGCTACCAAGGTCGACGTAGGCGGCAGCGTTGAACTGGACACGCTTTGAAATCGTGGTCGGAAGGGTCCTGAGCTCGATGGAGGCCGTCAGAGAGGTCAGCTTTTCGTGGACGTCGTTCTTGAGAAGTAGCAGCTCAAGGTCCTTGCCGTTGGCGACGAGTTCAGTGAGGCTGCACGTGTTGCGGAGGTTCTGAAGTTGACTGAAGAGTTCCTTGCGTGTTTCGATGAAGTCGAGACATTCTGATCCGTAGATGGTGTGAAGTTCGTCGATCAACTGCTTCTCCTTCGTGCGTATATCCTGAAGAGACGACAGATTATATATCAATAGTCTGTTTAAATTTAATATAATGGAAGAGAAATAAATCTATCCATGTCTAATTGTCTATCTGTTTATGTGCGTATACACAGTACACACGCCCATGCGCCCCCACACCTTCTGCCAGTCTGTGTGTCTGTCTGTGTGTGTGTCTATCTGTCTGTCACCAAGATCTTACACAGAGAACGTGGATGGACGGAAAGGGTTGATGGTATGGAAGGACGTAGTGCGGGAAGGAAGAAGGGGTGAAGCGATGTAGGGAGGAGCTGAACGGACGGGAGGTTGGAAGGATGGAAAGACCGAGGAAGGAAGAGAGTGGGTGTGAGAGCGGGACGGTCGGTTGGAGATAAAGAAAATAGGTAAGTAGCCTACGGACGAAGGAATGGAGCGATGGTGGATAGATTCCAGAGTCCACTATACTCACCATGATGAGTACGATAGCCGTATATGGAAAACGTCCAGATCTTACACAAATAAATCGCATGGTGCAAGGCAGGTACGGAAGGAGGAAGGGTAAGATGAAGGAAAGAATGAAGAAGAGACATGGTCAACTACCTACCCTGATGGTTTTTGCAGTTTAACGTCACTTCGTGGTAACAAAGACCATTAGCGACGCCCTCCTCCTTTATCCAGGCCTGGGACTGGCACTGGCAGAATGCAACCAGTGGCGGATAGTTTACCTACCCTGATGAGTTCGATAGCCGTGTCGTGTATCTGCCCCTCGATTCCCTTCACCTCCTGCTCGCAGCTGGCAATCGATTCGATCTGCGTTTCGATTCGACTGATCTTCTCCTGACACTGTCGTATCATCTCCTTGATGTCCTCCCTGTACCGCACAACCGCATCCTTGAAGCTCGTCACATCATGTCTCTGGTGATCCTGGAACGTACATAGGACACAGACGCACATCTCGCAGACCTCGCAGTAGAACCGGATTGCCTCTCCTTCGTGCTCCTTGCACTCAATGTCCTTCTCGATCTCGACGTCGAAGAGGGTGTGGTTCAGGGTGACGCGGGTCTTGCGGTGAATGGCAACGCATGTCGTACAGAGCAGCTTGTCGCAGTCGAGACACTTCGACTGCGCCTCGCGGTGTTTACCACCAAGCACCTGTTAACGAAGTAGTTCCAACAACAAACCATTTAAATTCAATTCAGATCATTCTTACTATACGTCCGTTGACACTTTCGCAACGTATTGACCAAGTCATATATAATTTTAAAAATTCAATTCAATTCATTTATTCGGCAACCATGCAGATCGATCAACAAATCAAATCAAATGAAGCATCAAAGAAGCAAGAATAGAAAAATAAAATAAAGACATTCTGGTATTGAATTACTATCCAATCAACGAATCACGTCGCGGTATCTCTAAAATAACATGCATGTGAGAGAGAAATACATGTAAGGGAGTAGTATCCACCAAGTCCTCACTCGCAATTGCGCATATGCTTCTGCGTGAAACTCCCATGTAGTGTCCGCTCTGTAGTCGGGATCGCCTCTGAGTAGCGAGCTTCAAGGCCTCAAGGGACGCTATAACAAGTGCCCATACACAAATAAATAGACTATCCAGTCACTCGTACTGGCGGGAGAAGATCATGGAGTACATGCCCGCGGTCACCGAGTAGGCCTATAGATAGCAACATAGATAATATTAACCTCCCTAACCCTCCATCAGGCTCCATGCTCCTAAATATAAATAGCCTATATATAAAAATATAAATATAAATATATATGTATGTATATATATTATTTATACATATATATTTATATTTATATATATTTATATTTAGGAGCATGGAGCCTGAATAAGCTCTGAATATATATATATATATATATTTATATATATATTAGATTGTGTATCCAAATACACAGTGCTTCTGACCTTGCAGAGGTCGCAGAATGGAAATTGGGACGGTTTCTGTCTTCTAACCATCTCCGACAGATTCGAGACGAGGAAATTGTCGGTCAGCCTCTTCGCCCCACCCACAGGAAGTTGGGTTGTCTTGCTGCACAGCGGACAGTCGAACTTCCGGTAGTCCGTTGTGTAGTGCTTGTATGCGGGGGTTGCATCGACGGCCGCATCTATCTGACCTTGGATGCAGTCCTGGCAGAACGTGTGGAGGCAGCTGAGACACTTCGGGGTCTTGTAGGATTCCATGCACAACTTACAGACGAGGAATTCGTCATAGATCTCGCGAGCAAGTCGCGTTCCGGATGTTGATTTGGCCATTTTTGGGGCAGTCCTAAGAGAATTTCTTGATATTCTTAAACGTTTATTACATGTATACCCAAGTGTTTGTTATACTTCAGCGAAAACTTCAGAACGTAAATAGCGCTACTCCAAAGCTAAATGCGGTACACCACTTTGATTAAGAGCTCTGCTTTCAATTATTGTCCAAAGGTAATCAAGGATAGATCCGAGTTCGGTAACATACAGTGCTGAATTATATTCCAACTCTATTTCACCTTCAACTGCTTCAACACACATACATCGAAAGAGTAACTCATCAGCAAAGCGAAGGGCACCAGCTCGTGTTCATGAGCGCTGCGTCCTGTCAGAGTGGTTGTCCGGAAGATATCAGGATTAGATCAAAGTCCAGTGATCAGAGAGAGAAAGAGGTGGGGCTGCTATATAGCAGATATTGAGTAGAGGACTACATAGAAGGCACGTTGAGTCCTATGTTACGAAACCCTTCGATAGTTCCGCAAAATTTGATTGTGCCCTAATGTGCAGCAGATCATTTTTGCAATAAAGCTCTTCGAAAGCTCCGCAAAAGTTGATTGTGCAACATATAAACGAAACAGCTAAATGTAGTCCCTCTCTTAAAGTAGGCTACTGTGGTAGGCAACACCAATTCAGTAGTCAACATCGGATTAACTTGCTACGCTTTTCCGGTCTCATTACATTTCCTAAGTAGGCCTACTGCGAAACGTTTTCTGAATGTTCTCATCATTGTCGGAAATTTTTACAATAAAAGTCGAACGGTTATTAATTTTTTTATATTTCCGACAACCTTAAAGTTTCCAACGCATAGTTGCATGAGCTTAGTTCTAATGCATCCACAACAGATGCGTATGCCTATAACATGAGCTCCAATGGTACCAACACTACCGCACTGAATTGTAGGCTAAGCAGAGATTCAACGGTACAACCACGCGCTCTGAAGGATATAATTATACACAAGGATTTAATGGTACCACCACATAGATGTATAATAAGCAGCGATTTACGTAATGGAACGACAACATAGGCGTGTAGGTTCGTACCAAGTTCTAAGCATCTGAGCGGCGGTTAGTCAGCATCTTGTATGTATAATTATAGCGTGGCCTGAGTACAAGCAAAACCGTTGTCTAATGGCGCCGTTGCTGTTCTTAAGGCTTTTCCAACTGCGTCATAACCCAGTCTCTGCCCTGCAGGAGGTCTGATAAGTTGGGTCAGATATTTGCATACAGCTTTATCCAACGTGCAGTCTTTTTTGTGTGTTTAGGATTTATGTGCTGTTACGGAATTGCTGATGCAAGATTATTGTTTGGTATAGGGAATACATTATTTAGTCTGTTTCCAATGACTAAGCATACATTATTGACTGCTGTGGTTAGGGCGTTTGCTACGCCCTTGAGAATGTCAATGTGTGACCTTCATCTCAACAACCACTAGTTCTACTGCTTTTGACTCATTGAAAGAGCTTGAACCAGGGATTAAAGCCCGATTCTGATTGTAATAATGGTAAATTTCTACGCTGACGCTCTAAATAAATGCGTGGGGCACGGTAGTGTAGTGGGTATGTTCGTTGCCTTGCAGCCGAAGGGTTGCAGGTTCGATTCCACCTCGAGTCGCCGCTTAGGGACCTTGGGCAAGTCCTTTACTCGCAATTGCTCAGCGCTTCTGCTTGAATCTCTGATGCAGTGTCCGCGCTGGGAGCGCTTCTGAGTAGTGAGATTGAAGGAGCGCTATGACAAGTGCACATACAAACAAGTCAAGCAAAGCACCACAGCAAATGGATTTTACCTACCATCGAGATTTTTAGACACCTTCAAAATGATTTCAACTACGTCAATGTTATAGTTTTCATGGTGTTCTGAACAATAATTATTAGGTCACTTAGTGCTGTAATATCATATAAAATATTATGCAGAACAATTTTTTCGAGGGTAGCGAATTCGGTTGTCATAGACCCTCGTCAAATCAAGATACCCTTCCATGGTATTGGCAATCAGGTGGTTTTCGAAACTGATAGAATGTGTCAACGGCGCAAAGGCTGAAACATCGTCTAAACTTTCTAAAGTTCTAAACAGACATAGAGCACAAGTTATAATTAGGGCACACGGTTGATTTCTTTCGGAGGTTGACGATTGAATGCGACGAACGTTTCTTATTCGAGAGCTATATTCTGATTAATTATTCATGTTTTTGAATGTACAATGCATGCTTATGTGTAATGTCGTTTGTAACTCGAATGCGATCTGCATGCAACTGAGAATTAAATTGAAAACTTACTTACTTACTTACATACTTACTTACTTATTTATTTGCTTCCTTGCATATTTACTTACTTACGTATTAGAAATTGAATTACTTATAAACTGAAGGTTTTGACTGCCTCGTTGATAGAAGCGCCAGAGATATGAACAATGTACAATTAAAAAGTATACAACACCCTGAAAGAGGTTTGCCGACTGATATATATTTAGTCTTTACCGTCAAACTGATTAGTATTCACCGTCGATAAGGGTGACTTTCATATTAGGCCTATAATGCTTGAGCCAAATAGCCTACTGTACGCATTTTATACTACCTCGCTACCTCGTGGAAAGAGGGCACCACAAGACTGATAAAGCTAATGCTCGTTAGAAGACGTAAAGCACAATCAATCGGGTTCAATCGTGTCACAATGCTTCTGTTTGGTTGATGGCAATGTGTGTCGTATCCAGTATCCAGGCTCTTGCCATTGTTGGTCTTTTAATGTGGAATCACTTACCCTCTGGAATTCGCGACACGATTCTGGTAGGAAATTCACCTGCATCTTTTCGCTGCACATTTCTCTTTTCATGGGCCTGTCACGCTGAGAGCGCTTCTGAGTAGCTCTGCTGTGAGAAGCGCTTGGCAAATGTTTTATTAGATTATATTTGATCAAATCAAATCAAATCAGTTTATTCTGAGAAAGAACAACAGACAAACAAATAACCAAGGTAGACAGCAAAGTAAAATAGTACACAAGAATAAAAATCAGAATTGTATAAACATGAATTGCGGTCATGTGATCAGACTTTGATCCACGTGGAGTTTGGGTGTGTAAAGCAGACTTTACTACGGGCCCTAAAAGGCAGGAGGTTGAACTTCCCCTAACTCTCACCCTGGATTCGTATCTGTTTATCCACAGAACGCAGATTTACTTATAAGAATAAATATGCATGCTGACACTGTCAGTTTATAATTCCCTGCATGCGAACATCAACGGTTTTGATAAAAAAATATTCTAAACTGTTGAATCAGTGTCATGTTGCCCAAGACATAAAAATATAAATGGAGTGCATTTTTAGAGAATCCATTATTCTATTGCCATGCACTCGGCGGCATATTTAATGCATTTCATTCACACGTGCATTTATTTTACTGCCATTTCGCACGCGAATGGTTTCTAATCAAATTCAGACTTAGAGTTCCAATTTAATAGTTTTGTTTTTAAACCGAGCTTCTGATCGAAATCTTTAGAGTTTTTAGTAAGCTATAGGGCGTTTGCATCAAACGGAATGCTTGGCAGATATGTTTAGACCCTAAATAGTTTAAGGACAACCTAGAAAGTGGTGTCTAAAAGTAATCCAAGTAACGTTTTAGATGTCTGCTGAAAAATGCGGCATCATTAGCTTCCAAGAAAAAATCATGCATTTTAAAACCGAAGGCGAAAAGAAGAGAAAAAAAGTAATTCTTTCTTGGCGAAAAACACAATAATTGCTGTCGAGAGTCCTACAGTGTGGCCAAAATACGATTAAGTCCACCACTGTGTGAGGCTTGATAGGCGCCCGCAGTAACAGACACTCTCTTCGTCGGTGTTTATATTTTTAAGTGAATAAACCTTCAAGGCGAATGCAAAGGTCACTGCATGCGTGGGTGTGTAATGTGTACTGGCGCACGTTGCACTACAAAGAACAACATTAGCGATTATTCACCGTGAACGTTCTGCGTCAGAACTGAATTCTTGAGAGAAAACGGGTGTGTAAGGAAACCGGTTTCAGATGTTCGACTAAATCTCGAACTGCAGGCGATTATTTAATAGGTGAGCGGTAATCAGAGGTCGCTGACAGAGGAATGCGTTCTGTAATCTTTAACGCTCAGCGGTCGTATGCTGTGCCTCTCGTGCGCTCGTATAAACTAAGTGTATCGTTAACGTCAAAGAAAAATATGTTATGAGGCTTAACAAAGCAAGTAAATGAATGGACGAACAAACGAGCGATTGAATGGACGAATAAATGAATAAATGAAAAATGATTTAAAGAATGACAGAATAAACGGACAAATAATATATATTAAGTATATATATATATTAAATATATATATTATATATAATATATATTATGGGTTCTAAATGAATGAGCAAACAAATTAATAAATAAATGAATGAATGAACAGACGAAAGTCACTGGAAGAAACTCATAAAAAATGAACGGAAATACAATATTATTATTTTTAAAGACGTTAATCGCCATAGCAGTTATAAGATGTCGCAAACTTTGGAATAGTAACAATTAAAAATCTGCGCTCATCGTAGACACCTTTTAAATGATTGCTTTCTAATGTATATGTATGTTGAACTTGCTTCAAAAATCGGCTTTACATTATCATCTCCAATAATTCTTGCTGGTGAGGAAATTATTATCGCTAAATTTTTATGATAAGGACTGGATGTCGTTAAGTCCTCAATAAACGTGAGCTCAACTTAGACACCTCTGAATTATGTAATACTAAACTACAATAAATAATCGGAAGGTGTTTTTAGCATAATGTTGTCAATCTTGTGCCACCAACTTCGTGAAGCTGCTCATTGACTGTTCACACATCGTCAGAAAAACTCAAAGATAACACAGCTAGAACATGTGAATTACTTGAATCTGATATCCTAATAAAATTCAATTATCATCAAAGGACAAAAAAAACAATTCTATATAAATGCTATCAGACTTAACAGATTTTTATCATGGTCTAGCTGCTCTAGCACAATCCTAGACTATCAATGCGGCATAAATTGCAATAACAACTGGCTGCGATGGCCATTGGCTCAAATCAATTTCCGCAAATCAATTTTTGTAAGAAGAAAATTTGAGGAATGAAAATAGTAAATAAATTTTGGGCTGGAGCGCTATGACGATGACGATAATGATGACGATGATGATTATGATGATGTTGATGGTGATTTTGGTGACGGCTACGACGACTATGACGGTCTTGGTAGCTGTGGCGGTGACCACAACGATTGCGATGATTAAAATTATTTCGACGAAAAGGAATGTGATTGGTGAAAATGATGATTATTGTATTACGGTCCGCACTCAAATTGATAACAGCAAGCTACTACAGTAACTCTACGTTTATTCACCGTATGAAGAAGGGCATCTCAACTAACCGGCGCATCATATGTGGGAGAGTATGTTTTCTTCTTAATTTTTTCTTTCATTGTATGTCTCCCCGTGAGGGGAGTGGGCCGATCCCGGAGGTACTGCAATACCGGGCCAACCCGTGGAGAAGCCGGAGCAAGCCCCTGCATCTTCTCCCAAGTCCAAAAATCAGTTTAATATCGATGTCCCCGGATAGGGGACGTATCAGATATTAAGCTGATAAGAACAGATACTTTTTTTTTCTTTTAATAAATGTACAAAATGTTTACAATCAGTTTACAAGATGGACTTGTTTTCACAGTGCAACATGTATGCACTGAAGCGAGGGACCACTAATTTAGAATGTTCACATTGGGATTGCCAATATCGTGGCTTTTATGAAAAGGTCATTTTTTCTGTTATTAAAATATTTACAAATCTAGTTGTAGTGATTACAGACTACATTTGCACATGCGACAGATGATTACTCATATATTTATGTGTACAGTAACATGGTCTCCATTGACCTCTGCCATGAGCGGAGGGTCCCCTCTGCACCACAAGTTTCTGAATTTCTCTCTATCGAGCCTGACAAAGTCCGCCTCTATTCGATTCTTCACCGAGTGTATGCAAAGGCGCAGTATGTCCGTTCCGGTCAACTGCACTTTGTCGTACTTGACTCTGTTTCTTTGAGTCCATATGGCTAGCTTCAGATAAGAACAGATACTACACTTTGATCTTAGCCAAAAGGCCGAGAAGCGATTTCGACCAATTCCCAAAGATTCATTCTATAGGTTTCTTTAATACAATAAAAAGGTATTCATTTTTGCTACATCTGACTTTTGTAATAACAATTGCAATTAAGCTTAAAATGAAAATTTAACTCCAGAATGAAGAAATATGTAAAATAGTGCAATTTAAAATTATGCAGATTTTAAAATTTATTGAACAAATTGATAAGAATTTTGACAATTTTGGTAACCTGATTCAAAAAGTTATATTGTCATTCGGTAGATGGCGCAACTGACATCAAAAATCGCGGATCTAAACAGTGATGTCGTAACTATAATTACTACTGAAAATCATGGGCGGAGTTTATCAGGGGCTAAGGGGAGCTAAGCCCCCTCCCCCCAAGAAGGCCCAGATTCAGCTTTTTTTACCATGAAAATGGTATCTTTTCCCCGGCTTAGCCCCCCCCTAAGAAGGCATTAGCCCCTCCAAGAACGGAAACCAAACTCCGCCCATGCTGAAAATTAATAGGGCCTACCTCTACTTTCTAAAACATTAGGACGCAATAATGACTCACGAAACCAAATGAATAACAATAATTAATCACATAATCCATTGAATTCGGCACATTTTAATGAGCATTTCTGACATATTTGCTTGACACTGTTCAGTAAACTCCTTTCCAGTTTACTAGTACGAATACTGGCTAACTAACTACAGTACATCGCGTCACGTTTATATTTGATTCGCCAGATTACCGGGCCAACCCGCCAGATTAATCGCCAGATTAAAAATCACCACATCAAGAGTTTTATGATCACGTTTTCAGTGTGGTCAAATCTGTGACAATACATCGAAGATTGGAGAGATAATTTTCATGAACAGGAATCTAAAGATCTTTAGTCTTCTTTCTGGATCGCCATATACATATGTGTGTCTGTATGTGTTTGTGTGTCTGTATGTCTGTCTCTTTCTGTTTTTCTCTGTATCTGTTTATGTCCCTCTCTATCTCTCTCTGTGTGTTTCTGTGTCTCTCTGCATCTGCTTCTCGCTGTCTCTCTTTCTCTCTGTCTCTCTGTCTCTCTGACTCTATGTCTCTATGTCTCTCTGTCTCTCTGTATCTCTGTCACTGTCCTCTGTGTTGAAATGGCTGATTCCTTCAGAACATTGGAGATTATCCTTACCTACGATCTTCAAAGGACCAAACATAATAATATTTTGAGTAATAAGTTCATCCGTTGCATCATTAGCGCTGAAGAAATACGACATAATATAGAAATGCATCACACTGATATTGAGACTCACAGAAAAATACATAACGACTCCATCGCAAAAAATTTAAAATAACACAGACGAGAGTTTTAGAACAAAACGGAACATGGGTTATTAGTCGGTCATCGAAACGCACAAAACAGGACACAACGAGACGAATAGAGATGTGAGAGACCTACTGTATCAGTTAATGTGACACGCTCGTCATATTTTCATTTAAGACGTCTCAGAGTCATTCGTCGCTCTGTCTCCTCCTCCATCTTCACTACCTTAATTCATGCTTTTATATGCTCACGAATTGACTATTGCAATGCTCTCCTCATTGGTCTTCCTAAAGTTCGTCTTTCACCTATTCAGTCTGTTCTCAACTCAGCTGCTAGATTGATTGCCCGCCTTCCCAAGTACTCTCACATCTCTACCTTTATGTTTCATGAACTTCACTGGCTTCCTCTCCGTGCTCGCACACAATTCAAGATCCTCACTCTGATCTTAAAGGCTCAACGGGGTCTTGCCCCAAAATATCTGACTAATGTTTTACTTCGTCCTCACTCGGCTTCCTCCCATCGTCCACTTCGTTCATCCAACAGATTTGACCTCTTGGTTCCTCGGTCTAGAACTACTATGGCTCAGTCTCGATCATTTGTCTCAATTGGTCCTTATCTTTGGAATGCTCTTTCTCCTTCTGTTCGCTCTACACTTCTTTCTGGTAGTCTCTCTTCTGCTTTGTCTCTTCTCAAAACCTGTTTCTTCTCGCGGGGCCTTGCGCACTGGGAGCGCCTCTGAACGGTTCACCCTACTAGAGGCGCTTTATAAATGTTTAAATACAATACAATACAATAATAGAGCAAGAAGCATCGTGTTAAATAGTTACCAAATAATAATCAAATTG